>LUCM01011144.1:0-206018 GCA_008360955.1 Fasciolopsis buskii | reverse complement strand
ATGCCCCCCCCCCCGTATATATGGAATTACCACGATCGATTTAGTCCTCTTGGTATTTGCCCTGTTTTTTGCGAATACAGGCTTTCATGAAAGAATCTGGATATCCGTTGGCCGCAAATAAATTGAACAACTTAAATTGCTCGGTGGCAGATGACTCTACCTTGAGTCCTTCCTCGGGGATTCAGATCGAGATCTGTAGTGCATAAGTGGATTTAAACGTACATGTATGGCTAAGCCGGCATGCTTCGCGCATAAGTGTGGCGGAAGCGGCATGTTTCACAACCACTGAGACTTGATGCACGAAGAGGGAGAACAGCGGCCATGCCACTGATCTTCCAATGACACAGAATCACACACAGTTTCGTTGGGTCGCGTGTTGTAATGAGATAGACAGTAGCGAGTTCCCATCTAAATTTTTCTCGATCAGAATCAAGGAGTAATCATCGTCCTGATCGAGAAGTCTTCCTGAATATCCAACCTGTAGTTGGGCAATTGCTTCCTTTTCCCTTTTGTTTGTTGATTATTCCAGTTGTTTATCCACGTCTATCTACCGTCTATCTCTCCTGTACTCCGACATTTCAGCCGCCCTTACAAAGTTTCCATGCCAAAGTATCGAACACCACTCCTTCAATCTTGTTTTTATTCATGACTACCCTGTTGCAGGACGCCTTATCGCTATCTGTCCACCCACTTATTTTGAGCCTTACTTTATCCAAAAATATAAGCAACATCAACAGTCCCATAGTTTCTGCACTACGAGATTTTTGGCTTTAGGGTTCCTTCGATATACTACATATCACCTTCGTGCAGTCAAAATCCGTTTGTTGCATAATGTGAACGATGGAAAATGCCCTATAAATATATATATATATATATAAAATGTATATAACACCAGTATGAAAAAAGCACGATGCCAACGCAGCAACGTATAAGAGGAATTATGTAAAAAGTGGATAAGAGGAGGAATTAGTGACAACAATAGTAATAATGATAATAAACAACAAATCAATTGTTTCTTGTTTCCATCGTAAACATTTTGATTGTTATTTTTGGTGTTTGCTTGAGAGGACCGAGTTATATACAGGCCATATGGCACTCACGCCACTGACTTCCGTTATGAGCCATAACTCTTTGAGTCTCCAACCAACAAGCCTCATTTATTGGGCCCCAACCAGGAAGGCACGAAGCATCAACCGAGGCTCAAACTGAAGCTACCTTTTTCACACCTCTTTGTCACATCACAGCCTGACCGCAACGTTGCTTCTTCTGGTCTTGCCCAGCAGGTGTAAAAATAGCATGAAAAGATAGGTGATGAACAGGCATACGCAATACGTGCCCAAACCACCAAAGGCGATGTAGAGGGATAACCTCAGTCAGAGGACCACTTTCTGCATCCAACACACGACGACGCACCGCGTCAATACTCACCTGATGTTCCAACCAGACACGAGCAATGCTTCGGAGATATAGATAGTCGAAAAAAGGAAGTTGCTCTGGCTTTCGCGATCTCCTCCCCAACACCTCCCCCAGGTGTCATCAGGCTCCTGAGATACCTAAATCTATTGACTATCTTTGACCGATCACCACAAAGGGTGAGCGCAAGCACAAGCTCCTGCCAACCTGGAAGAGGTACCTTGAAGGTACAAAGCACATGCCGTACTTAGACAGCCCAATCACCAAGCGGTATAATGCGCGTTGAACTGCCCGTACATCGTCACTTAACAAGGCGATATCCCCGGTATACTCCAAGCCAAAATCTCTGTTCCCTAAGAGGAGTTAAACTCCACGATCTAAAAAACCAGATGAAGCGTTCCATAGAATATCCTCTGTGATTAAGTTAAAAAGAATTGGGGATATAGGGCAACCTTGCCGTACTCTACGGGAGACGGCGCAGGGTGGCAAAAGTTGGCCATAAGCCCTAACACGATCTGAGCCATGACGGCACAACAACTTTGGGTTGACACATACTTCGCAGGTACTCCACTTCTAAACAAACAGTGAAATAGTGCAAACGTATCAACGAATTCGAAGGGTGTGCGAATGTTGAAAAACGCGGTGATCGCTGCCCCTTGGATATTCACTCTTTTTATAGACATATATAACCTTGGAGAAAAGACAGCGGTTAGTGAGGCTTGCCTTACTGTTTAACACTGAACGATGATGATGATGACGGTGGTTTGGAAAGTAAAACGATACTGTTACAACTGTCAAAGGGTAAAGATTTGGTCGAGGCATCCACGACCAGTACGAAACCCAGCCTGTTCCTGACGAGCTTGCTCTTCACGTATGTTGTACAACCTGCGAAGAACGACGGGCGAAAGCAACTTTGATGCTATTCAGATTAGGCTAATACCCCTATGATTAGCGCAGTCACCACGCAAATCATTTTTAAAGATGGGGACAATAATCGACTCCCTCCAAGGAGACCTTTGAGAAAAAAACCTGAAGTTTTCTAACCTTTAAATAGAGCTGGGAAAGCCCATCGGAGCCTTTGATTCCTTCTCGACTTATCGAGCATTCAAAAGAGACACATGCAGAGTTCTCAAAAGCAGCGAAAAAATCAACCCCTTTAATCTCACAATGTACTCTGGCAAAAACCTCATACTCTACCTTGAACATGGTATTTCAGGTCGTTCGTGAAAAAATCGAATTTAAGAAGGGCATATTAGTGGTATTAGTTGCACACTTCGTTTTCCAATTAGAAATATCGGTGCCGGATGCAAACAAGATGAATGTACAATTCTATAAAAAGAGTAGCAGATTTTCTGGAAGAAAACCAAAGAAGTTAGATTGCACAGTGTACATTGCACAGAAACGGCTCGTCGGTATTATTCTCCGTTGATTATCAGATGCTCATGCCCTATGGATGCGCTACCTTGATCGACCTTGTACTGCATGGTTAAATTCACAACCAATACATTTCTTAGGTCCGGAATCCGATCCACTTAGCCTGAAAACAACTTCGCTATAAATCACGCAATTCTTTGTCACCGATCCTCGCTGGATACTGTTCTTGTGTTGTACATAAGATGAATTACAGCACAAGGGACAAATCTCACAATCAAACGACCAACTGCAAAGGGAATGCATACGAGAAACACCCAAGCAAAATCCAGTTTTTGACTCCGCTTTTAAAAAGAGAAAGATTGTAGGTCACTGAAAATACGGAGAAAAGAATAGCGTTCCAGAGCTTTGGAGTTCAAGGAATAAAAGACGAATGAATTAAACTTTGGCATCTATAGACGGAGACGAGATAAGAGTGACTAGTTGCCTGATTACGAGAAAAGCGAAAATTACGGAAATGAAAGCGCCGAAACGAGTTCTGAAGAGCGCAAAACAAAATAATGACAGGAATAAGACAGTGCATCAGCTACCGGTGACCAACAGATGACTGTGGACTGAAGATCAGAGAGGAGTCATTGACCAACCGAACAAGATCGAGAGAAAGAGAAATAGATGAAGCGAAGCCCTACACACGACAACAGCAGTGCCGGGCAAATCGAAACTTTGCACAAATGGTGGGTGGGTGTAAAAAAGTGCCTGGCGTGGAATGGAAAACCAAATATGTAGGCAGCACAAGGAAAGCGTTGACACATACGGGGCCAATAAAGGTAATAATTTACGGATAAACCAAGTAACCTAAGTGACTCGATAGCACAATGAGAATTCAAGTCGAAATCCAAGTAGGGGACAAAGCAATGGAACAGATGAGAGGTTTCAGAAGCACTGAAATAAATATGGTTGGTAGAATCCCAAGTAAATAATTGTCCTAGATCGGAAGCATATGGCGCACTGAGAACATTAAGATCGTAACCGAGATTGGCCGTAGCTTGGAAGGTAGTAAAACGGGAAACAGTACAATGGATAGTGAAATCCTCGACAAACTGAGGTGGGTTAGAGGTTGCCGTTAGATCGCTAGTAAATTGACGAAAAAGGGCGGATGGTAGTATGGAATCGTGGGGAACACCAGCATTCACAGATAGTGGTTGAGACAGAACCCCATCGCTTAATGAGGAAATGACATCCCGAAAGAACACAATATCGACAACAAACCTCCGTCCCATACTCGGTCGAAGGCTTTAAGGATGTCCAGTGAGACCAAATTGCTGCAGCTGTCGAGTGTATTCCAATAGGTGTGTGGTAACAGCTAGTGGGTCGTTCGAAGAACGACAGAGCGGATTTTGAGGCAAACCGAAAGGCAAGGAGGGCGACTTCATCAAAAGAGCCGCAGATTGGGTACACAGAGGGATTGCGAATGGCGGGAAATCTGAAAGGACTGAAACTAGAGGGAAATGTCCTTAAAGTAAACCAGAATGATTCGTTCCCAGTGGCGAATGAAGCTAATCACTCACCCGCAAATGCATGATGAAAGACCATTTGCTCATCGTTTGAGGAAGTTTACTTGGGTGGCCGGTGCCATAGGCAGTACGTTTAGTCTTTCAGACAGACAACACGGTCGCAAGCGAGCTTAAGCCATTTAGGGAATTGCATTTTGTCGAGTTTGGAGAAGAACAGTATCAGTGAAATTAGAAACAGACACAAATATCAGACACGAAGCAACTGAAAGGTGTATCAGATGATCCTTTCTCTTTAAGAATCACTGTATACAAGGAATTGAAGTCTACTGAGAAAATCCTCAAAATAGCCCGACCACCATTCCAGAGTCAAAATAATCGGTTCCACTAGTCACACGATCACTCGACCATACCGTGTACATTTTTTGTATATACATGTATATATACATATTAGCAGAAAATACCCCGACTTACTTGATCCAGAAGTATTGATGTCCGAGAGATTGTAAACTTCTGTATACCCGGTAACTAGTCCAAGTAAAATTAGCGAAACACAAGAGCCATGCAGCACACGAGACATGCGCTTCAGGCTTCGGTGAGGTAATCGACAGTGAGAGCTATCTCCCAAAGCAAACGCGATGTGCTGAATAATACCATTTACTTCTATGCGGCACGTGGGACGAATCTCGGCTGGAACGCTGTCGCCACCAAGCAATTCTGAGGTAACGATTCGCCAGCTTCTTCTGACATCTGAACTGCAGACAACTGGAGGTTCTGGTGCGTTGCTGGGCAACATCGATATTCCGAAATCAGTAAAGCAGGCACTCCTAGACGAATGAAAAATAATGAGCTAACTCTATGAACTGGTTTTCTCTAACAGTGTCGAACCGCTCGTAGTGTTGACACAATACTCACATAATGGGCCTGACTGGATAAACCACCGCGACACATGGGGACTCGACGAAGGCAAAATAACTCCCACATTTGGAGAAAGCACAAGAAGGAATATTATACCGTTCATGTGGTTCATACGCGACAGCTAAATGCAACTGTGCCTTTTCCATAGCTATAAAATGAGTAGAATAAGGAGGCTGAGAAGCAGTTCCTCTGGAGAACAATAATAACAAATAGTAGAGAAAGATTAGAAAATTCCAGGTACATGAGTAACGTCAAGTCCATTAAGAATGCCTTGGTGCTCAAGCAAACACTTCGATCACACGCTCAAACCGTACCAATGACATTTGTTTTCGTAGTAATTAGTAGTCTGTTGTCGTTCGACTCGTTGTAACATCTAATCCATTGTGACCTCATTCGGTTTTGAGCTACTTCGAGCTTCAGAATCACTGCTACAAGTCCTTTTCTTTAGACCTGTGGACCTTGAGGCTCCGAACTAGCGCATTTCACATCGTCCAATCTCCAACTACGTGATGAACAAGTTAACTCGACAGGTCTACGCTCACTTAGATAGGTATCGATTGCTATAAATTTGACCAACGTGCCCTATTTACCAGTTTAAATAAGACAAAGAAAGGAGGTAAAAGTGTGAAGGCAATAACGAGAGATGAATAAAAAAACACTAGATCATGATGTATAGGGATTATAAAAACAAAGTAGCTAAGTTTTCTGAGCAACATCTAGTAGACCACGTGTTTTTGCTTCATGTATGCAAAGTGTTAGACAGGGAGGGGCGGGAACAATGAAAGACTTAAAGAAATTGTACGTCGAAAAGATGATTCAATGTATTCTACTGGTGCGCTCTCGATTAAATAGGCCTGCTCTGGACTGGGCAACTGAGTAGTATAACAGCTCACAGAGGGACCATGGACGACGACGGACAACCAATGATTTAAAGAAGTCTAGAAGAGCTGACATGTGTTGCATTGCCACGAGTCTCTCTCCCATTCTCTTTCACTTGAGTCGCCACGGAGATTTGCGCAATATATGTATATATATATGTATATATATATATATATATATATATATATATTAAAGATTAGAAGGCGTATATTGAGTTACGACGTTTATTGCCACGTTTCGATCTAAATTAAGTCTCGCTAGCAAACATGAATCAGTGATTGAATGGGATCGCTAGTTCCGTTCGCTTTAGTGCACTGTTCGTCCTTTTGTCTCTATTCTACATTGTGGGTCTTGTTAAGATGACGTGATTACCAATCTCGACACGCCAGCTGTACGAGTTATTCGAGTAGAGGGCTTCGAGAATCAGTCGCTCATCCTTTTTGTTTGCCACGCTGACTACCTTTGCGTTGTTGATGTTGACCTCATGGCCTGTTTGTGCACAGTAGTTCCATATTTGCGAATGTGGGTCAGCGCGTCGTAGGGCTAAGCTGTTCGTACAGGCGTGTGCGTAATTGTTTGCCTATCCCATCGACATTGTTTACCACAACCGAGGCAAGGAATGCTATAAACTACCCGTGATTGGTCGCGCTGATCGACGCGATCTTTTCCGTTGAATGGAGAGGTTCTCAGAGTGCCGGCCGGTTTGTGGTTGATTGTGATATCCAGTGGACGTAGGATGCGTTTGACCGCTCCGGATGCCCCCCCCCCGTATATATGGAATTACCACGATCGATTTAGTCCTCTTGGTATTTGCCCTGTTTTTTGCGAATACAGGCTTTCATGAAAGAATCTGGATATCCGTTGGCCGCAAATAAATTGAACAACTTAAATTGCTCGGTGGCAGATGACTCTACCTTGAGTCCTTCCTCGGGGATTCAGATCGAGATCTGTAGTGCATAAGTGGATTTAAACGTACATGTAGACTACGCTGGTTGGGTCACGTGTTGCTTATGGCGAACACTCGTCTATTTTGCCGTGCCTTATTTTTAGTTCTTCTCATGGAGTGGAAGAAGTCATGCGGAGGTCAGCAAATGACGTGGCGACGTGGAATGAAAAAACGTACAGAGAACTTAGGCAAAATATTCGTTTCGTTTTCGTGGTTAGGGTCCGAAAGACCATCAACTAGTTGGCCAGAGACACTAAGGGATATGGCAGTGAACCGTGAACAGTGGCGATTGTGTTGTCATTTTCTATCGACTCAGAATGATTGAAAGAGTGCTTGTACAACTAGACTGTGTTCCGTGTGTTGTCGACAGCAGCATTCTAATTTTCTCCCACATGTGTAGGTTCGCTCCTTGTTCCCCTTGGATATTCACTCTTTTTATAGAAACATGTAACCTGGGAGAAAATGCAGCGGTCAGTGAGGCTTGCCTTGTTTAACGCTGAGCGATGCTGATGACGGTAGAGTCGAGTCTTTGTCCTTCTCCTCGGTGAGTGTTATGGTAAGCACTATCGTGTTTAGGTGTTGATGGAATTGGTCCATTTGTTTTTTTGACACCACAAACGTACCATCGACGTATCGGCTCCACAAGCGCGGGCAATTTGTTTCAAATGCTTTTGCATCGAAATATTTAATGATTGCGCCAGCTAAAAAGCCTGATAGTGCTGATGCCATAGGCGTTCTTCTTATTTTGTATATACTGCCCCATTGAACTGTTGATATGTTTCCACGCATAATTCTATCAAATTCATGATACCATCCGTAGACATCGCTGTTCTGTCTGATAAATTGGAGCCCTCCATAATCCGGCGGATGCTGTTCAATCGCATGTGTTTTGGAATATTTGTGAATAATGATGCGACGTTAAATGAGACCAGTTTCGTTTGCTTCTAACCTGAGGTCTTTGATTTGCTCTAGGAATGTGATAGATCTCCTCGTGTCGTCTTGGTCCTGCGGTAGGCATGGCCGTAGGGGAGGGAAAAGGTACTTGACTAGCTGACAGTTTGGTGTTGTCGATGCAACAATGGGCCTAAGCGGCACCTGCTTATGGGCTTTAGGAAGTCCATATATTTTAGGGACGGGTCCTGTTCATCGCTGATTTTTTTTTGCTTTTGTTCAGAGTTCAACTTTTTGCTGACTTTAGTTCTAGGTTCTTTGATTCGATTTTCTGTCACTGGCTTGTCGGCTTCGTTTTCATCCAGTAATACTTTCACTTTCTCTTGGTATTCAGTGTTGTCGAGGACTGATACTTTGTTACTCTTGTCTGCCGGGAGTGGCTATTTCGCGATTTTTTGCAGCTTTGATTTTGTTATCGGGTAGGTGAAACTTTCGCCTAGGATGCGCCAGATGTTGGCAGATTTTTGCTGTCTTGGCGCCCCTCTTCCGTTACAGCGTGGTTCCGTAGTGCCGATTTCATTGAGGCAATGAACTTGAGACGTTTGGCGTTAATGCGACTGAATGTTAATCGTTTCAGTAGCACGGACTTTTCGCTTGGGTAGGAACTGGTGGTTCGAGTAATTGGAAATTGGTTCGGCATATTGAGGTTTCGTTACAAAAAGGTGGCAAGCATTTCTGAAAACAAAAGGTGAATTAGTTTGGTAAATATCGCATCCAAGATGCTCGTAGGCATTTTTCCACCGATTATTTAATGCTCACGAAAGCTATATGCGCGAAAATGTAGTCAAATATAACTCAGAAGAAAAATGTGATGGAACGAGGTTCAATCAGCCCTGCAGTTCAGACAGAGCTTGGAATAAAATAACAGGGGTATGTAGAACGTTTGCAAAGAAAACATGGGTAAGTAATGGTAAACTATGACATCCTTCTCCAGTGGGTGTTGGTCTTTTTAAAGTCGATGTTCAACAATTGTAACAGTTCAGAGGAATACATGAAGTTAGTCGGAGACTAACATCCCATAACTACGTAGAAAGTGGGTCGAATTCGGTGTTGTCGAGGAATGAGTTGTAGGTTCTTCCACTGTTTCTGACACTTCCCGATTCCTGTATGACGTGATAGATTGTGAAACGTCAGTTGACACAACAGGGGTGTGTGAGCCTTGCTCGAAATTCTATCTCCCATGTATTCCGCGGCGCCTACAATCATTAGCCTTGCACCAGTATGCTCCGTTTTTTCGATAACTTACAGCGCCCTCTATTCAAAGAGAAGAAATAACGAAGAATAGCGAAAGACCGACCGCAAAATAATAGACTGAACAACTCTACAGAAGAGAAAAAAATCGAATGCAAGAACCCCACTGACTGGCGCTTTGGGCCATATCACCTATTGTCAAGACCATCAACTAGGATAATCTAGTGGACTGCAACTCGGCAGCCTAACTGCACCTACACGAACCAGTCCACTAATTGAAATCTCGTAACGTACCTCAGATTCATTAAACCGTACAATTCTGCTGGAGCTGGCCGTTTAACTGAAAGTTACTTTCGGCCACTTGATAAACGTACACGAGCATATTGTGAACGAGACCATGATTCGAAATTCAAGAGTCCCACTTGAGGAGAGCCGGATTCAGGATGGGGGCCAAGTTGACAGGATAATACCTGCCGTAGACTTCTATCAGCATAAGAACAACAGTTCGTGGAGTGGTGTTGTCATATGTCCAGAGCTCCAAGGAAATAACTTTTCCAATGAGTGACAGCGAAACTTCTAGACCTGGCCCAACAGGATGGTGCTCCAAATGGTTACACCTAAATGTTCAATTTGTCGATTCGCCTGATTCTTGCAGCTTGTGGTCGCACTGGCTGTGATTTCCTTCCTGTGAAGACAATCCTGAAGCCCTCTGGACACACGGGGAACTTTTTATCACATGACTCATGTATGAGTGCAGTGGAGGGAGCATGCCACATAGCCACCAGGGTCCACTACAGCAGAGGGGCAACCGGAAACTGTGACCCTGATATAGAACGACATAGGGCGTCGTTAGGTTGGATGTAGTGACGAGCCGGACGACAGCGAGTTGCCGTATGCCACAAAGTGACCAGTGGATTCGAAAATCGAACAGTCGACCTTTTTGGTGACAGACGCTGAGTCAACTTGGCCACCGCTGGTCAGAATGCACGTAGGGTTGCCTACCAAAAAATGAAAATAGTTGACAGGGACATAAAATTACAGTCGCTTGTGACAAATCGGGACAAAGAAGTCTGAATAATTGTCTATGCAAATGGTCAGGTGCTGGTTTGCGGAAACCGACGGAAGGGGCCCACCACGAAGTGTGATGTTCGGCAGGATAACTTCCGTTTAACCTCATTTCAAATTCACCACTGAAACGATGATGGAGATAGTCCTATTCTATGAAAATTATGGGATTCTTATTTGCTCGAACAGAAAAGTGCCTGGATCGTCATCATCGTCCGGCGGTAAACGGCCGAGCAACCTTCGCTGATCGCTGTCTGTCTTACGGACCTACATGTTACAATAGAAAAAATGAATATGCAAGGTGGACAGGAAGTGAGTCTGTAATCGTAAGAAAAGAAGGCCTTAGTAGTTAACAAAACAGAAGACAGTCTAACTGTTGAAACGCGCTTTCTTCAATGATGTTGACCAGAGAGTGTGGTACATTGTCTTGTTTTGTTAACACGCAGTGCCTCCCATAATTCTACTGCATGCCTCTCATTAATATCAGCTTACAAATATCGTTTGTTTGTCAAAAAAGCCTAATATCTAGGCCCTCAGTCTTCTTCCTTCGACTTGCGAACGCTTTAGCCCACCCCCATGTTATAATAGACAGAACATGATAACAATTACATATCCGCTTGATTACATCATGATAAAGTCACTCTGGATCAAGTCTGATGTAGATTACCGATCGCACAGTAGTGTAAAGATGAAAAACGAAAGTGTTAGCGACCATGTTCTCTTACGCATATGCCTCGAAGTTAATTTATCTACAAATGGCATGCTCTCTGCGCCCCTTCAGCGAGACAAACTTCGCAATCCTGGGGAAACCAGAAAAGCAAGAAAAGCTGTCAGGGGGACTCGCAACACGACTGGTGAGCACTTGCAAAACAGAAATGAACAATCGATTCAAACCCAGTCAACAATTAAGGAAGCCGCGTTGGAGCGAACCGGAAGGCATAACCTTCTCGTGGTTCTGTTTTTTACCAAAATGCGAGGACGGACGCAAATGCCCGGCGCTTTCAGCCAGGTTGACAGGCCTTCGATAATCAGCCCGGGAAAGATGGCTCAACTCTGATATCATGCTAACAACGCATGGTGTACGAAGCGGGAGGTTGTATGCTCACCAGCAGCCGCCGTGAACGGGTGTACTGCGCACCCAGAATGTATAGTCCCATCCGAAAGGTGTATAGACTGAGCAATGAGTCACCGGTCCTCGACGAGTTGCATGACTCTCAGATAGTCCTGTTGTCTTGTGAGTTAGGTGGTCAAAAGCTCTAGACAGACTCCCGTGAGTCACTCCTCTACTCTGATTCGGGCAACCGGGTAGTACCAGACCTGCATAGGAATCATGGACCCCGATGAATCCCGGATGGCGCAGAGACGGAGGATGGAGGGCTAACATGTGTAATGAACTTTGCACATCCTTTTTTCTACCTCTTCCTCGTCCATTGTTTCCGTCCTTCGCCATGGTTCCAATGGCACACGATCTGTGCAGACTTGTGCAAGACAAATAAATAAATGGAACAGCTTTCTTGTGTGATGAACTTCTCTTTCATAGTTTCCGTCAGTTGTCATGGTTTCAATGGCACAAGATATACACAGATTTCTACACATCCATATGTATACTTTGGTAAACTATTCCGCTTCATTTGCAACCCTTTCAAAAAACCTAGTAGCCGAAAACAGTAAAATATGCGCCCCTCGGTTGAACTTATTGGCTCAGGTTTAAAACGGCATACGAACAACCGGATAGACAAATCAATACTAACTGTTTCAAGTACCAAAGAAACTAACTCGTAGCTGCCAAGGACCACTGAGATCGGTGACACCATTAACAAACCGAAAGGCAGAATGACTTCCAAAGAAAGCTGCCTCTCCCATAAAACCTGTTTATTTTCATTGGTTGATAGTTTGTATATATTTTGGCTCCATTTGGAGAGATGGGTCATTTTCGCCTGGCTGGAACATGTCTATTTCGCTGCTTACGCTTGGGAAACAATAAATTGTTGAGAACTACCAAGGGGTCAGCTTGACAAATTTCATCGAGGGTTTCCGGGGATTAAACCGTTTCTGCGAGGCGAGACGGTCGCACTCGACCAAATCAAGGAAGTTTTTACCGAGATAGAAACTGAGCTTGTCAAACCTTCATGTTGCGTCAAACACTGCATCATCGCTATAAGTTTCACCAGCCAACAACAGCTTCACATTTTATTCCTCGTCGACTTTTAACCACCCAATCACGGGCCTTTTTCTACTATGAGATGTCTTGAGGGGTGTGACCCTATACTCCTTTTTATTACCGCGAGTGTAAAGACCATTCCTAGTGTTTTCATTTTCTACTTTAGCAAATAAGTTCAAACCGTTAAGGTACGCACGGCCTTTGATTTCGGTATCCAACCTTCACACTAAACTTCTGGAGTCTATTGTAGTTTTACCATATTCTACCACAACTAATCCGTTCTGAAAGTCCGGATGTAGATATGTGGCGTTAGATCTGAATGCACGGCGAAGAATCCCAAGATTTCGCAATCAACTTTGGAGTTAGAAAAGACTGTCCCATCTCGCCAGCTCTATTTAATTAGGCCGTTCATTAACCAATGAGCCAAGTATTGTGAAACCACCCCGGAGCTTAGTCAAGTCGGGGAACGCACAACTCGGACCTCGACTTCGCGGATGATAGTCACTCCAGCAGACTCCCTGATTACATCCCAACCAATTATTAACTGACAGGACTTGTCCATCAGGATAGAAATGAATTCAACAAAAACCAAAGCTTTCAAAAGCAATCTAGACAAAACAATCCGACAACTTTTCATCAACGACCGACGTGGAGGCGCGCCGGTAGTCAGGTGTGTTAAGCATCTTTCAGTCCCAAAAAAACCCTCTGAATACCCGATCCACCATTTACTTTGGGGGCAGAGATACATTCATTGTTACTCGACTGGTTAGCATATTTGGCACAATGTGATCTTGTTAGTTTCATCCCACGAAGTTTTCAGGAAATGGCTGCCAGGTTTATCCTTTTCCCATCAGTCGTGCAGTATGCCTCTTCCGCTGCATTCATGTGCTAACCACAAAAAATCGTCGCTCGGGGCCGATAATGAGCCGTGACATTCATGAAGCCTACTTATCCTCTAGGAGATAGATGCATAAAAAGTACTCGAAATTACTCGTCATCAAGGCTCAAACTACTACTAAGAAATCATAAAAGCACTGCGAAGCTGCTTCATTCTTGAGATCATCAGCAGTACACAACCATCGTGTGATGAGTGATTTTGGATACCATATGATTTCTCACCATTAATACTGGCTAAGCGATACAAACAGAGTCTGTTAACTTAATAATCACATCTCACCGGGTCATTGTACATCCGATAGTGACTTCGTGTATGCAGAATGCTCGACTGGAATTCCCCAGTTAAAGTTTATGGCGTCCGTGCAACATCTGACTACCAATCGCAGGTTGGGTTTACACCGCAGCAGGAAGATCGGTCCTGTTATACGCACGAAAGCATGACCGTTGAGAGCAGACGCGCGAGCAACGTATCTGTTTATAAGTTGGTGATTACGTGGTACTACCAGGACATGGTTGGAGAATCTTATTGGTCACTTTAGGAACATGGGTATGACAGTAGGTCACAGCTTAGTCGATCGAATAGGCAATAAAGTCGGACAGTTTAAATTGGTTGGAATATGTTACTGATGCTCGGAGATCGACTGTCTCGCCCTACACTGCTGTCCGCGGCAAGTGACGTGTAGACGTTGAGTCAAGGTTGTCAGTCTGTGACTTTGCGAAAAAAATGAAAAGCCCAAACACTGGGCTGTTCCTGTTGGCTCGAAGTAAACTGCCACCTTGGGGTCCGTGACATTACCCGACAAGACCATTGGAGGCCTTAGCCGGTAGGCTTGAATGACAATCAACGGCATTCTTGCACTCCAAATGTTTCCGTTTCTTTATCGTTTTCCTGACTTACGATCCAGCGGTTTTACTCTAAATATTATTCAATATTGAAATTTATTTTTAAAGCCAATCTGTGTCGCTTATCTTGGAGCACACCATCCGTGGTTTTGTTCCTGTTTCAACCGCATGACCAAATCTCCTTTACATATTTCCTTCCTTAGTTATTACCGGACCAATATATTATTAGGTACATAACACGTATAAAGTGTCTTACTGTCTATACCACGCAGAGAAATTAAACGGCATTCAGTCAGAAATTTTATCTCTGTATCTTTCTACTTCCTTTATTAATTAAATAACAATATACATTTTTCAAGGAGGCCGCGGCCAGCAGAGGGCTGACAAGTGGGGAAGTTGACCTGCTGTGGGAGGATTCGAACCAGCGACCTTCACGTCCGAACACCACGACTTCATCCGCTTGGCCGCCGCCGGAATGGGAAAAGATACCCACATTCATGAAAGGGTGGGGTTTATCAACGCGCAGAAAGACGACATGGAAACAGCTGGGACACCAACTGGGACCACACAGAAAGATAATCGGCAAACACTTCGGGTGCACCCTCAAAGCTGATGATCTTTTGAAGATACTGAAGTCTCGAAGTCCTTTTATTCAGTTCAGCAGTTCGCAGATGACGAGTGACCAAAATGGCCAAACAAGAGTCCAGGGAAGTACGTCGTTGGCGAGTTTCTTTGAATCCAAACATTGCGCGAAATTTCGAGCTCTTTGTCTTTTGAAAGACAGAGTTTCAGAGCGGTGTCATGGCCATGCACATATGCATAGTTGCATATAAAGCGGGAAAGGGGGGCAAGGGGCTCTGGCCCTATTCATGCTCCCAAATTCGGGAATAGCGTACTCCAGCATAGATCTAGAAGCCCCTGGCATGAATTGACAAAACAATATCGGGCAATCTGCCCCAGGGTGGTACAATCCGGTTCGTTTGTAGCTTTAGGCTACTCTCCTTTGTTCTACGAATGAGCAAACTCAATGTCTGTTAGGCCTTTCACAATCTTAAAGGGTTTTGTATTAACTCTCTTCTATTCCGTCCACGTTAAATCAAATATGAGCCTAAGTCCCGAAGTCTTTGTACATAACTGCCTCCTCGCTACCCATCCACCATTCGCTTTACTAGGCGTTGCACCTCCTCTGTGCAATCCATGTCCTTGCGGCAGTGTCGGGCCAAAGACTACGCATCACTCGACAGGACGTACCAGCACTTTATACAAGAGAAGAAATACACCTTCCTTTGGTTGCGTGGTATTCTTGTTCGAAGCCTGGTCACCATTCGGGCCTTGTTGGTGTTATGTTACGGGTTTGGTTGATTTATGCACACACTGAAGCACAAGACACAAGTACTCGCGGTGCACGATATTAAAGGAGCACACAGCCTGTGGTACAGTAGGACACGAACACACACAGAGGTTGGAGACAAAAGGTTCGGGCCCAAGACTCAAGGCTCGTAGTCGCACAACGAACAAGACAGATCTGCTGCTCCCTCGAATGGGCAGCCACACGGAACAATAAGCGGCGCAAAATACGAACAGCTAGCCAGCCCGCTAGCGGAAGAGAGAATACGAACATGGAGCACTGCCGCGCATTCACTGTCGGCCCACCAACGCAAGTCAGAATTCAAGTGAACTCTATCGTTTATATAATTTTGTTGGGTGGCCTTGATCGACGTGTGGACTAGCCAATCACAGAAGGGGTTTTACAAATCTTTTCGCGAATTCATTAAAATACTCAACCGCGCAGTATTTAAAACAACATCAAGATCAAAATATTAGGAAAAGAACAGAGTCTTTTAGAAAATCAATAGCAGAAATGAAATCTGCGCCTCCAAAAACCTTGGAATTGTCATCGACCATAACAGCAGGTCGACACCTAGCATTGTCTAGGTGGCTGAGGTTCATGCTTGATGATATCCCTCAAAACAAAAAAATATCGTTTGCCCTACCTTCATCCATGCGATGATTTGTTTCATCCAGAAATATCGGGACATCCGTTAAGCACGGCCTATTTTTGCGTTGAAGTAACGATCCAGTTGGTTACAAGATGCCAGCACAGGTAGTCCTTAATTATTTTTCCTAAGCATTTACTTCAGACATACCGCCCTGTAGCCTTTAGTCTAAGGCTTACCATTTGTTTTGTGCATCACCCATGTACCGGAAAGGGCGAATTGCGCCTGGCGGTAAAGGCTCATAAGGCTTCGGTTCTATCCTCATCTGTAAGAGCCAAAGTACCATCATAACTAGCCAAAGATCCTACGTATTCACGCGTCAGCTTTTCAAATTGCATGCATGCAAAGTTCCCCTTGAGATATTACTGCATCGCGGCTGCTTTATTTATTTACGCAAAACTAGCGTTCCATTGAATTGCCTTAACCCTGGACATAAGTTTGACGTATGTGACCCAGGCGCCATGAAAATTGTGGCCGTTGTGATGAACCCATAGCGCCCTTCAGCATCTTGTCGCTCGTCCTTGATCAAGATCCACGGGGATTAAGACGTTTATTTATCCGCGTCGCTACAATGATCCCCTTCCAATTAAAGATCACCCGCTATCAACTGAAGCACAAAGACTCTCTGGGACACAAGCACATGCATGCTGCATATTTCTCAGAGGTTCTTATTTGATTCGGGCAAAATTTCTAAAATATTTGGCAAATGCAATGGCATACCACGCAAACAGTTTCGGGTTATCATCTAATCCTAAGGCTTTGGTTGAGAACCCTAATCGTTCTTCTGTTTAGCGGATGGACTCCCTGGCAGTACCCGTCCACCAATCCCCATGAGTTACACGCCTACAAATAATTTCATACTGCATCGGTCGTCGCGCAGGATAATCAGGACCGCGCTACCCATTGCATCGAGTGGGCTGGAGGTGGCTACTGATAAGTATGCTACTGCTCAAAGTTCCCTCCTCTTTATTCAACCTGTCTCTTCTGTTTCCAACCCAGTCTGTTTCCTCCTTCTGCCTACCCATAGCATCTCCATTGATAACACGCCCGATACTCGCAACGGTTTATTGTCAAGTAGTGTAGTAGGTAGTTTCCAGTCTGCTGGCTCACATTTTCTCAAGCCTCGTCAGCCTCTGCATCTGGGTTCCTTCAATGTGCGCACTCTCATGCAGGCTGGCCAACAGGCGTGTTTGGCTCTGACAGTTGACTCACTTCGATTGATGTCTGCTGTGTGAGTGAAACACGAATTCATGATTCGAGTAGAGTAATTCAACTAACTGCGCCAAACGTCTCGTCAAGATATTTTCTTCGCACTTCGGGAGACGAAGCAGCTCAAGCTGTGGATTAACGCGGTGTAGAAATAGTCTTGAGTGAGAAGGCTGAAGCAGCCCTTTTAGACTGGATCCCAGTCAACAGTCGCTTGTGTGCCATGAGACTGCAGGGATCAGTCGGCGTCCGAAAGGATAGTAGTGTTAAGCGTNCATACTGCATCGGTCGTCGCGCAGGATAATCAGGACCGCGCTGCCCATTGCATCGAGCGCAGGCGGGGTGGGTAGTGATAAGTATGCTACTGCTCAGAGTTCCTTCTCTTTTATTCAACCTGTCTCTTCTGTCTCCAACCCAATCTGTTTGCCCCTTCTGCCTACCCATAGCATCTCCATTGATAACACGCCCGATACTCGCAACGGTTTATTGTCAAGTAGTGTAGTAGGTAGTTTCCAGTCTGCTGGCTCACATTTTCTCAAGCCTCGTCAGCCTCTGCATCTGGGTTCCTTCAATGTGCGCACTCTCATGCAGGCTGGCCAACAGGCGTGTTTGGCTCTGACAGTTGACTCACTTCGATTGATGTCTGCTGTGTGAGTGAAACACGAATTCATGATTCGAGTAGAGTAATTCAACTAACTGCGCCAAACGTCTCGTCAAGATATTTTCTTCGCACTTCGGGAGACGAAGCAGCTCAAGCTGTGGATTAACGCGGTGTAGAAATAGTCTTGAGTGAGAAGGCTGAAGCAGCCCTTTTAGACTGGATCCCAGTCAACAGTCGCTTGTGTGCCATGAGACTGCAGGGATCAGTCGGCGTCCGAAAGGATAGTAGTGTTAAGCGTAGCTTATTTGTTATCTCGGCATACGCTCCAACAGACCGCAGCACTGATATGGAGGAAGACGAGTTTTACGATAACCTCGTCACTCTTGTTCGAAAGAGGAAACGCTATGACATTGTAGTGGTAGCAGGTGACTTTAATGCACAAGTTGGAAAACTCAGTGCATCGGAGTCCTGTTTAGGTGGGCGATGCGCCTTGCCTGCACAGCGAACAGACAACGGAGAAAGACTTCTCCAATTCTGTGCAGATAATCATTTATTCCTATCTAGTACGAATTTCCGACACAGTTCGCGTCGCACTGCGACATGGCGCTCTAGCTCGACAGGTATTTTGAATCAGATTGACCATATCGCAGTAAGCTACCGTTGGCGCGGTTCTGTCCAGCACTGTAGATCATACTGGACCACGTACGTCGAATCGGACCATGCGTTAGTTTTAATGCGATTTTTGCTGCAGCTGAATGGCCATCGACGCAGGCCACAAACCCGATTGGCTGTCGAACGTTTGTCTGACTCGGCTGTTCACAACAGCTACGAACAGAAACTGTCCGACGAACTAAAAACTTCGACAAGCAGCAATGTAGACGAGCAGTGGGATCAAATTAAGCAGGCTATGCATTTGGCAGCGAATTTCGCCTGCGGTCCCAGACCTAGCATTCATCAAAAACACTGGATCTCGCAAGCGTCGCTAAGTCTAATGGAGCAAAAACGTGAGCTGCTTAACTGCAAGGAAATGAATAAGATGCGTCGGCAGTTGGAGCGTCAGTTGACGGTAAGCCTTAGGAATGACCGAGAAAACTGGTGGGTTAGGATAGCCGAAGAGATGGAAGTGGCGTCCGCTTCAGGTAACAGTCAATGACTATTTAAGCTTATACGCGACAGTGGTGGGCGGCGAACTTCGGTTAGTGAAGTCGTGTGCGATAGGACTGGAGAGCTCATTCACTGTAGACAGGAAAGACTGGACCGTTGGGCAGAGCATTTCAAGGATCAGTTTAGTTGGCCATACGCTATCGTATCTAGTCCGACGTCTGGAGCTGTGAATCTTTGGGAAGCGTCACTTGATCCCTAACGGAAGTGGAAGTGCAGTCGAATATTCGGCTTCTGAAGAGGGGAAAGCAGCCGGTCCCGACGACCTTCTCCCAGTTCTTTTCAAATTGGGTGGAGAAGTGCTGATGAAATCACTTACCTCCTTGCTTCGTGATATTTGGAACGAGGAGCGTATCCCGCTATCGTGGTGTGAGTCACTGATTATGCTCATCTTCAAGAAGGGTACACGGAGTGACTGCAGCAATCATCGTGGGATTAGTTTAATTCCGATAGTTACTAAGGTCTTAGCTTCAATAATGCTGCGCCGTTTGACACCGATTCGCGAGAGTAATATCCGCGAACAACAGGCCGGATTTCGGCCAGGTCGAGGTTGCATCGACCAAATATTCCTTCTTCGACAGATACTCGAAACGCGCCACACGCACCACCGTCCTACGATCCTAGTCTTTCTCGACTTGAAAGGTGCTTTCGACTCCGTGGATCGACCGGCACTACTCAGTGCTCTCCACCGGAAGGGTATGCAAACGAAGTTGTGAACCTGTTGCGAGCATTGTACTCGCATAGCTACGGTCGCGTGAGGGTATACAGTGAATTGTCACGTTCATTCAAAACAACTAGTGGCGTTCGACAAGGGTGTCCGATCTCTCCATTCTTGTACAACTTCGTCATGGACGAGGTGATGGAAGATGCTTTAGTAGGTCTCCGGGATGTAGGAGTCAAACTGGGAAGTGGAGGGAAGCTATGTGGTCTAGATTACGCAGACGACGTCGTGTGCCTGTTCGAGTCTGCGGACCATGCACAACGGGCACTAGATAGACTGTCGAGATCGGTTGCTCAGTTTGACATGTGCTTTGCACCTTCATAGTGTAAAGTGCTGTTACAGAACTGGACGACAGCAACGCCGAACTTGATACTGGATGGAGAGGACCGTTTCACCTACCTTGGTAGCTGCGTGTCCGACGATGGTAGTTCGGGAGTGGAGGTAAACACGCGTATATCCAAGGCTTGGGCAGTTTACGCTGGACTGAAACCCTTGTGGCGTCGGCCTGATATTTCACTGAAGTTGAAAGGTCACGTGTGCTGTACTGCAGTGCGTTCAGTTCTGTTGCACGGTTGCGAGACGTGGAGTATGCGTGTGGGCGATGTTCGTCGGTTGGAGGTTTTCGACAACCGATGTTTACGTAGTATGGCTAGGATTGGATGGAGTGACCGGGTGAGTAATATTGAGGTTAGGAATCTGGTATTGGGTGCCACTTCTGCGAATACCTTGTTTCAGCGTATGAAACTTAGTAGACTACGCTGGTTGGGTCACGTGTTGCGTATGACGAACACTCGTCTACCACACCGTGCCTTATTTTGTGTTCCTCCTAAGGAATGGAAGAAGCCATGTGGAGGCCAACAGATGACGTGGCAACGTGGGATGAGAAAATGTACAGCGAAGTTAGGTAAAGTAGGTGTCTCACGCCTTCGTGGTTGGGGTCCGAAAGACTCGTCAACTTGCTGGTTGGAGACACTGAAGGACATGGCAGTGACCGTAAACAGTGACAATCGTGCTGTCATTTCCTATCGAATCAGAATGATTGAGAACATGTGCGTTTGTACAGTTAGACTTTGTTCCATATGTTGGCTGCAGCAGCATCTTATCTGTTCCCGCCCTTGTAGGTCCACTCCCTGTTCCCCTTGGACATTCACTCTTTTTATGTACCCGTGTAACTCTGGGGAATGGCAGTGGTCAGTGAGGCTTGGTTTTTTCATTAACGCTGAACGATTTTTTTGATTACGTCGGTGCTTATTGAGCCATGCCAAGGATCGTCACGAGTGGCATTTCTGGGTGTATTTTCATTTACCCAGCCTACCAAGGAACGGTTATCCTCCCAATGCAGTCAATCGTTGGTCCTGCCCAAAATGTTCTGTAACACAATCGCCAGCGAAGCGCCCTGAGCGCCGTCCATTTTAGAAGCTCCCTTTAAACGAGCACTATTTCATTGCATCATAATCCCTTTTTTGGAAACTTTCCTTCGGAGGGATTTTATTTGTCAGATAAAATTATGGTTGGGAAACGGATTTTTGGTTTTTTCTGCATGACATTAATACACAAGAGCGTGTCGTGTTATTTGTTTTGTTGTCTATGGTTTGCATCGCGATGGCGGGTAGGCCAGTGGTAATAAAGCTCAATCACAAAATGTTTTCGAGATTACAGTGATGGTTTGTGAAGACTGCGACAGCTTCCTCAGTGCTCAAGATGTGACAGCTTGCCAACCTAGACTGTTGACCTCTAACCTTATACACGGTTTAGAAATCTTGCGCCACATTCACGATCTGGTTATTCTGTGCTGGATTTGAAACGACTGCGCTATTAAGTCACTTAATTTTTCTAGTACCCAACAATGCAAGTGGGTGCCCTTGGATGCGTTCATACGAACGCCTAGTCGTGTGGCCGGTATGCGTTGTCTCCCAGGAAAGCGTGGACGAATAGATGCAAGGGCGGCTGCAGAAACAGGAACTTACTCATCCAAACGTAACGACACAACGAGATGGGATTTGAACAGGATTTGAATCTTTTTGCGTGAAACGACTTACTGATAACGCTAGTAAGACTTCGTCGTGCCGCCTGTGCTAGTTTGTCACTCCGGAATGGTAAAGATATATAAACGACGAAAACCATAAGACATGTTACGCAACCAAGCTTCAAATCTTGTTCAAATCTCACCCCGTCGTGTCATCACGGGTGAATGACCGCGTTCCGGTTTCTGCGGCCACATTTGTATCCATTCGTCCACGCTTTCCTGGGATACAACGTATAACGGCCACACGACTAGGTGTTTGTATGAACTCATCCAAGGGCACCCTCCTGCATCGTTGGGTACGGGTAAACGTAAGCCGCTTATTAGCTTAGCTGTACAACTGATTGTCCTATAATGCGTTTACTCGTGCTTGACCACTGTGACCACTGTTGCGTCACTCTTACCCGGCTTTGTACGATTGCAATACTGGCAAACCTGACATTCTGCGAATACAACGAAAAGACAGTCGAAAGTGGTGGAAGGTTGGGTGGATTTTTAACAGGTGCGTGCAAGCGGAATGTGCTAGAGCAACACGCGCACGGCGACCGCGCTGGACGGTCAATATTCGGTTAAACAAGCTATCCGGCGGAACAATTTCTTCTTTCGCCACAGGAGGTTCTGTGCTCCAAATTTTCAACGTGGTCTAATAAATTGGATAATATTTTTCGGAAATCGGTTCCCTATCTGTGGCTTCACCCGCAATGTCGTTACGTACTACGGAGCACTGGCTCTTTCTTCTTAAACTAGAGCCATTCTTTCGGCGTTTTGTAGTGTTAGTTGCGTGAACACCTAGGGCGCGTGTAGCCTCACGGATGCACACCACGAGCCATTCTGCTTTTCTTCCAAAGTTTAACGGTTGGAAAGAAATCTAATTAAGATTCCTAAATGTGACCACTCATATTTGTTACGACTACTGAGATGACAGGATACTGTGCGTAATCGGGTTGGTACTGTTCTTTTTAGAGAACCGCTAAGGACTACTAAAAAAGACGTAACGTGTGAATACTTCAAAAGACTAAGTGAGTGTCAACGGTAGGAAGCAGGTTATGCGTCCGCAAAATGGGCCTGAAAGTAAATTAACAGGACAATAATACCCTACAATAAATGACAACCGTTAAATGACCGGTTGAAATAAATAATGCACCATAATGTGGCATAAAGGAAAACAGCCTGAGTCACATTGTATGTCCGAATGACAAGATGTCTCTGAGGGATAAGTAATCGCGTGGATATAAAAATGAATAGACTGTCGGACAATTGTATCTTCTCTCGAGACAACTAAGCAGACGATTGAATTTGTGCCATGTAGCATAAAAGCGTTCACTCCAAGGTCAGGTCAGAGCTGGAAGTGTAACTGCCCAAAGCTTACCCAAAAATGTGCAAAATAAATAAACAGTAATCAATTCAAAATCTTCAATGCTCAGAAAATCAAGCTAATTTTTATGTCGATGAAAATGATTTTTGCTTAGCGAATAACGGTAGAATAACCAAAAATTAATTTAAAAATCTGCACGATGACCACTCACGACGTGGGAACACGTAGCGCAATCACCGATTTCCCCCTCCCAACCACCCCCAGTCTACCACCCAACTGGCCAAGGGGGAGCTTGTTTGACAAAAGCCGCAATGATTCTCCACTCTGTCAACGGATAAGTGTACATCTTTGGCTACTGTTCAACTTCCACCGCAACCCACTGAATGTCCTCCTATCGTGGGAGCCTCTGGGTGTCTCGCAGCTTAATGGCGTCTGTCCGTAAATCAATGTATATGAAGTTAAAATGAGTTTTGAAGCGACACGATATTTGCAACCTCAATGGGCACCTAGCTTCTTTAAATCTTAAGCCCTTGCGCAAAGTCTATTCTTTTTCTGGGTTCACATAACAGGATGCCCAAACTTGAAACATACTGCATAACTGTTCCCATTTTCCTGTCCATTCTAATCACTGGAAGCTGGCCCTTCTTTTTTTTATCTTGCGTCCTTGATCCAGTGTGAGAAACGACAATCGTTGCGGTAATCAAACAGAGGATACGCTGTTAGGTTCTAAAGTAGTAACCCTTTGCCGATCTGTTAGCGCCGCATTGCTAATAGCCAGAACCTTCCTTGCATTCTCTGCAAATATTCGGCAATTTCAACACGGCTAAGCTAATGTGCAACGAAAATCCCTAAATCCGTTATCTGTGACGCACAAAGCAGCTCTATATACTGATCTAAACCATATTTGAATTGAGTAATTTATACTTGCCGGCTTTATTCTATTGCTCCCATCTTCATGAATAAACTTCCCCGGAACTGAACCTCGCGTGATATCCTCTCCATTAATTGTGGCGTCATTAGCATAGTTGAATCCACTTTCAGATTTCCCGTCTAGAATCATTCATAAATAAGTGGGGACAAAGGAAAACTTGAAATAGAGCCTGGTGTTGCGCAGCTCTTGATGCTTGACCAGAATTCACTGTTGCCCACCCGAACGTTAAGATAGCTGTGTAATCGCATCACCTTTTGCCAGCTGGACCCAGCTTTGCCAAATTGTGCAGCTGGCTGTCCAGTAAAAAGGCTTCACTAAGGCTCCGATAACGAATCTCCATCGGCCGGCCTCCAGCCATCAAGGATTCCCTTGGGTAAGGTTTGTTTCCAACCCGCCCACACAGTCCTGTAGTTCAACTGTTCACCCTAGAGTAAATCAATGATAAAGCACCGTCTTTATAGTTGGAGGCCAATAGTTGCCAGCCTGTTGCTTAAGTCTAATGCAGCCGACTCCCAATCCGCCGACACTTCAAATCATCTTAGGGCTTCTCTGGAAAAACCATTGTAGGTTTATTTAAGAAAACTAGCACCAGTCTGATGGTAACCGCTTTGGTATCCCTTGGCCTTCCCAATTTGGGCTTCTTTAATTACTATACGGCACGCGTCGCTTCAGCTTTACTGACAGATGATTTGTTTTCCCGCCCGGAAATAACGACCACGTCAAATCGCCAACGGCAGCAGGCTTTCACAGGATGGAAGAAGGATTTCAAGGCTACTCTGACCTTAAGGGATTATATTACGTTATCTCACTCCAAGGTCACTAAGAACGTTAGTATCCGCCGTAGGCTGTACATATGCGCAAAACCTCTTCGAATACACCTTCTTGTGTGGAAAACATTACTTCCTTTATTTTTTGAAGTGGCTTCCCGTAGCACTGCTTGAACCCCATTCTTGGCCACGTCATCTTTGGCGCAGGCTCAATTTGTCCCGTAAAATAGCGATGAGCAAGCCTTACCCAAAATTTTTACCCGATGCTCCTGTCAGGGCGGACGTCTTGTGACGAAAGCAAACCAATCCTACCAGGATTGCACGAGAATCAGCTGATTACCTCGGACCACCGATCATCTGTTGATGATTCCGAGCTCCTGGCATGCGGCATCTGTGCGAAGCTTCATCTTCCCTAATTTCCCTGCAGACTTGAAAAACGTTTCCCGTGGGTCTGACACCGGGATACTTGGCTTCATGTTCGCAGTAGTTCCTGATTTACTGCTTAGCACATGCCACTGCGGTGTCCAGCTGTCGCTGAAGTTTGCCCTGACCGTGAAACTCCATCGCTTAATATCACCGTCTGCTTAATGCGCTGCCACGGATCTGCATGAGATTCTCTTGAAAGTCATTTTCGAACAAAACGGGTTTGGAGGAATTAAATCATCTTAATGCGCAATTTTCTGCGATCCTCTCCCAAGTTCTTATGACAGCCGCACTGGAATCCACCTGAGGAGACTTATAATTGCAAAACACCGAGAAGGGTGGTCCTTCGACAGCAAAACCTCAGGAGGGGACTTGCACATTTGGGAGATCAAACGTTAATGGGCGCATTGCAGGATGCGCTTCGAGAGCACAACTGTCGAGCAGCTTTCCCTCCGCCAATTGTTGCAGCACATAGACACAAAAGTCTAGAACCACGTAGACTAACCGTTGGTCGGCACTTCCAAAAGCTTGTCTGAGACCATCAAACAGTGGCTTCTCCGGCTATCCTCCCAAAATCAATTTCTAGAGCCCAGGCGTTCATGCAGCTTAAAAAGACGGTGGGCCTCAAGTATTCCCTCTTCCTCATCTCGCGGTATCCGCTTGGCTATTTTACAGCCGCCCCAAATTTAGGGCGTCAAGCTTGGCTTGGGCGACGGCGATCCATAGAGCACATTCGAGCATTTCAGTTTTTGTTCTTCAGTCCAAATTTCGGAATTCCAATTCTGCTGGCGTCAGTCGGCAGTTCATTTGCCGCATCTTTAGCTGAATTGCTTTGTCGTCCGTGTCGTTCTTGCTACCATCCAAGCACCTCAAAATTAGTGGTCTGTAGTCTTTCTTGTTTTTATATGTATGTTGTCATGCGCATACCTACTCAATTTTTAGGCCATCGAATTATTGGCTATGCCAGTTATGTGAATGGCATCCTTGTTCACGTTACCGCGCCTCCGAATCAGGCCATTTAGTTTATTACTGTCAATTGTTTGGGGCATCGGTTTACAAAAAACAGTTTAAAGGGAGACTTCCATGCTTCCACAAGACTTCCGCAGCCCGTTTCCACATCAACACCAAAGGATGCACCTGAAGTAACGCGCAAGCTGCCTCCGGTTTTGTTTTTTCTAGACGGCGCCTCCCAGCAACAGATATCCCTCATTAAGCGCAAATTGGAAGGGCAGATAAAGCCGCGAACTCTGCCGCTTTCGGGTTCAATTCCAAGGCAATCAACATGTTTCGAGCCCCTGGTTAGCTGCAATATCGTCGGTTATAAACAGCCTGTATGCCATCAACCACTTACTTTTATTTTCGCCCGCCAGCGGCCCCAAACATCTGCGCAACATCCTTCAATTCATCCCTGTTCCTAAACTTTTAGTTGCAACCTACTTAGTCCTGTTTTTTCTTCAGTTGCCCAATGCTCAAACCGAGGGCATCCCATTTGTGTTTACAGTGTTCTGACCGTAACCTATACCCCTTCGGCCTATTCCGCTTTCGGATGCCTTTTTCAACATTCTTCCAGGTTCGATCGAGTGTTTCGCCGTATTCTGGGGTTAAACTGTCTAGCTTCTAATAGCTTTGTCCAGCGGAAATACAAGAGAATTAAAGCTCATTCTTCTGCAGGAGAGGTCCATGGGGCACAAACGCCTCATTCGTGCATACTACCATTGCAGCTCGCATTCCTTTTTCGTCGCTGCAGATATTCCTTTGTGATACTAATGTTGATATCTTTTATACTAGTTACCATCAACCGTCGCTTTCCCGCCACGCACTACATTGCAGCATTTTGCATCCGGATAGCGGCAAGAATCGTCAGAAAACAGCCGGCACATTTACTTAAACAGGGATCGTAGATATTAGAATTCAGGTCTGTTATCTTTTTTTGAAATTCGAGTGTTTTATGTAAACACGGAACTTCTGCGAAGTTGTTGACTTGCCTCAGTGCTGATTGAGATGACCCAAAAATTACCAGTATCGTAGCAGGTACCAAAATTCTAAAGAGCAATCACATGGCTAGTCGGTTAGACGCCCAGAACATTTCCATCCTTTATTTCACAGATTACATTAGGGTTTTCAGTTGATCTCTATTATTCCGCGTTTTCCACGGCTTCAACGATGGCTACTGTCTCCAAGTGAGCATGATCCAATGAACATTGCATTTTCGAGCTGGTACTTCGTAGGCCGTGTTCATGCGAGCGCAAGCAACCTGCTTTCTGTGAAGTAATTGGTACTTTGTTTGGGACGATAAATTCCTTCAGATCTCAGAATTCATCGTTCTCGCTCGTATAAACTTCCGTTTCAGAAATCCATGACTGGGGAGTCTAACCGCCTCATTTACTTCTATTCAGCGCTTGCTCAGCGTTAACTGAGGGCAACAGCTGCGTTTCTTCATGCCTCTGACGAATGGTTAGCTTAACATGTCACGGAGACCGTTCCGTATAGCATCGATGTTGCAAAGTTTTCCTGTAGATACCCTGCATTTTGAAATGATTAAGGGTATGCATCACGTTGGAGGCCCTTTCGAGTAATTAAAACCAATCTTATTGTCATTTTGCCTCTACTCAATCTCTGATTCTGAATGGCTTGCTGCAGCAGTCAAACTTCACGACCTTCTGGTTAGTAGAACCTATCGTCTTCCTGGCACAAGCGAGGCCACACACTTGCCCATAAATACTAACCGCAACCCTTGGGACTCCCATGACCCCGGGCCGGCGGTGATTCGCTTCTTTGGCCATATCGTATGCGGATCTTTTCATGTTCCCCCTACATCCATTTCTCCGCACGTTCTTTCGGAATGCGCCCAAGGATCCAAACAGTTTGCTGTGCTACCCACTAAGCACGACAATATTTCAACGTTTTAATTCTAGTTCCGGGTGCAGGTGTTCACCTAAAGTAATCTAACCGGGTTTGACCAATCCTGCGTCATTTCCGGTTATGATCTTCTTCCGGTTTACCCTAATTCACTCAATAGAGCCTTCCAGCTATCGTCAGCTACAAAATGATGAAATTCTCTTCATGCCGGCGGACCTTGCAGTGACTGCCGGGGATTTTCTCCATGTAATTGCTGTAAATCAGGGCAAAATTAATCACACGGGTAGGCCGTTTCAATACTTTAGGAAAGGGTAAAAGTCACATCATAGAAAGACAGGTTTGTTTAGGTCATTTGATTTATTTGCACTTCAAACACAGCAAGGTTTCCTTTGGGCTCTGATCCAATTAAAGAACGGAGGGCGATGTGTTCCTTAATGAATCTCCAGATAGGTTCAAGGTCACGAAGCCAGTAATACCCCCAAGTTGTCCACCGTGAATGCCGCGTGTAAGGAGCCATGTACGGATAATCCCAGGGTAACATAGAATGTGTTCACTCTCTGTTTCCTCAGACAGTTGCAGCCACCGCAGCCAAAACGCGTGTCACATCAGCGTTAGCTAGACCTTCCATGCAAATGATTAAGGTTCCTTCCATTCGAACTGAAATCATCTTTTTGCTGCGCACCAGACTTCTCCGCTTCATTCACACTCATTTTTACAGCAGTTAGTAATCAACCTGTGCCATCGCGTCCCTCTATCCTCCTGTTCTCGGGTAACGTTTTCATTTCTTAACTGGAGACTAGGTTTCCAACCCCCATTGGCAAAAGACGGTTCATGGCGTTTCAGCGTTCGTGGTTTCCTTAGTTCGCAGTTTGTGGAGTTCAAGTAAAATCGAAGTAAATACGTCCTTTCCAAGACACTGCCTGCTTAATACTGGTCATTTACATTTTTTGCAAACCGATCATTTCACTATCTGCATGAGAATTAGTCTCAGCTTAACTCTTACAGACATGACCACGGTTTTTGACTTTCCTTTCATCGCATGATTCTGAAAATTGCAGAATTTTATGCTTCAGCACAGCTTCAGATTAACTTCTGTTACCAATTCCTCACAAATCAGACCCAGTAACTGAGTCTAATGCTACCGTGACAGTTCCCCCTGTATTATTTAGTACCCAAACGATAGAATTCTTCCCATTCAGGGCTCCTACACTTATGATTACGAATACCCGGCATCATACACCGATGTTGCGAGGAAATGCAAACTTACAAACCCAAATAAATAATTTGTCTCCAGTTTTCATAAACCCAAGAAAGTTGCATGCTGGTGGCGGCTTTCGAACACCTTAGGAGCATTTGGAATTGTTCAGGCATGACAATTGGGCAGAAGAATGTTGGTGGTGCATCCGGTATGCCACTAGCATTAGGTAAACGCACTGACAACAGGGGTCAAAACCGTAGGGGTGAATTTTTGCCCTAATTAAATTCGTTGATTTGCTGTATTAGAACGGATCTCGATGGGCGTGGAGGCACCTGCTTTTGGAAAACCTTGGGGAGGCTTCCTGATATTAGGATCCGTGCGGCCGTTGCCTTGCGGCTGACACTTGCATTTCTTCCTGAAGATGCTTTCTCTTGGTGGGATTTTGTTTGCTTATATATTACGCAATTTAGGCGCGCAATTTTTGGACGCATGCAACCGTTTACATATTTACAATCGGTCATATCGTCCGTTGTTTCTAGGCCATCAACATCGCATTTTTGAAGGGTGAATGTATTTTTGCCTAAATTAATTTTTCGTTTGACCACCGCTTTGAAAGTCGCCACTCAGTGCAATTAAGTAGTAAAATGGAAATCGTTAGCGGAAATCGACCCGGCAAAATCTTCAAGAAAATTTGATTTCAAAGTCCTCGTGGTTGCCTGGCTAAGGAACGTTTGCGTTGGGTCTGGCGAACCATTGAAAGTTGCATCAGTAGTAGCTGGACACGATAGAGCGTGATTTTGCTGTTCTTATACTGCAACGCCTGGGTCATAAACATAAGCCTTTCCCTTGGAATCTGGGAGCGCGCAAGTGAAAGTTTTCTCGGTCAAGTCGCTTTTCTTTATTCACTCTTGCCGCAAACCACCCATTGTAAGCCACTTAACCATGCCGAACTAGACTGTCATCTAGGAGATTAAGCCGGTGTGTGAGTCATTTTTTCCACATTTTCCTCTGCCACGAAACCAGCCCGTTCGATGATTTAGACTTTTCGGTCAAGTTTAGGCATAAACTCACCGGAATTATGGACAGGGTTGTTGCTTGTTTTGGGGTTGACAACAAAAGTGTATTTCGCCGGGGGCTGGAACATACCCCAGTTGGCTGTCAGCAAGGAAAATTAGTTTCTTTGTGAAACCTTGTGCAAGTATTCCGCGTTATGAAGTAATATTACAACCTGGAGACAAAGATAAGAACAGGAGTCTTTTAGGAAAAGTATCAATTTACTCAGGGGAACTTTGCTCGTAATTCTGGCGCAAGAGCATATCAGCAATCATTGCATAGGAGATTTACCTCACTGGTTAAAATATTTATGGGATCGCTTGTGTTACTTGGTCGGGGTCGGGAGCTGTGGTGACAATTCGATTGGGTGATAAAAGCAAAATAAAATTCTCCAACCTGTTCTGAGAGGGGCCAATTTCTCCCTATTAGGAAACCAGGTAAGCTTTGATTGAACTAATTAGTTATGCATTTTTTAATTATTTCCACTGGATGGTTCCCTACCTAATTCGACAACAATATTAGGAAACGACGTCATCTAACAACTTGGTGGTTATCCGCCACGAGGTGATACAGTAATTTAATCTGATTAATGCAGAATTGAGGCTGGTTACCGTCCGGGAATAAAAATTATTTGATAACCCCATTTGAGATCACCTGACTGGCAAGGGACCAAGGGTGTCACAGATAGTAAGCCGTAAAGCAGGGAATCACGTCAAACACCAGCTTCAGCTGTAATACGGAAGAGCTAACTGGTTCTCTTCAAGTGCCCACAGGCAAAACGGGCAGTGGTTCTACTTGAAAAACATGGGATGAATAAAGAACCCCAGATACGACGGGTAATCGACTGGTAAGTTTCAGTCTCAAGAGGTTCAAATTTGCAATGTAAAGGATGACAATTTTGGCGAGCTGGAAGTTGGTTCTTTGTATTTGTATACCCAAACGGGGTAGAATTCCGGCTAGAAAAAGCCGGCCGACCGAATCTTAGACTGCCACTGCTATGCAAACCGATATTTTGCTCACCAGGTAAAAATGCGATTCTCCGTTTGAGGCTAGCTTCAACTGACAGCTTATGAAGTTAACTCAAGTGTGACTACTACCTTTGCACTTCACGAAACACAACCGCTGCCGCTGAAGTTGAATTTTTCGACTAGTTTTCCGTCACCTTAGACTCTCAAAAAGACGTCTAGGTTTATGGCTACACGGAAGTGCTTGCAGCAAAAAAACTCTTGCTGCTTGATCGAAGACCCATGCGTTGCCGTACGCTGTGACGGTTTTCACGGCAACCACTTTGAGTGCTCTATTAAATTGGAGTGTTTTGACTGCGTTTTGTATTCCAAAGCTTTGCAGATAAAAATCTGTCCAACTTATACCTGGTTAGCGTAGTGGAGGTCAGTAGTTGCCGCAGTGGCACAATTTTCCCAGACATTATGGTTCCATTATTAAGTGCTGTTTTGCAGCCTCCCATGCGCAAGCCCAACCTTGGCAGTTGCCACCCAGGATTCTAAAAATGAAGCAATTTCCTTTGGTAATTTGCTTCCATTTTGTTCCTGCAAATGCCACTGTGAAGTGGGCACACCAACAATGTGAAATGTGCTCCGAAAACATCCGAAAGGCTTACGTGACCAGAATCTCAGCTCGGGCCACCACCTGGCGGTGCTGTTGATTCTTTCTAGTGTGATAACATGGCTCCAGACAGTTAAAGACAACATCTTACACTCGACAGACACAAATTCAGTTAGTCCATATGACCAAACTAATCCTTCCACAATAAGGTGGGCTCATTTTATCTCCCGACATCGAACATCTGGCACTCATCTCTGTAACTCTCCATTGAAAAACGGCTCCAGCCACTGCTCTGAGCGAGTTGTTGCACGACATATTGCCCTCCAAACGCTTCTTTGCTGGCTTTATTTCGCGGTCTTACAAGCAACGCTGTTTGAGATCGCGGAACATCCTCTCAAAGTTGGCGACTGCTTCAGCCGGTGATCATCAATTTAGTGACAAAGTCTTTGCGCACCGAGTGCAGCTATGCCTACTGAACTCGCCACCGCGGTGTGAACGGTTGTCTTCCCATTACTTCCTGTTACAGTGAGCATAAAAACAGGCTTTCATAGCTTCCTTTGCTCTAATAAAAGGCGGGATCAAAGCAATCGGCATTTAACACCGCTGACAATGGAAAAAATGACCTCCAACGCTTTGTCTAGACAACCCGCTGGCGTCTGGATTACCGCCGCCACTTGTTTGCACCACGATTCCAGATCAAAAGAACATCCAGTGAAACGCCTGACTGTCCACGTTATCAAAGGCCTACCACGGGGCTTTCCGTGTACAAACCCTTGGCATATCCGCCAAGAAAAGCGCAAAATTGCTATAAACATCGCACCCCGGGTACCCTCATTTGTGATAGTCGGCATGCAGTGATCCTTGACCTTTGGGCTAGTCTTGATAGCCAAATTCAATGTAAATCAAGCATCAAAGCGCTCAGAGCGGCTTTGCTTTGCTCTCAGGAACGAGTAGCTGGGGGCCAATTGCCAACAGAAATAACGGCAGTTGAAGGTCGCCTCAGTTATTTTACTCCGTTTCCGTTAGATAGTTTACCGGAGCGCGCTTTCGAGCAGGGTGTGGAACACATCAAAACAAGAGAGGAAAATTGATCGAGAGGCTGGTGAAGGCAGATGAGGCTGGGAAAGCGGAAAACCAGCGTCAGAAAATACGCAAAAGGCAATCAAAGCCATGGCTTTGAAGGCCAAGAATACACATGGAGTTCTGGATGAAATTTCGAACTAGGGACTTCGCTGGCAGAGCCGCTGTGATTATTGATATTTATGGCAGCCGATTCTCAACTACGACGCCTCACCGTCACCATCAAGCTATATTCACTGCCCAATCATTTGTTGAAGTTTGATGAAGCAGGAGTGTGAAACGGTGCTATGGGCCTACGTGATCTTCTTTCTAGAGAAGGAAACTCTAGTGATTTTCCGACCGAAACTGGGATTGGTGTGACCCAATTTAATAAAACACTTGCTATCCAGTTTGCGGAGAATTTACTGGCCTCAGCGCACCTCTTTATTGAAGCCATCGAGCAAACTTTGACTTGTCACATAGACAGACCGACGTGACGACCATGCCGATTCCAAATTTTCACACGGCTGTCTACCTGGCGAAAAGCGTATCACATAGCGTGTTTCGTGCTGGTTTTCGCCAGCCGAATGGCCCAACCGGCCAATCCCGCTAACTTCTCAGACTTATTTACCAGGTCTCTGATTCCGCAATGCATTGTGGAATCTCACTGGGCTCCCTGTTGGTCTTCAGCGAAAATTTTTAATTTCCCTGCCAACCACTACCTTTCCACCGCAAATCGCTTTCCATTCGTCTAGCATTTCCAGTTTACATTGGGTTAATGCGAAACCTCCTTATGTTTCTCACAGCGGTCTCCATAATACCCAATCTCGTTTGAATCGCACCCAGTAACAACATCATCTGGGTTATTGGAACTGCAAATTTGTCGCTCGCCCCGGACCTTTCTATACATCAACTTAGATCTGTTGATCAAATCTACGAGTGCCCCGGTACAACGCTAACTCAACAGCCGTGCCCAACAATGGGCTTTTATCCGGGAGCTCACAGCAAAGGACTTCTGAATTCTAGGCTAACAGAGCACTATTTCCCTACAGGCATTATAGAAAATGGGTATCGAAATCTATTGCAGCGTAGACTGGTGAGAAATGGTCCACAAGGTTCAAGTACTTCTAACTGCTGATCATTAATGTCCTGAACTAGAATGCCAGTGGACAAAAGTCTTGACGGAGACTGATAATGCGAAGAAATTATACCAAAAAGAAATTTAAATTACAAGTATTCTGTTTTCTATCTATCAAACATGACATGCCCGAGTTCCGTGTTTTTATTGTGACGCGATGCCCACCCAAAATATCACAGCATGGCGATTTCAAACTTTATGCGGCACCTGCATCTATTCATTTCTGGAATATGGCGGCCGAAATTTCGCGCTCATGACCGATAAGGAAAAAACCCATAAATGAGACAGAACCACGAGGCAGCTTTGGACATTGCACTGCGCCCCCTCCTGAGTGAATAGTATAGGCCGTTTCAAACGATTTTCCCCCGCATTCGGAAAACGCAACCTTGGGAGACAAAGTAACAAATTGGGTCACATAAATCATTCTTAAGCGCGGGACCACAGTTTTGCCCGATTCACACGAGCTTTCATAACCAGATCAGTTGTGCTAGCCACCCACAATAATAAACCTAGCTTCAAAATTAGCCTTGATTCTCAGTCCTTGGTCGTGCCAGGTGTTTAAGGCTACAAGACATCACTATACAAACCAGTCATAGGCAGCTTTTCCAGCGGACGCTTAACATTGTCAACAGTAGGTCGTCAGTCAAGTTACTTCATATTTCGCAAACAATGCACAGCTATTACTGGCGGAAGCTCTTGTATTATGCAACCGGATAAGGCTCACTTCAACAACTATTCGATTACTTGAGGCAAGCTTGCTGAAGTGGATGTGACACTATCTTTTCTCGGCTTCTCGCCCATAGCTTCTCGTTCTGGGGAATGTGAAGCACTAGTGTTTCACCGGCATCATTAGCTAGCTGACCACCACCGAAACTTTCAACCCGCTTCGCCTATCAATAAACAGTTAACTAACCCAACTAGTCTCACTTGCCCGAGAAATATGTTCCATACTTGGAGAAAAACCAATCAAACAAAGTAGCACGGAGTGACTGATTCCAAGAAGTTCATGAAGCGAAAGGAAATTTCTGAAGAGAAACTGACCAAGTTCCTCAGTTTTCATTATTTTGTAATGGTAACGATCTTTCGGAGATGGATATTTCTCGGACATCATTTTCTCTAAGATCTAATTTGCCGCTTTACATCAATTTCACTACATCCTACTGGTCGCGTGTTTTATCACAGAAAGGGAGCTGCAAGCTTCCGCTCCTGCCGAACTTTTCGCGAGTTCTCGCCTTCAAATCTTTTAGACTACTTAGAAGTGCTTTACTGCATTTCGCTTTTGCGTGTATTGTCGTATCGGTGCTAATTCAGTTCCACGATATATAAAATTAATTACTGACATCCTTTGAATATGATATTATTTACCCTATCGACCAGGATGGTTTTGACGGCCGCCAACTCATGATGGAAGCCGCATTCACTACATCTTCCAAAATTTGCCGTCAAGAAAACCCACTTGGGTACCCTTTGTACTTTTATCCTGACCTGCATCCTTCACACTTTGGGCTTCTTTTGGCGCATTCTGTTGTGATTAATCCGTCATGCTACTGAACTTGTGGTAGCAATTTGATCCTTCGTTCACCAAAACATCCATAGTCGTAGTCTCTACATGAAGATATTGGTAATTCATTGTGTGGCCTCCTTTACGGAAATGTTATCCTTTCACAACCGCATGCACAGTGGCTCTAGTCTGCGGTTAATATTAATTTTAGTGGTATCGATGTTTAAGAGGAAATCTACCATTTCTGACCTCATTTTTTATCAGGTACAATTGAATGCTGGATGCTATCTTTGCGGCACTCGTATGAGTTTGTTTGTGTTACCATATTTGTGAGTTTTACTTTTCCCCTCATGGTGCAATTTCTGGAGCTTTCGGATTCGAATCGCACCTATCACGAAGGCAGCTTCCGCTGTGAAATACTTTTTCGCTCGATGCTGCGTCGCTACCGTATTGACGTCATTATATATGAAACACTCCTCTAAAGTGACCTCAGGCGACTGCGGGGAATTTGTTGGCAACGGCCCCAGAACCAGACACTAGACACGTCAGGGGTTCTTATATAGAGGGTCGCCCAGACAACTGAGATATCGCGTAGTCAAAGACAATTTCCCGCCACGTACACTTTTGTGCTTCTCTGACCTTCATACATTACCCTTCCATTTTTGGAGATCACTTAGCAGTCTTCAAATAAATTGACCACGATTACGGGAGCATTGGAGGCTGCTACGGGGCAGCAAAATATATCAAGACATCAGACTGCGAGCTCGTAAGAAACTTGACTACCATTATGATTGGTAAGTAACTCCCTGCCCAATCTTTTCGCATCTTGGTTTACTACACTCAGACGGTGAGCAACGGGTTTTACGTTGCGTGCGTGGGTTACTTCAATACTTTCAGGAGGGAATTTCCCTAAGCATCAGCCGAATCGAAGGTAATGACGATGAGACAGCTCTAAAAAGGCGCAGCAAACGCATCAGCCACTGGGAAAACTCGGGCAGTTGTTTCAATAAGACGATATGCAGGCTTTACTCTGCGGACTGGAGTTTGTTTTACTGTGCTACGTGACAGTTCTTCCCACCATCTACTTGCGTCTCTTGGGCTCTTGCACCTTCTCCCCGGTGTTGGCGCTTTATTTATTGTCGTTATCGAATCCGGAGGAATTAGGTGGCATTTTCTGAAAACTTGTTAGCATGGGGGAGCTGGACCAGTTGCGTCAGGAGACGGAACAGTTGAAAAATCAAATTCGGGTATGTCATTTTCGTTTTCTAATAATGCTTCTCAAGGAGGCTCGTAAAGTTGCAGCTGATACAACGCTGGCTCATGCTACGGCTAACATCGAAGTTGTGAATCGTATTCAGCTCCGAACTCGACGCACACTCCGTGGTCACTTGGCAAAAATTTACGCGATGCACTGGTGCTCGGATTCACGCAATTTGGTTTCTGCATCCCAAGACGGAAAGTTAATCGTTTGGGATGGGTATACCACGAACAAGGTTAGCTTCTAGAGACATTCACCAATTCATAGCAAGTCTTGCCTCCTCAGTTTACTCCATGCCTCGACGTGAAGTGTCTTGAATATTCGCCACTCGTCCCATTTGAAACACTAAGGCATTCGTAGAGCCTTGCTTGACACCGAACAAAATCACCTTGTTAATCAACCTCGAGAGTTCACTTATAGTTGCAGTACTTGGTTACTTTATATTTGTAAAGTTGCGTTCCATCAAAAAACCGGTAGGGGTTACCACTTCGTACATGATGAAAAGGCGGAGTTTGGATCTCCGATGGGTTTCAAGATCCGAGCTTCTGTTTACGATACATTGGTTTGATGGTGTGCATATTCCGCCTCGAGCGCTCTGGAACATTTGGAAAGCAAAGGCTGGGAAAACAGCAACTATTGGGTTGAGAACTCCCAGGTGGTTCCTTTGGAGTTGCCGGTGAAGTGTTTTGTGTACTAGATGTTTTTAATACTTTGAGAAGGGTGTCGCTCTTTATTATTTGGATAGATACCATGTAGACAAAAAACAGCCCTAATTTCAAGAGAGCTAATGGGGTTCCGGTGTACGATCGTTTAAACCATTCAGTGGATCGGATTTGACATTGAGTGGTGTTCGGGAGCAAACAAAATGTGGTTTTTGTGGTCACAATTTTCACTTAATGAAAGTCCAACTGAATACCAATCACTCGCTGGCCAAAGTAAAAGGTCAGAACGACCAGTCGGTAGAGTCATGCTACAGGAGGCCATTCGCATGTTTTAAAATCTGCTAATCTCTGATTCACCAAAGGCTTTGGGGACTATGACAATCGGTTATGTGGGCCAAACAGTCAGTATCACCGGAAAGCCATGCGGGTCGAACTACTGGGCCAAAATATACGATCAGAACATCCACGCAGATCTGTTTATGCATATTTATATATGGTTTTCAAAATTGGTATTGGCTTTGGGTACCGAGGTTGGCGGTTGTATTGCGCATGCAGCCGTCGTGCGAAGTGTACACTGGCTGTACAGACTCACGTTTTCAATCATTCTGGTTCGATGGAAAGTGACAACGCGATTGCCAGTGTCCACTGTCCGCCCCCATATCCCTTGGTGCATCTAACCAACTGGTTGAAGAATCTTCCAAACCCCAGCCACGTCCATTTCCTCATTCCACACATCACGTCACCTGTCGATCTTCACGTGGCCTGTTTTATCGTGGAAGGAAAAATAAAGCAGGTTATGGTACACAGGTGGTCGCCATGTGCACTGCCAATTAGGTCCACTGAGCTTGGTATGCTGATGGAAAACTCCCAACCGCTACCCAAGACTAGGTTTTTAATTTGCAAATCCTGTGGTGGGTCACGCTGTCCAGCCACAATAATGCTATGCTCTTCGACCAGTCCTGGACTGTTATTTCAGAGCATTGCTTCCGGTGCCTCTATGAACTCGGCCGCCCTTTGATAAGTGATTATGGTTCAGAGTTTACGCGACTGTTGTGACAGTTGGTTCTAGCAACAGACCTTGCCCACTCATTCATGGGCAAGTCTTCTACCGGCCACCTTCCTGTCCAGGTTTTCAGAATCGGATCACTATCGATCTGGTTTAGCCCAGCTCTCGAGGGGTTTACCGGGGTATGACCTGGTGTCCTCTTCGTCTTCGTTTACTTTTGGGTGGGAGTGTGGTGGTCGGTCGAAAGACAGATGACCCTAAAGGCACGAAGTTCTATCCACCTCAGTTGCTCCGGACGACGTAAATGCTAAACAGCGACCAGATTATACATATATATATATATATATATATATATATATGCGTAGCATATTTTCACTTTCTCGATTTCAGACTGTTCCAAACAACATGTTAGGGACAGTATGGGACAAAGATATTCAGAGCCAAGGGTAAAAATAAGTCAGCATAGCTTTTTGTTTCAGCAGAGAGCAGGGACAAGGAAACGAATGTTTGAAATTGGTTCAACACGCAGCAGAGGCCGACAGAGCTGCTTTTTAATCTAATCAGCGGGGAAACGCGTCGTCTCATTTATTTTGCACAAATCCGAATACAGATAATGTACCATCGGAGACATAGCGAAAGATAACTAAGTGAAACAGCAGAAAGAAAAGAAAACGATGTGTAGAGTCTACAACACATGCCGGTTCTATTCTCCACCTCTACATCATTGGCCATCCATCGGGACCCATGAGTCCACTGTGGGCCAAAGTAGAGAGCTGACCTAGGGAACCCTACCCCGAACCTTTGACCGAATTGGCTAACCCACAACGATCTGACGGACATGTAGCCCACTGGAGGCCAGTGAGTGGTTATGTCCTTTGGATGAGGCTAAACGTCTTGGGTACCCAGTACACCCCTTCACCACGGAGGCTGGTAGTGTCAGCCGTGTGCTTCGTACGCTGCCCGTGGTTTGTTTGGAATCAGGATTTAACCAGCTCCCCTGCACTGATTACCAATCACAGGTGAGTTCGGTTGAGGGCGCCGGGCGTCCTGACACTAGTAGGAACACCACCACGAGAAATCAATACGTAGTACTTTCTCAGGAGAGGCTATTTGAGACGCCGGTCACTTGGGAGCATTTCGGGAGGCGTTCAGGGCAGTGACCAACAGAGTCTCAGAAACCCCTGACCATCCTGAGGCATTTGAAGGCGATGTTTGTGGGATTAGTACTGCCAAATTGACCGGGCCGAATCAAACAATTTTTTTGGGATTCACAGTGAAAATCTTTAGCAACCGTGTAGCCCTAAGCCTATAAAAGAACCATGTCCCCCTCTGGATAGCCTGTAGAGAGGCCATGAAAACAGAGTAGTCATTTAAGTGGTGAACTCTGCGCTGTTATTTTTTGTTTCCTCTCTAGTCATGTGGCTCCTGCCCTGAGCAGACGTAGCCTAGGCTGTAGGTCTTGTCAATGTGCATATATATATATATATATATATATATATATATATATATATATATATATATTCTAAAATCTGCATTAGCGAGTCAGCTCTTGAGAAGTGGCTACGAAGTACAGCAAAACGGGTTATTTTGATGAGTTAGGTTTGTGATTTGCCTATGATCGTGGTTCTCCTTGAGGTGCTGTCACATTGGTTTGATCTAGCCTACGGGCTTTTTAGGTTTTCGAGACCGGAGTACTTAATTATCGAAAGGTCAGTAAACGTAATTCAAATCTGTTGCTTTATTACCCACTAACCCCCCAAATGCCACCCCCATTAACTTCCGTCCATGTCAGTCGGGCTCTCTTATAAATCCAGTACTCCTGATTTGAGTCAGGTAATAGTTGTCTGTGCAAAGGTGAAAGTAACTCAATGCGATCGGTACATTGAGTGTTCATTCCAGAGGTCACATGTCCAAGTTCCATTACCGGTCATTTGCGTGTAAGGTCACCCGCTTACACTCGATACGTAGGAGTGAAATGAAACTTTAGCAAAAGCAGTAACTACTGAGGTCCTAGATCTCAACCCGGTAACTTAACCTAGTCGGGTAGTCCATTGGTTAGTGCTTTCGTGCTCTCCCGTCAGGCCACAGAATGATCACATTGATCCATCTAACCACTACCTGTCTTCGAAAACACCACACCGATGAAGTTAATCTGTAGTACGTGTCCCAACGGCTACTGTACCGAGTCCAAAACTGCTTCTCATGCGATCACCGAGGTTAGTGTGGAGTCATGATAGAATGAGTGTCTCGACGTGATGTCCTATTCTTATCTGAGTTACTTAGCAGATACTTCCATCGTATTTGAGCACTACTACACAAATAACGACATCCTCGGTGGTCATTTTCCTGAGTTTTGCAGCAGAACCCATCGTACTGTTGCATTGCACACTGGACCTTTGGTCGATAGTCGGGTGTCACGTGGGCGCCATTGGTTAACGAGTGGAGGTGAAACAAAATGCAACCATTTTGATTGAGCTTCTAGGATATCTAGTTCTGCACAAGAACTGGAGGAACCACTCCATCAAACAAAGGCAGAGAAGCAGTTTGCCCATCAAAATCCTGGGTGGATGTAAAAGCAGGGTGCCTGGGACGCCTCGACCGTGGGCGAAGTGGTCGCACTTCGATTGATGGCAGTGGCCTACCTAGATTAAACAGCCACCACTTCTGAAAATGCCTACCCGTCCCGTTCTGTCGGTTCATTCTGTGCATGGTGCAAATTATTGCAGTCAACGACGAGATGGTAATTTGCTCATTGGGGGAAACAAAACGACGCGAAGAACAACGAAGTCTTACGCTTCAGTCACTCCCATATTAGGTTGATGCCTTCACTGTCACGTGAGTCGGACTCTCGCGTCGGTCCTGGTTGAGATTCTGTTATATGGGCAACCGCAAAGATATTCGGAAAACTAACAGCACACAATTTATGTTTAGTCTCACTAATTTTCCGTCCGAGGTGCCATGAATGGTTTCGATCCCTTCGACTAACAAAGGTACTGTTAGTAGAAGGGCGAAATACCAAACGCACTGCTTGAGCCAAAATTTCTACCCTTCTTGGCTGCAGTCAGCGTTTATACACAATACCAGATGGAGTAAGATAATACCCTATCCGGAACTTTTGATGTATGCTGCGTCTCGAAAACGCAGAGTTCCACTTCGGTAATTACTCTTCGCAGCCTGAATACAACCTCAGTCTCATTCTCCTCATCATGTCTTTTGTGGTTCGATTTCAAGTTGCTGTAGTCGAGCATGTTTGGGACAACTTGGTATAGGTCATGTTCCGTCGGAACGAAAGCGTAAGAGCAGAGGGAAATAACCGTTGTGCAGAGTTCACTACGCACAGTGGTTCTTATCCACATCCACGCCGTCCGTTATCCTTCAGAGTATCCGTCGGAATTACACCGGGACTTGTCCAGGTTACTCGGAAGCACGCATTTAACGGCGGATTTGGTCGTCCTTGATACTTTCAGTTAGTTTGATTCAATTTTTTACGACCTTTAATCTTGCACTAATGTGTTCTGGTTTTCATTACTACCTCTGCATAATCTGCTCAGAAGAGTTAATGGACGAGAAATAATCAACGGTGAAGCAATCGGTTGCGGACCTATATAAAAGAAGGGATTTTGGAGGTTAGGACACCGCGGACTGTAGTATTGTCTCCAAAAATCACTTGACGATTCCGTGCCCCCAGCCGGACAGTCTGACTAACTACTGTTTAAGGTTTGCCGTATCGCGGATTCGTCTTCCAGTTCCCTGTAAATCGGGATGCACCATACAGCAACACAAGCTTTCCGTTGGCATATACAACATTGTTCGTTTAATTTGATCAACGTTCCAGGGGACGCTCCTGAAAATGAACTAGTCACCTCTTCCATTCCTTTATCATCTCAGTTCACCCATTTTTTATTTATTTTTTGGCACGCTTCAAGCATAAGTGTAGTAGAGGTGACATAGCCCATAGCCACTGGGGCACAATACACAATGGAAGAGAGAACTGGCATCTGATCTTGATGCTTACAGTGGCGTAAAGCTCCGTAAGTTTTCAGGTCAGGTGTGGTAATGAACTGAGGGACAGCCAATTGCCGCTTACTACCAATAATCCTTATCATCCGGTTGCGCCTAGTGCTAGTGATCACAACTTTCCCTACTCACCTGTTGTTACTGTTATTTCTTGAAGTCTTGATCAACTAACATCTCAAGGATTTGCCTGCGTTTGGCATCCGAGAATGGGGGGATGGTGGATCCCTGAGTACTCAACAGGGCAATTAAAGTCGAGGATGTTTATCGATTCCGGACACGGAGTCCTGCTTATTATCTGTCGCTAATTGCAGGGTTTATATCTAATTCAAATGTTATGTCGGACCCTGAGTATTTCGTTTTGATGACAGCCACTTTAGAAGCTCCCACAGGAACTCAAGCCGGTTATTGTCGCCCAGAAGTATTTGCCAAAGATACGTGGTTTTCGCACTGGTGTGATCACAGACCAGGAGTAAACCAAGGCGAACGCGGACCAAAACAATTGAGTGCACAGATGTAGACCGGAATGATTTAGTTGATCCATGCCATTGATACTCAGTGGCGGTGTCACCAACATGTCTAACACTGAAGGCGAAGGAAGAAGCCAAGTAGGTCGATATCGCTTATTTTAGTAACAGTTTTTAGTCGAAAAAGTCTGAGTTGGACAACCGCCGTTCGACAAGGGTGTCCCATCTCTCCATTCTTGTTCAACTTCGTCATGGACGAGGTGATGGAAGATGCTTTAGGAGGTCTCCGGGATGTAGGAGTCGAACTGGGAAGTGAAGGCAAGCTACGCGACCTAGATTACGCAGACGACGTCGTGTGCCTATTTGAGTCTGCGGACCATGCACAATGCGCACTAGACGTTTGACAAAAATGACATCGGCGTTTTAGGCAGCAATTCACTGGGTCCAGTTTGATATTGATATTCCCACTTATATCTGCAATTGAAACAGCGGACTGACACCTGTCCTCCACCAAGAGTGAAGGTTATCTGAGTCAGGTTTTATCCAAGGCAAATCCGGCCGATCTAGATCGGTTCTGTTCTTTTTCAAGGACAATGGTGAAGTATGGGAGTTGAACAATGCACAAACAAGGCATGTATGTGGTTGGCTTGGGTTTGTTGAAAATGAGAAAATATTAAGGTATGCAACTTCCTAAGGATGTAACGAAAAACGAATGATCGCATGTGTGCACTGATATTCAGACCAAACTTACCATAATGAAAGAATGTTGCTCTTATTAGATGTATGCAATTGTGCGGGGTGTCCGAAGCATGGGACAGTTTTAATCTCTATCTGGAAGGTCTTACTTCGACAGTGACATTTATTTTGAGCAGTACACAACACATCGACTCCCTGATGCACTTGAATCCCTGCCAAATCTGAATACGGTCTACCGTTTCTTTTCAGTTCATGAATCTAATCTTTTATAGGTACGTAGAGGGGAGCATTTTGACGATATATCGTGGATAGCGACTATCTCTGCTCATGCTAATTCGTAATTTGGTATTCCACTAGTTTCAGTGGCGCGACATAATGGCCAGCAAACATCGGTTTTGAATGTTGGTCCGTTGGCATTAGCTCCTGTTACTGACTTTAAATTGATGGCTGCTGTTGTTGCGCAACTGTTTCCTAGGTACACGCTATTCCTCTTAGAAGCAGCTGGGTAATGACATGTGCTTACGCCCCTTCGGGAAACTACGTCGCGTGTGGTGGTTTGGACAATGTTTGCTCAATATATAGTCTTCGATCGCGGGAAGGCAACGTCCGAGTTAGCCGTGAATTGCCTGGACACACGGGATACTTATCCTGTTGTCGCTTTTTGAATGATGCACAAATTGTCACAAGTTCGGGAGATGTAACATGGTAAGTTACCTTCCATTCTATGCTTTTATCATTTTTTCAGCTGCATTGGCCCGATCCTTGTGATAGACATTATATTTGGGACTAACGGCGTAAATTTGTAATCTTGGAGTTATCTCTAGGCTTTCTGTGGTAATGACAGATACATGCTGATGGCTTGTTACTGTACTGCGATTTCTCAACTCCGCTTATGACAAAGTACAATTCAAGAAGACGTGGGATGAATGTATTCTAGCCCCCCTGTGGTTCAGTGGATCAAACTACCATCCCCTCACTTCGAATCCCAGATCAGCTGGTCACTTCGGTGCTAGACGGAAATTCGTTGTCGCTGTTCTAGTCACATTTAACCTATTGGGACCTTGTGGCTCTGCCATTTCACGTTTGTTATGGTTACTGGTTCCACTTCCTCCTTTGTAATAAACTCTAGCAGCCATGGGGCGTTCCCCTTCCGCCACATTCGTGCACCAAACATGCAGCAAAATGTACATTATGGAAGCTGTCCTGGTATTTATGACGTAGGTCGAATGATCTCGGTTGGCCCTTCAGGTTGTAATTGTCTCAGTTAAATGACTAGTTTTGATCCACCTAGGATGCTCAGCCGACATTGGTTACCTGTCCACAGGGACGTCCGCGTGATGGCCTATTAGTCCGTTGTCCGTAATATTAATACGCACACCGGGCCACCGCCCCTACGGAAGAGATTGCACGTGGTCTGGGAAGTGCGAAAATAAATACAACTCGCAACACGAAATGCCTGTAGTTGCTACTGGGTACGTCCCTTTGTTGCGGATAAGGGACCGACCACCATCCAGCTTGTTAACCGTAAGGTATGCTCAAGCCCACCGAATAAGCTGCCGCGAGCAAGCAGCGGCCGTGTCGAGGGCGTGGTGGGTTTTCACCTGATAACCAATCTCTAAACCGCTGGTGGCCCTGCGACTTGGCGAGTATGACCGGTCAACCAAATATAGACCACTGACGCGGTAAGGTTTTCCAGAAGGTGCATATGAATCTGTCAACTAGCCATTTGCTTGTCTGGAATGATTCTGCTGCCTTGTAGAAAGCGCTTGGTTGCGCAAAGGCTGGAGGTGTATCCTCGAATTAGACCTACAACAGCCCGCAACGCACAAACATGAACGACTGATTTTCAAACGAACGTACTTGTCTTGATGCACACGCCAACAGTTTGCAGCCCAGATACAGTCAATGACACTTTCTATCAAAAGTCGCGCAACCTCTTACGCTCAGCAAGGCTGAGTGACACCGTGATTTTGGCAGGACATGTATACTGGAGTAAATCGGCTGTCTTCAAAACTGGCGTACTCAGGTCCCTTTGGTCTCCATTCCTGTCGTTCTGAAAATGGAGAACGATTATTGGCCTTTTACTCAGACCATCAATTGTTTCTCGCCAGTGCGAGCTTTAGACGTCTTAGCCACCGGTACCCTGCCTAGCATCCGCCCTCTTCGAGTCAGCGATTGACCCAAATCGACCACGTCATTATTAGTTACAAACGGTGGGGCGGTCTAAAAGACTGCCGGTTGTACTGGAGCACTCCCCTCCACTCCGACTACGCGTTGGTATGCCCTAAGCTATCCACTTACTTTGGTGGGTGTTCACAACGCACGCTTCAGCGTCGATTTGATTGAGACAAGTTATCTGATCCGACTCGCCTATCAGTCTGTCAAAACGCACTGGCTGAGAAGCTAGAAGTGCTCCCACCTAATAAGGTCAATGAGCACTGTTAGTTTATCAACAATGCCTTACATTCTGCTGGCGTAGCGAGTTGTAGCCTGACCCGTCGTAGTGTGGCACATTGGATATCTGCTCAGTCTGCGCCTTCTTGACGCACCCCAGTCCATCCCGGCTGGTGCCGAGTATGATAAAGTACGGCTCGTAACGAGACGTGAACTCAGTACAAGCTTGGGTAGGGATCGCAAGATCTGGTGGTCTCAACGAGCCTTGGAGATAGAACATGCTGTTGCTACGGGAAATCCCCGCAAGCTGTTTCATCTCATCTAAGCTAACGGTAGGAAAGCATTAGGTGAGCGAGACGATCTGTGCCGACGATTCATCTATTAACAACCTGCAGCGACGTTTTGTACGCTGCGCGCAGCATTTTCACGCACAATTTAGCTGGCCCTCAGTGTCAATGCCTCCCGCGGCTTTTCCGGCAAGCGTCCAGTGGCCTGTTGCAACAGTTCCACCGACTGAGGCGGAGATCCTCAGGGAAACCCGAGCCTCAGGACGTCATAAAGCGCCGAGATCCGATGGTCTTTCCCCAGCTCTGTTTAAAGATGGATGCATGGAACTGGCCGGAGAAATTCAAGTCTTGCTCGCAAAGGTTTGGTACTCCAAGAAAGTCTCCTCGGGGGGGAATGGATCGTTGTCCCCATCTTCAAAGAGGGCTTGCGAAGTGGCTGCGCTAATCACGAGGTATCAGCCTAATCCCAATAACGTCAAAGCTGCTTTCGTCCGTCACTCTTCGCAGGTTGTACAACACACGTGGAGAGCAAATTCGTGAGGAACAGGCTGGGTTTCCTGCCGGTTGTGGATGCGTCCATCAAACTTTCACCCTCCGATAGCTGTGAGCGCACCGTTTTACGGTCATCGTGTTTTTGGGCACTCGAGCAGCCCTTGACTTTATTGATAGATCTGCAGTATGGCACTGTTTGTTGAGGAATTGGGTAGTCGAAAAGTGTCGACCTTCAGGGAGTTGTGCCGTCATACGTCAAGGGTTGGGGTTTATGGCCAGCTTTCGCCACTATTTGTCGTCTTCGGTGGTCTGCGACTAAACTGCCCTATATCCCCAATCCTTTTCAACTTTGTCACAGAGGATATTCTATGGAACGCCTCATCTAGTTTTTTGGATCGCAGAGTTTAACTCCTCCTAGGGAACAGAGATTTTGGTTTAGAGTATACCGGTGATATCGCCTTGTTGAGTGACAATGTATGGGCGATTCAACGCACATAATACCGCTTGGTGATTGGGCTGTCTAAGTACGGTATGTGTTCTGTACCTTCAAGGTACTTCTTCCAGGTTGGCAGGAGCCTGTGCTTGCGCTCACCCTTTGTGGTGATCGGTCAAAGATAGTCAATAGCTTAAGGTATCTCAGGAGCCTGATGACACCTGGGGGAGGTATTGCGGAGCAGGTCTCATCGAGAATTGCGGAATCCAGAGCAGCCTTCTTGTATCGGACTTGTGGCGCCGTCATGACGCCCAGCTTTCTCTCAATGGAAGGTTGTCCAATGCCAGTTTATAGTGTTCTCCTTTACGATTACGTGACCTGGCCTATTCGTGTTCAGGATGCCCGACGGCTTTCTGTTTTCAAATACCGATTTCCCCTAAGTATTGTTCTTGTGTGGTTGGAACATCGGGCGAGCAGTGATGAGGTGCGTCGTCGTATGTTGGTTACAGACGCTGAGGTATTTGGCTGAGAACCGAAATTAGTGGCGCAGATGCTGTGTGGTCCATTTGTAGAACCCTTTCCGCTTAAAAATAATCCGAAACAACCAAAAAGTCAAATTGTGTACGGTGAGGACATCAAAAAATGTTGGTTTGCTATGGTTCATTTTTTTATGTCCCCTTTCAGCATATTGTCGTCTACATAGTGCATTGGCACCACGCTTGTTCTCAACCCGGGTGTAATATATATATATATATGTATATATATGTATATATATATGTATATATATATATGTATATATATATATATAATAAGGAATATCGTGATGGTGACGCATCACGTGCCCGTTACTTGCCATCGGCATATCCTGACGATGATAAGGTACGGCGTGACGTTATCCGGGTTAACCTGTTTTCAGCTGTCGATACATTCGCCTGCTCGTGCCCATCTAGTGTCAGTCGTCTATGGTGATGCATTGATGATTTTTCTGCAGTCCGCACTAATACGTTGGGTCACTGGACTCCCCCAGTTTGGAGTTCTTTCCATCACCAAACTATTTTCGTTCGATGTTACTTGAGCTGTAGCATTCGGCAAACATCATTCTATCTCCGAACTTGTTAGAATTATGCATCTTCATATCGGATATTTGATTCCGGAGGTAGATCTAAGAGTGATGCTTGTGGTTTGAATTTGGTTCTTCTTCAGTTACAATTTTCTGACGGTCTTGGTCAATGAGCTTGGCGTTCAAGTCCTTAAGTTTCATCTTCAATGAGAGTGACTCCGTCATTTCGCAGGCCTAGTTTACTATGGCCTTCTGTTTTTGTGTGGTGTTTTCCCCTTGTTCTGGTAAGCAGTATTTGAGTGGAAGAACAAATTTGCCCCGGAAACGACCGGTTTTGCGGTCGTTATCACTTATCAGGTATGCGGACCTGGTGCTTTGCTGTCCAGTCATCTCCATACTTGTGCATTGCGATGTTGCTTTTGGCACTGGAATTTCATTTGAACCGCCAGGAATGAGTACGGATGATGAACCCCTCTATAATCCAAAAACGGGGATTCGTTGTCAATTTTTCATCGGTTATTCATGGAAGGGGTTCAAGAAAAAGGCACGGTACTAAATTTCGCCTTCTTTTGCATGTTTTATTGCACAGATGAAACAGGAGAATTATGCCGGAAGCACACGGTCGTTTTGGTTCATGGGTGTCATTATCATCCATTCACATTTCGTGGTTCACGAGATTCCTCATTCTTGGGTATTACTTATGCGTCCTGCACTTGTCTGCATGTTACTATGCTAGTTTTGACGACACTTATTGGTTTGGTTTTGTAGATACCTACACATGAAATTAGAATCCGTAGCGATTAGCTCGCAATTTTTTATGAGATGCTTCACGAATAAAGTGTAGAAAGGGCGCGCTTCGTACCCACTTGGGTCCAGAAACCACCAGGGGGGGGGGCGGGGGACCGAAGCTGTGACCTTGAAACAGTGGCATAGAACTGCGAGATCTCATTAGGTCCGGTGTAATGACAACCCGGGCAACAGTGAGTTGCGTCCACCAACAAAGCGACCGGTGGATCTGGGATTCGAACCTCCGATCTTTTTTTGTAGTACGTTTTATCCAATTGACCACTGACGGTCCGTCCTTTGGTTTCCTTAGATAGTTGCCGTTTATCAGGCATTGCACGTGATCCAGTTGAATACACCAATAATGTTGGGCTTCAGGAAACTCCCTTATATGCCCCATGATTGGAAATGTCTATCTTGATCCTCATGAGCATGTGTTCTTGTATGTACATTTCTGCCAGTTTGACGGATATAAAATTTGTCGCGGTCTGCGCACTTGACTCTGCATGGCATTTGTTCCTTCTGCGATTTTGAGCTGCTACTTGAATTGAATCGTATGGTTTTCCAAGGCTTATAACTGACTATTGTCTTGGGGTGGCAGAGTGTGCCGATTATTTCAGGTGTTTTGATGAGTCCTTCGACCCAGTTACGTTCTTTGGAGTTCGGCGTATATCCATTGCGCTGAAACTTTGAAAATTATTGTTTTTTATTTCTCAGGTCCACTACGCTGCAGTACGACTTAGCCCTGTTAAACAGGCCGAATGCTTAATCACTTGAGCTTATTTGGTCAATTACTACGAAAGTTGATTATTTGATCGACCTGCTTGCTTCATATACACCAATGTATTCAAGGTGCGCTTGGCAGTTCGTTGTGCTTAAGCTTTCCAGAATACCAGCCTTCTATCTTTAACTCTCCTTTAAGATGCTGCTGTATTCTTTCTTTCCCAATGTTCAAGCGTTTGGTAATTACATCAGTATCATCTACACATGTGATTCAATTTTTTCGTTGAATCATCGGTACTGCCACATTCTAGAGCTTTGTGTGGCCTGCATATTCCTATCTTCATTTCTAACTCAATGCAAATAACGTTTAATTGTTCGTTTGCTGAGGTCAAGCTTAGCTTCTTTTCTACAATCCGGCCATGAGGATCAAGAAAGATACTTTCAACCTGCGAGTCGAAAAGGAACAAAAATGTAAGCCATGGGCAGGCATACGCAATACGTGTTCAAGCCACTGAAGTAATCCGATCAGAGGATGACGAAGACAAACAGAAGCGTTTAAAACTTACATGCTATATACTTCATATACCCAATCGATATCCTCAGAACGGCCAAACAACGGATGCACATGTTTGCAGTAAGGTTGGGTTGCAAATGAACTGCAATTTTCTGTACAACAATTCTGAGATAACCCTTCACTGTGGTGGTATGGACAACTGATCTTTTATATGGACGCACCACACGAGCACCTTTGCGTAGTCGCAGATGAGGTTCATCCTCACCAAAATAAACTCGACGAAACAGCCAAACAACGGCTTACATCTATTCTTAGCTTGACTCATTGTCAAACCGAATAGGCTACTTTTCCCCATGATTTATCCGATCTGAGTTGATGAATCTTTTAATGCTCTGCTCTTACACTCAAATATTAATAAGTTTTTTGTTGTAACGGCTTTTTGTTTTTCCAGTGCTCTTTGGGATATTGACACTGGGCAGCAGATTATCACGTTCACTGGTCACACAGGAGATGTTATGAGTCTAAGTCTGTCACCAGATCAGCGCACTTTTGTTTCTGGTGCTTGTGATGCTTCGGCCAAAGTAAGTAACAAGTGTTCAGTTTGTCGTTGATACTCGTCATCCTATAGTATATTGTGTGTACAGCAACAAGTGATGGTTCGTATTGACAGCGATCCAGTCTGGTGGGTTTTTCGTGTTAAGACGGATTAAATCTCTAGTACAAGGGTCGTCTTTTGCACCTACTATTTTAACGTTCAGTTTAAATGAATGCACTCCAAGTCAGCTAGTTTCAGGAAAATGAATATAATACAATGAGTTTGAGAAATCTTTCATTCCGTCAAGGCATCGCTGCCGCACCAGCATTCAACTCAGATAAACGGAATCTACTGAGTGGGCGAAGTTAAATAACATAAGAAACGACTCGTGCTCACGTTAAAAAAATATGGCTTACCGCTTTTCCAGGTCATTATTTGATTTTCCTTTCATATTATCATTGGCTAACTTTCCAGACTAAGTAAGAATAACACAATTCACTCATTCAAATCAGTAGACATCTGCATTGAATTTTGAGCGTTCCTATGTTAATCGCGGCAGAACGATTCTAAAAGCTTTTTGCGCGCTTTCTGATATAGTCATTTGTTGGAGATAACTTACCGAGGGTTTCATCCCCTGCAGTATGTTGTAATTTTCTCAAAGATGTGATTCCGTCAGTTTTGGTTTTTCTAGGTTTCTGTTGTCTACCAGTAAAACAAACTCACGACACACGGATTGGTAATGAAACCACTCATAGTATGCCTTTCAGTACGGAATTTTACATACATATCGGTAAGCAATTTAGGTCGCACATCTTGATTCTTTCCCATGGTAAGGGAATCGATCGCAGGTAAAATTGACCACCAATGCGTGCAGTTAACGGTTACGTTGAGGCTAATTGTTGAGATCTGATGGTTTTTTCAAATATCCGTTTTGGAATCCTTGGATGTTATTGTGGGTTCAGTTCTGTTGACCAGAGGAGTTTTTGCCGGTGTTCGGATACATTCTCTATCAGTGTTACCCTTATCTTTTTCATTATTAGCTGTGGGATCTGAGAGATGGGCAGTGCAAACAAACTTTTCCTGGACATGAATCTGACATTAACGCAATCACATATTTCCCTAATGGTTTGAGCTTCGCTACCGGAAGTGACGATGCTACCTGTCGACTTTTTGATATTCGTTGTGACCAAGAAGTTGGAATGTACAGTCACGACAGCATTATCTGTGGCATCACAAGTGTCGCTTTCAGTAAAAGCGGACGGCTTTTACTGGGGGGTTATGACGATTTCAATTGTAACATTTGGGATACATTGAAGCAAGAACGCACCGGTGAGTACACAACTTTTTAGCCGCTGTCGATGGTTGCATTTATTCGCTTTCGTTTGTTGTCAACGCAATGACCATATTGCGCTCCGTCTTGAAGTATTTCCTATCTCCCTGACTGGTTTCAGCCTGTACCGTGTGCACACGATGTTTACCTTCTCATGCAAATCATTTGAATTTTCGAGGAACACTGGTCCTCTGATAGAGGCTTCTGCTAACCCTTTTGTTCTCTTTCCTATGCTTTTACAGCAAGTCATCCCCTCAAAGTTTGACACTTTTCTTCGATCTCGTTTCGTGCTTAAAGCGAGCACAAAGTCTAAAAGTAGAGATAGATTACAATTTCATTTGCCTTATTTTTCTTTGAGTAACAAGTCACGACCTAAATAACAGTTCCGTGATATAACTGAATATCACGTTCCCAAAACTGTCCTCGAGACAACTCCCGTTAGTTTTTATTTTTGCTTATCGTCTAGAATAGTGCAGCTGTGTCTGCGATTTTGTCCTTATACCAAGTGCCTTGCGGTTCGCTATAAACCTTAAAACTCGTACTGTAACTCCAATATAAATGTGCAGTCTGTTTCCATGTTCTTTGGATAAGCAAAATGTCAAGGAAGTTTTCATCTCTATTTTCTTGTTGAGGTCTTTTTGCCCTGTGTGAACAACCTAGCATCGTTACCTTGTTGAACTGTTCAGCTTTTCTTTGCTTGTCTGCCAGTTTCCTTTTGTTGGTCCTGTTTCGTTTTCAATGTCGGTTTTGCTTTCAGGTGTACTGGCTGGTCATGACAATCGTGTATCCTGCCTCGGCGTTACAGAAGACGGTATGGCTGTGTGCACGGGATCGTGGGACAGCTTCTTACGCATTTGGAACTAGTCTGCCTCCCCCCGAATTCTGGTTGATCGTGCATTATACTACCATGAGATAATCATTTTTCTGTTCCTTGATATTTGAATTCTGGTTTACATGGTATCATGTGCTAACTTGTTTTGTCCCTCTTATCTGTCCCAGGCGACAATCACAGTTGGCTACTGCATTCAATCAGATGACAAACGTGACATTGCTTCGAACGTGTATTATTATGACTCCGTCATTGTTCTTTCTTTCCTGCCCTCATTCCGCATCTTTTTCTTGTTCTGTCTATGCATTGTTTTCCTCGAGGTTGTCTTCGCTGTGCAAGATCCCAACAGCTTTTCAGTTGCTACTTAACTTTCGTGTTGTTGCATGCTTCTGACGTATTTTGAGTGGTTTCCTTCGCATCAAGTTCACTGCAGACATACAATCATGCAACCGTTTGGCCACACAATTTGCCAGTTAGTCAATTTTCTCTTGTATATGTCTACCCGGTTTCGAGGAGCCCCTCGAGATTCAGCGGATGTTAGACATTCAGGTGACACATCACACTTTCACATTACTGCCTGTTATTTCGTTTAATGTCCAGCTTTTCAGCGGCCTGCGATCTCTGACCCCTGTGACGACATTTTCAAGCTTTCTGTGACCTGTTACTGTGCAATCAAGAGATCCTTGCCCCAAACTTGTTCATCGCATCTTTTCCGAATGCGTTTTGACGTTATACAATGCTTCTCGAGAATTCGCCTAAGTTTATTTGGTTTCATTATTTTTTTCCAAGGGTGCCTCAACTGATCTCATACTGTCTTTACCACCACCATAATATCATGTAATTGAATCAGTTGTCTGAGCTAATACGATAAATTCTCTCTGACTTTGCAAATTCGAAGGATTACCGTTTGGGTCGTGGACGGTTCTTTAGGTCGACAGTCTGCTTTAAAACTGGGCTCTAAATAGATGTTATTTAACCGATTCTTCTTTTGCTTCACGTGTGGTCAGTTGATCTTCGGAGTTCGTGATCGTCATTCTTTCGGGGACTTTTTTCTCCCGGTCTCTAAGACGCTTAGCTTCGCCTCAGGACACCGTGCTAGTGGTGAAGTGGATCATTTTTAATTTAGGTGCCACGCAGCGTTAGTCATGAACGGAAAAATGGTACGCCTTGCAGCAAGACCTTAAAATTTGACTCCATACTTAGCCAAAGGTGTTACTGATCGGTAAACACAAGTACTTGCAAACGAGTTAGTCCTGTTTTCTGCGGTCTAATTGCCATTCCGTGATAAAAGGGATACCTATAAACGACTGTGTCGTAGTGCCTACTATCACATCAGTAGTCAAGTCCGGGGTGTATGTGAAGTTTGTAGGCTGGTATCCTCGTGTAGGAATGTCCGCATGTCATTCTGACGAACTCAAGATAGGACTGCCTATCTTGTTCAGATATAAATTGACGATGCATGATTTGCAAGGAGTGAGGCTATACCAAAGGCCATGTTCAGTCAGGTGAACGAGAACGTCTGCGTGCTGGGAAACTATGCAAAACGTTCGTGTAAAACGTGCGTCTTTTCTGTCCCGGAAGACAGCTGATCTCCAGTTAATATTACTGCCAAGTTTTGGGTACGTATCCATGTTTAAGCATGTTCGGGAAAGGAGTGCTCGCCGAATTGTCGACAGATTCTCTGGTTATCTAACGCTAACAGTTGTTGAGTTCGAGCTTTTTCTGTTTTATTAGTGCTCTCCTTAAAAATGGCCTCGTGATCGACTGTGTTCACCTTTTGGAAAGTCTCGGGTGCGCATTAAGTTTCTTAGACGCCGACTTCTTTGCCGATATTGTATACTGTATAGATACTAAAGATGAAGCATCAAAAAGGCAAGCTGTTGAGATGCTAACTCAACTTCAACTGTGTAACTAGCTGCACGGAGTGAGGTAGTTGCATATAGAAGTACAGGCTCAGAACTAATTAACTAAGGGTCATCGGTGCTGTGCCTTGGGAAGACAAGAACGAAGAAGTAAGGAAGAAAAAGAGTCGCTGAATACAGTTCATCAAACACGGTAGCCCCCCTTCTTACCGACAGTTGTCCATCGAGATCCGCTGCTTGCCAGTAGGACTGGTACCAATCGAAGAACAAGGTTGATTTAGGATCACTGCTGTGAGGCTTAGATAAAGATGTCTCAACCACAAGGTAGTAGGGCTACCTGAGGATTGATTGCTCAGGTCACGTCCTCCGGATGAATTTAACCATCGCTGGTGCCCATTAAACAGCTCCGTGCCAGATGCTGGTGAGCGTTGGGCCGCATAACTCGTACACTTGACGTGTATGGTTTGCGATCAAGATTTAGCCATTTATGGATCAAATATAGGTTAGTTCGGTGGAGAGGGTCGAGCACTCACCTTTGACTTCGTATTTTGATGGAAACTTCTCCCTATCAAGTAGGCAACAAGTGGGACTTCCTCAGCAGAGGACGTTACGGTGTTTTGTCACTTGAGGAAATCTTGAGCGGCTTCAGGACAGTTGGCCACCTCGGAGCCTGAGACACTCACTCCATGACTATAAACCCTTCGGATGTCAATAAATTTGGAATGGTGTTCTGATTCCCATTCTTTTAGCTGACGACAATCCAAGAAAAAGGTTAGGACTGTGTTGTCACAAGTTTGTACTTCTGAACTGTATCATCATATCCATGTGCACGACTGATTACTTACGTCCAGATGCATCCAACAAAATGCATGGTTTGGTGGACAATGTATCAGGGATGCGATCAGATTCAGGATTCTAATCATTAGAGCGGACGGAACGTTCAGTTCATAAAAAAACAAAGTAAGAATAGTCATACGGTTTCGTCGTGGTAACTGAGGAAACAAACAAAGTACAGTGTGTTCAAAGTGATCTTGTTTAGTAGGTATCAGAAAGGGACGATTAATTGCCTTCTATGAACAGTTCCATCCATTTTTCCCGAACTGCACCGTTGAACGGATGATCTTCAACATCGCAGTCCTTGTAGCTGTAAAAATACGTTTGACAGTGAGATGGATGCACAAAGTTCTTTGCTACAAGACTGCCTGCTTCGAAATCTGTGGACGAACTAGCATGACTTCTTGGAATAAACTTGGCATACAGGTCGTGCAACCAAAGCGTGGATGCCCAATCCCGATGTCATTTCGTAGTTCACGGCGTTATCACCGGTAACGGTCGAGGACGAAACGCCGAGCTCCGAATGATGAGAATGAGACAAAGAGCCCGAAAACACCCATTTGATTCATAAAGCAAGGATAAGAATGCCCAAATTACTTGCTAAAAGTGAGTGTCAGTATTCATCGGCCCGGAGTAATTCACTAACGCATCTGGCCACTTTTAGCAAGCTTCGAATAAGTAAATTCACTGTTCCCAATCTCTGGTGATATAGCCGAAATGCCGTCTTTGCTACTGTCAGTTTGTCGGCATTTGAAATTGGTGGAATTCATTATATCCAAACGATGAAACCCTCCACGGTCCTAATGGGACCCTACAAACGGTCAGTGAGGGAAGTAGAATAAAAACGACTGGTGAAACAGGAATGTATAGACAGCAAATCAACCAAACTACTTGCACACTTGAGCCTATAACTGTGTAAAGGGAAAGATACTACTACAGGAATGAACTTTTTCTGTTCCCCGCACCAGTAATCGCAGTCAGTGGGTGCTTGTCTGTATGAGCAACGTACCAAGGTGTATGCTCGGGCTGACTGGGATGTGGACAGAGTTGATACTGACCGGTTATATGGGGGATTGAAGTCAACAGTTCACCCAAGAAGGCATGCAAACACAAAACCATATCGCCGATTTTGCTTCGAGTTAGCTGTGGCTGGATCATATGACAAATCACGAACTGGGTGGCTTTAGTGAACTGGACAACAAAGTTAAGGTCTGAGCTTTGGTCGGTATTGGATTTAGGTACTGGTCAATGAGAGTTTAAGGCCCAAAGTGATTCTAATTACTCGCGTGCGTTAGCAAAAACAAAAATGAAGGGCAACTACCAAATGGCTCCAGTGGAGTTGGTTGAACCATTAGAACAAAACTGGCAAAGAAGTGTAGTTTGAGTGCAGATAAAAAGACCGCTCGTGTTTTTTGTGTTATTCGCAAATCATCGGACGAGGACTAACCATTTTAAGTGAGTCAGTTTGCGCTCCATTTGCTATCTTGTGCCGTGTTTTCTCATTTCAACTTCTCGACCTCATGCCTGTTTCAACGTGTTCTTTATTTCCTAATTTGTTACTGCACTGCTGAGCTCTTAGATACACTGTAGTCTGAATAACAACGATTGATTACGTAATACTGGAATCCAGACTGTCAGAATTCAAAGCTAGATTTGTGTGGGACTCAACTGATTACCGAAATACTCTAGATATTCGGCTCTCATGTCCGAAGATGTTCACCGTCCTTTTCATGGCAGTATTTTTTTCGTATTTTCAGTTAAGAAATTTCTGTGTATAACATTTTCTCCATGCTTGTCTCGTCCAACCCGGACAAATTATATCAGATTAATCGAACTATCTCCACAGATGTCCACACTTGATGCCAGACGAATGTACTAATTTCTGGTCAGCTGCTGTAACAAGTTGAGAACAGTGAGAGACAGTGTCTGCCGGAACCAGGGAATACGCGTATCGTCTATTCTACGTACATTTACGATGCTCGAAATCTGTTGGTATTATTGGATTGATGTCACTATGTACCTTCCCCCAACTGCATTCCGTTTGCCTCTACTTATTAAATACAAATACATACGTTACATTCTTTGCATTAGGGTCTACTCAACAACGAGATTGAGTAGTCCCGGAAATCAACTAAGGGAAACTGTTTATTAGGTAGTAGCAGCTCTCAGCCAACCATTGAAAAAGGTGCTTAATTATCTTTGATGTTCGGAATCATCAGCTTCGCATATCCACCAATCCTAAATTGGAAAGCAAACCGGAGATTATTTTCTATTGGTCGAATATCATGGACCTTAGGCTTTTGGGAGCAATCGGACTTCGTTACATAAAGAAGCATCTACTAAGTGCCTATTTTACACGTCCATAGAACGCTGTCGCGCCGTATTCAGCTCCCAGTATGAACGAATTTGTTCTACCTGCGTTCTCGCCCGATAGATGCATCCCACTTTCGCGATGTTCAAATCCATGAGCTTGGTGTTTAGATGGAAATTATTTCACTGCCAGTCGAGATGAAACTGGCGGTGCAAGTTTGCAGTTGATGTCCCTTTTTATTTGTGGATATGTCATTGTAACGGATTGGATGTACGCCGCCATTTTGACTACGACTGTGTAACTGTTGACGCCTGCTGAAAAACTCAATGAGTTTCGGCTCATGCGTTTTCTACTTTTCTCCTTTCGGATCAGGACGCTTGCAACCTGTTTTCCGAGCAGCCCTCACCCTATGCACATCACAGTCTTGGTACTCCACCGTTGCATAACTTCTCATTTAGTGGTTCATTATTCTCAGTTTCTACTTCAGATGGCAACAATGGAGATGAATAGAACCAATGGAAAAACAGCTGTTTGTAAATGATGACTTAAATGTAAACTGGCTTAGTTATTCTGCGGTTTTATCATTTTCAAGAAGCCAGGGGAGAACAGGATAGACTTTGGTCCGTTTGTGATCGTGGCAATAAATGTTCTTCTGTAATGCCGTTCGCGATATATGCAGACATTTTATATGATGGGTTCGTTACAATGGAAGTCGGTTTGCGCTAATTAGGAAAGAAGAAAATAAAAAAATCGGTCCTGGTGGCACCTGAGGAATGTGTAAAGCGATTTAATTTTACGTTCGAAAATACGATTCCAGCGCTTCCACTCACACAAATCGTGAAACTTCGGGATCCATGGGGGGATATGCAGGATTGTGGAAACAGGTTATTTGATAGCTTGTTTCGTGGCTGAGTGTCCCATGTTTTTTACATTAGGGGTCAGTAAGGGGAGGGGGGTTAAATGCGATACTCAAGTGGCTATATACGGTATATTCGGGGGTATGCTCGAGTTGCCTGGCCAGTCGTTTTCATGCAGTAGCTATCCAACTATGATGGAGGACAGCAACACTGTTATCAGTCGTGAACTCTACAAAAGTAAATGTCTAAAATCAATATAATTGGCTCACATGTAAGGAACCAAAAATCTTGGTAACAGAAAATTAAATTGCTCACTGTAACGTCTGCCAGCGATGCAGCACTGTGTCCGATGCATTTTCGTTCATCCACACGCTTCGAGTTGCCACCAGCCGCCCTATCAAAAATACTGGCGACGTTGTTCTTACATTGAAACCCGAAACTGGTCACAGTTGTTGCATCAATTCGCTCAAAGGGGAGAAACCATTGACGTGGATTTGCAATTTAATGATATCATGAGCGGAAGCCACTGTGTGCAGCAAAACTCTGCAAACATTCTTCAAAACCGAAGTGAATGTGCATTCCGTTGAAAATATTAGCGATCGGGGTCACACGCAGTGTCCCCAAAAATGTTCCTGGATCAACATAAATATTCAGCTTCAGCTTGCGCAAGCCACAAATCCTGCTTAAACTGCTTCCTCTACCAAACAATCCACTTCTCTTTTTCAGCAGCTGAAACGGAAATTTTGCGAGGAAGCATAGTTCACTTTCAATTGTTAAACTATAATCATCCTTTATTTTACTGAAATCATTGTCGCCTTCTAGACCCACCGATTCATTGTTACTAACAAATGAAGAATAAGAAACCTCACCACCTTCGGGAAATACGGGAGGGTAACCACCGCAGTCGACTAACGATTAACGCTGTTATTGACACTTTTCAACATTACTTATTCCCTTTGGTAACTTGCCTTCAGATGGTGCAGGAACTGTGCCTACCTTTATCTGTTTCATCAATGCTTTCACGCGTCTCCACTTTGTGGTACGCGACTACTCACGCAGATGAGTCTAAATGCTGGAAAAGCAAGAAAAAAATTTATCTGAGTGAAATAAATCAGTCACCACTGATTTTAACCATCCACATTGTGCTGTGCAGAAGATGGCAAATAAGACGACGCGGTACTACAAGACGTTCGATTACCATAATTCCCGGACTGGCTGGTGTCCTTAGTGATGCACTTCCAAGTTCTCTGTACCACGGCAAGATATTGCTTGATGACTGTAGTCTGCTTCGCAGGATATGGGCAACGGAATTGAACTGCGTTGGTTCAACGCATCCGACCTCGGGCTGTAGGAAACCAAATAGTTATTTTATTTCAAGTTTTAAGCTGAAATGCCCTATTATTTTGGTGTAAGCAAATGGAATGGTGCAGGTCTAGTCTTGGGCAACGTAATATACATTCTGTGTATATACCTAGAGTAAACGCAGATAATATTTTATTGACAATATTCTTTGACATTTTTCCGACATAACATCTGATGTCGCTTACTTTTATTGCACTTTTGACCTAAAGATATTTGCTGGAAGCAATTGGACAATTTTCACTCTCTTCAGTTATCCTTAAACCAGCTGACAATTGGTGAATATCGCAGTTCAGCTGATGTGCAGCATGACGTCTCCGTACTTATGAGCTAACGGTACCGCCGCATTAGGAAAGTAAACACATTTCACGACGTCTTCTTCCTTCAAAGTGCGCAGAATACCCTGATCACCTACTTCATGCCTAACCTGGACTGCATCGTTACTTCTGTCACCCTTGAGAAGGCTACTCCTGATGGTATTTGCATCTCTAACCGTAGATAAACTGTTAAACTGAAGTAGGACGTAGTCAAAAACCTCGCGGGCATCCTTGAACGTCACCATTAACTCATTAATAATAATAATAATGATTTGCATGTTTCCCATTTGTGAGGGGCATGCGTTAGGCAAGATTAAAAGTTTGCGGAATTGGGGATTTAAATGTGTCCTCCTTCGAATAACTGAAGAAAAAACGTTGAGCTTAGAAGATGAAGACCACTATGGAACTGAAAACCGGATAGAAATTAGTCAAAACCAGAATGGATTAAATAGGGGTAATTAAAAGCAATAATGGGCCGGTATAATGCTGAAGATGAAAGCAGAAAGAAATGGTCAAGAATAAGGCAGATTATTTAGAGGATAAAATGTTATGAAGAGTTATGCAGGGAGACACTATAGAACTCGCAAGAATGCCCTTTGCGCTCATATATGACTGGTTGCGAAGTGGACCGAGAGGCGTGATGGCTAAGATAAGCTTATGTAAGGATTAAAAGCGATTCTTAAATACACTAGTCATGAATGTCCTCCATGCTGCCGACTTTGACGTTGAAGTCTTTGGTCTTATATGGCGGTAAAAGCGGGAAAGTTGAAGGGGCACGCACTCCATTCCAGGGGTAGCAGTAACCTTAGTTTTGGTCAATCATAATGACTCACCTGAGTAGGAGTACCCAAGGCGATCAGCGGCTTGGTTTTGGTTGTCTTTGCAGTGAGTGGACCGATACTAGGGTGCTAGATTTGACAAGCAGCGTCCTAGCAGGGATGAACAGCTAGCGCTTAAGCTAAGGTGTGAGCTATCAGCGACAAGATTTTTGTTGCATCTTCAATTTTTGTTAGCCAGTTAGTGGTATCTGTGGTCATTGACGGGCCTGAAGAATCTGAGAGAGGAGAAAGCAGTCTGGAATTTGTTCTAGGTGGTATTATAGTGAGTAAAGGGATTGAAAAGGAAAAAAATGTGACCAAGGATATGAATATGCGCGAGCAGTTAAGCAGTATGTAGAAGTGGTAATGGCAAGCTCACTATGAGCATATCAGGGCTCAAGACGGACAGAAAGATAATCTTTAGGTGACGGGAATGTATGCTCTGGACCTCCTCGATGATTACTGCGTATAAAACGCACGGCTCAATCGGTTTCGGACTTCCTGGTCCTTATTAGTAACTTGTTGCTCAGCCAGTGTCTGGCTTCTCTGCAGGCAACCACTGCATGCCTAGCACAGCTAGCCATGTTTGTGGAATTAGTTTGGTTTGTGGGCCCAAGTTGCATGCGATGGCGAGGCGGGGAAATCAGACGTGAGCTACCATCGATTCTGTCGCTTCGGATTACCGAGAAAGAACAACACTGAAATGAATTGAGTCGTGGACGGCGGAATGAGGTGGATGGTAGGATAGGAGTTCCTGCGGAATGTCATTACAAGGTGGGATGGGAGAAGTACGAGAATTTTAGGTTCATCATTCTGTATTCGGACAGGACGATAGCAACTTGTACCACTAAGTAGCTTTTTGAAGTATACTTGATCAATTAGGAAGGAAATGGCAACATTTGTACTGAACGTCAGCATACGTACCAGGTGTTCTTTGGGAGGGCAGCCAAAGGATAGGGTGGGCAATCATATGTGGACAGTCTGATGCGTTACTACCCAGATCGTCCCATAAAGCAAACAAAGCATATCTACCGAACAGAGGTGTGTGAGATATCCCCCTTGGCAGGGTTAGGTCTAAGCTGATGACATAAATGTCTATTGTTTGAGGTGGTCATTGTCTTCACATCCCACGCGGGCTTTTGTTCCTGGGTTCAAATTAATACCGGCAGAATCTTTTTTTCTTTTTCCTCTATAGGGATGGTTAAGTCCATATGATTACTTTCCATATTTCTTCTTCCTGGCCTTAATTTTTCCATATGATATATGTTTTGCAGCTGCTGGGAGTTGAGTGCCTCCTCTACGTTTGGGGGTTGCAGAGGTAAACATGACGAGGTCATTAGGGTTTACGTTTGTTTGGACTAAAGTAGAAATAAGCAAACATGGAAAACCGCGGATTATGCGGTTGAACACAGACTCGTACGTATGATTAGATCATCTTTACCGCCATACCTTTCTTTCTTTAACGAACGACAGTTGAAATCTGCTAGTGCGGACTTCCAATTTTTGACCTTTTTGTGGATCGAGTGCACTTGTTGCAACTTCATCATTCATTCGTTGGTCCAAGTGTTGAGGGATATTACTTTCTGAGTTATTTTGGCAATAGTAGAATCTAGAGCCACAGACCGAAAGGTGTAAACGATTTTGATGTCATTGGCGAATAGAAGAGAAACAGCATTTCTAATATTGTAGAAGACATCGTTAAAATACAAAAGAGAGCGATGGGCCAAGTACACTGCTTTGGGTCATGCCGCTAGTTTCTGACGTGCGATGGGAGGTATAAGCATTCACCTTTGCCACCTGATTTCTGGATGAAGGATATGCCGTAAACCATGAGAGTATAGAATCAGTGCTCCCATGGGATTTGATCTTGCTTATCACCCAACAGTGGGATACTCCATCAAAGGCCTTCGTCATGTCCAAATAGACTACCATCGCCGACTTTTCAAAGATGGTGGCCATTGTGATTGCATGTAGACAGTCAGTATAACTTGTGATGCAAGATTTTTTGGAGGAAACCATGTTGACCGGTGTTGAACAGCTTGTTGATTGAAGAATATGTTATGACCTGCTTTTTAATGGAGCGCTGCATGATTACGGACACAAGCGGAGAATGGCTGATTGGTCGATAGTTGGCTGCGTCAAGTCGGGTGCCTTTCGTTTGTACGGGGATTATGATAGACGTTTTCCACTGGAAGGGAAACGTCTCTCACTGGACGGAGAGGTTGAATATATTACACAATAGGATTGAAATATCGCCACCACTTAGCGAGAAGATGGCTGGAGGCAATGAGCCTCGTCTAGGATGGCAGCTGGCATTGTTTTTGCGGAGCTATTTTCTTCGGTAAGAAAGAAACTGTCGAGAACTTTTCTGAGATCACGCAAGAGGACATAAATTTGGAGAGTTGCTATCAGTTGTTAGTGATGAGACAAAGAATCTGCTAAATGTCATAGGTGGTTTCCTGAGGGTTTTCGAGATAGTTGTTATTGTATGTGGTGTGTTGGATAGATACAACAGAAGGCTTGGTATGGTCGGCCCTTGATTTCATTAGTTTTGCCAAAGTTGCTTATGGGCTGGGCTGGTTGACAGTACGCAGCACTTGTGGTTTACTGTGGGAATCTGCGACCGTTTCTAATTTTTTCAAGGACGATTGACTTGTAGAAACAAAGAGGAGTCCATGGTCATAAGAAAGTCTTTCTGAAGTTTGGCGATTTCGCAGCTTAGTCGTTCATGTTTTTTCGTTTCGTAGGCATCCGAGGAGCTTGGGCCGAAACAGTACCACCAAGACAACCCAAAAACTTGACAGCTGCCTTTCGGACCTCCTCCGATAGGAAAAAGAAATCCCGATTACAACTGCGCAGCGGAATCGGTAGGCGATTCCAATTTGCCCTTATGTACGGCCTAAACGGTGGAAGTGGAATGCTACTTTGAAAAGGTAGTCAAAATGTGCAGCTGACGAGCAGATGATCATCTCTGGGGAAACTACTTTCAATAGACGTGCGGGCCTGTGCTAAGCCTATGGTAAAATTAGATTTAGAATATTTCAGTTTCATATATGTTGTATCCTTTCTTCTTGAAAAATATCAGCGCCAAGTGAGCAAGCAACTAGAAGCAGCAAAGGTAGACCAGAAAATGCTTGGAGCATTGAATTCGTCCGCCACGGCTTTGAGACCTGGTAAGATAGAAGTTTAGTCAATTGCGTCCGTTATAAGCACGAAGTATTTCTGACAAGTGCCTGGTGATCAATATACGCATTCAATCAGGAGGCCTTCGCTAACGACTCCAACCCTAAGCCATATGACATCCTGAATGCGATTTAAGTGAGGATTTTGGCATAGAAATTTGGGTATTGAATAGCGGTCATATACTAGGAAGCCTTCTTCTTTGTGTGGATGCTCAACTGCGTTTTCTTGCCTCAGCTTTTTCTTTAGTAAAAACTGTATCCGCCGTGTACATCATTTTAATTTAGCTCTTTTCGACCTAAATACAGGAACTGCGCCAATCCACGACTTCTTATTAACTGTTATCGTTTGTTAATCAAACATTGTTTTTAGACCCTACATTCAACTTTCAGCTTAAAGTGATCTGTAGTACATGTCAGCTTGTACTGCAAAAGCTAGAGACAGTTTATATCTAATGTAACTCTGTCTCTTTGGTTGCTAGCTGAAATCACCGGATGAAACAAGTAGGAGTTCAGTGGCCGACCCTCTCACTTGCAGATATAAATCTGGGACATACTATTAAGGATAGTTAATCGGCTTCATAACCTAACTCAATATCCCCCGGGTCTACTCTTAAGGCCATACAGACCTATTTAATTGCTGACAACGGACCAAACATTACTCTCCATGAACTGCAGATAGTAATGGCACCATTTAGCGCTGATTATCAGGTACGCAAAAACTGAGAACTGCAAAACATTGGTTACATTTCTATCAGTAAAATCCCTCTCAGGGATACAGGAACGAGGTAGAGGAGCTGTCGGAATTCCGTAATTTTCTATATATCCACCTCGGTGAACGACCGGCGAAGACTTTGGAAAGTGCACGTAATATGGCCCCTTATTGCAGCCAGCCCGTGGTTTATAAACCTAACATAGTTCAACCCATCTGCAGCAACTTTGTTTTGCCCTGCAGTATTCCATATGACAGTCAATCGTCTCATTATTCCTGGAAAAACTAGTGCATTTATTACGTTGGAAATATTTGGATCGTATCGACATTCACTGTTCCGCAGGGAGGTCAATCACTGTTTGTGGAGAACATTAGAATGTCTCTGCGATACGCCGGTCTGTGTACAGCGGAAGCAGCTGGCATTCCCGCTGTTCAGCTTTACCTGCCTCATGAAGCTTTGAGCAGGTTCATCTGCAACCACTCAATGCAGTGTTATATCTATATGCTGACCGTTAAGACACATTTTAATACCTTGCTTCAGCATCTCCCCAAGTTCCCGCATGGTATCGTTCACACAGTCACCTAATCTTTTTGGTTTCGAACTACCTCTATACGAACCGACGACGAACACCTAAGGCTTCCGGCTTTATAACGTACCCAATGTCGGCCACAGCTGATGGGATGAATTACGAAAAGGCAGAAGTCCGTCTACGTGCAACTGAACTTCCACAGAATCATCTGTAATGTCCGGGTATTTCTCTGACACCCACTGAATACTTTCCTCCTAGCCAAAGTTCATATACTTCCCTCTTAGTATTTTACCCTTCTATGCCTAGGTGTTTGAGGATCTTTCGGTAAGTCTAACTTCAACATTCGCATACGGCGCAGAAGCACTACAACTTCATAAATGTTCATGCATTTCTGATAGCTATCATTCTGGCCACGCTGTTGGCTGTTACATACCCTTCCTTCAATACCATATCCACTTTCGATCCATCATCTGAAACACTACAATCAGTAAATTTCAATAAACGATTCAACTTCTATTTCCGTCATTCTTCTTTTTGTTACGGACAGTAAGTTATCTTTATTGTCCAACATAACCGGCGCCGAGGGCAGAAAACCGCAATCATACGAAAACGTATTCCACATCAACGTCCTGTTGTTTAGCCATCATTGTGCACGGTTTGATTACCATTTACGGTACCAGTGACAGAGCTCTGTCCTTTACGTCACACAAGGAAAATGCAAAATTAAGCAGATGAAGCGGTTGGGAGTATGATGTCTGCCGTTCTGTCGTGCTACGCCCATAATTTACTGTTCTTCAAAATCAGGGAATCAGCTTTCAACCGAAATCCATTATGGATTTTAAGTTACTGAACTTCATCAGGACGTTCACAAAATGAAAGGAATGAAGTAGAAATGCACAGTAAAAGTTCTTGTTATTCAACACTTGATAAAATCCGGGAGTAGTGGTGCACAAAGTATTAATGGATGCATGGTGAGAAGAGGGGACATTAGAATGGCTATTCACCGAATGCTTGCATTTAAGCAACAGCTCAGTAAAAATCATTGATTCCGGTTTCCGTAAGTGTGTGAATTAAAAAACACTAAGAGTTTCGAGATAGGAGAGCCCAGGAGTAAATTTGGATCGCCAAACAGCCACGAAAAGCCCAATGGGCATGAAGTGTCAACATTAATAGATTCACCCGGTAGTCATACTAGCCGGGAATAGTTAAAAAAATAAAATTATTGGTCATTTACAAATATTTGATTACCTTTTCACCATCGACATTGGTTAAGAGAGAAATAATTACGAAAACCACTGAGTATCCCCTTCAAAGACGGTTAGTTTCCTTTTGAGTTTCCCCTGTGCTGCTGGAGTTATCTCTTTCTTATCGTCCCGTTTTAACGTTGGTTTAACGGATGTTTTAAGGATCTCTCGTTTCATCTCGTTTTTGAAGCCTAATACGCAAGACAAACCACGGCACTTAAAGCCAACAGTTAATCCCAGGCTGTTTTTCTTTACCCCGATATTAATCACCCATACACCCTAAGTATCAGAGTATCAGCATCTGCACATTTTCAGCAGGCATACAGTTTGCTCCTTCACCTCCATTCTTATTACTAAAGGGAGACGGGTAAATTAGTCATATTCTCTGCATCCACCAGATTTCCACATACTTGGATATTTAAGTTGCTAAGACCGAGAAATTGTAACATATTTGAATTACTTGGTAACTATAAAGTTACCCGACGTGATGGGACATCAAGGAAGATCAGTTTAACTATTCATAGCATCAAAGTCTTTGTTATCTCGTTACAAACCAGATGTACATTTCAACCCCGAACTTCAAATTACCGTGTTAGGCCGTGCCACACCATGCCGCCTCCAACCCATCCAAAAAATGGAATATGCCAACTAGAAAGGCAACGTTTAGAGCCCACACCAAGACATCTTCGACTTCGAATTCTTGCTCAGCGGCTCTGTTCGACTAATCTGACCTAGCTAAAAATGAATCCAAAGATATTTTGCGGGCAATGTCGTAGTTGGAATCAAAGGTTCAAGCGCTCGAAGAAACAAAGCTAGGGTTGTCCCCTTACTTAGACCTGCTGACCTGCTGGAAAATGCCAACCAGCACAGTCTTTATATAGGACGGCATATATTTGACTCCATTGCAAGATAAACACATAATTATCGCTAACGCCAAAACAGTCATTTTCAAAATCCCCGACAGCATCCCTCTTTTCGCCGTCCAAAGCACCTTTCTCGATGCCCGCAGTATGGTTCATATTCGCTGACTCTGCTCCATGCTACGGAAACAATCGCTCGCCGACAACTGTCCAATGAAATTTCAGTTTCATGATCAGCTAATTGTCCCGTCGACGGCCATTATCTCTCACACACCACACAAAAGTATTGAGGTTTTAGCTGATAGAACTCTGTTCAAAGAAAATTCGGTCTTGAAACTAAACATGATATCCATCTATCTGACGCTGAAACTCCTACTATTCCGACTGTTGCTACTCATGATCCACCTGCTCTAACCAGTTTGATTGTGCTATCTAACAATCAGTTTGACTAAAAAAATATAGGAGTAACAACCCTCAGCTAGGAGCAGTGGTCTTCCAGTTCTCTGGCCAACCCCCGATAGCCAGCATGGCTCCTAACATCAAAGTGGTGCATATTGCAATTGTGCTGCATGCAGAACTTAACTACATTTTGCCGAGAACAACCCGGTCGTAGATTCACGAACACAATGCAACGACCATTGGATAATTTAGATTAAATTATGGCTAGCATGAAGTAACAACTGATCTTGTGGCGGAAGCCATCATTTGACGAAAATGAACGCAACGAAATTTGGCCCGATACTAAGGAAAAACTTTTAAAAAAGCACCGGGATGGGTTCAAAGCCAACTGACTCCACTATCACTGGTATAAATATAAAATGATGAAAAAGTCTTGGAAACCTTCACATGTGAGATGCGACAATGAACCCTTTTAATAAATAAATCCATGTCATCAGCCATCGCGGCCGCTGCGCTTAAGTCGTCAAACAATGCAACCAGAAGAGAACACCTGTATCAATGAACGGGGAAAACATTTACATACCCTTTCCAAAAGGTCTGGAACAAATTACTGGTCAACAGGGAACATCAACACCGGCATTTATGGAATCCCCGAAAGTTCAAGAGAAATCTTATTTATGCCTGCAATAACATCCTGTGTGGCAAACATCGGACGAAGCGTCAAAAGCTAGGATGTTGCCCCACTATCCAAAAGAATATCTACGGGCCTAGCTCCGTCAGAGCAACGGTGGAAATAACAATAGTGGATAAAGTGAAAGAAACAGTGTAACGTCCGCTAAGTTATTGCATACTCCATGCCCAACCCATGTAGCACAAACCATTTTCATGGTGGTTGCCGCGTGATTTCATTTGCGGCTGTTTCGCATGAAGCGAGTGATTTGCGAAGTCATAACGTGTTCTACAGTAAACGGAAATGAAAAATAATCCTTATTCTTAGCACCTTTTGTTTGATCCATCTCCAGGATCACAAGTCGGACATTGCTGGTGCCATATTGTGTAATGACTTGTTTCGTCCATGTTTCTGCTGATGTTTGTAGGAGATACTGAATGTTACCACATACGCGTCAATAATCTGTCACTAACAGTGGTTTGCAATGATTCCCGTCACTGATGGTGGATTACTGGCTATTTCGATGCCATACAATATGCGTATCGTGATCCCCGTTACTAGTGTTTTAAGTGGCCAATTATTGATAACGTCGAGTTGGTACAAGCTTAATCTAATACTTAATTATCGTCGTAAATGTTTCCCAATGAACTTTGTTGTAAAGTGTCTTACCATGTGTTTGTCTAGATCGTCCATTAAATAATTAGTTTTTGACTTGTTTCTTAGTGATCTGCCACATGAAGGCACCAACACATTGAAGTGATGTCTGCTTCAGTAAGGCAGTGAATACTGTTGGAAGCCGTGGACAGTCACTAAGCGCACGTGTTGTATTCGCATACAATACGTATCACGCGTATGCCTACAGGTGGACTATTATGGATAACCTGGTTATTCATCAAAGAGGAGGTAAGAGCCTATAAGTACTATAGATCTAATCACACCCAAAGTTTTATTACTGCCGTAAAATATCTCCTCTTATATCCGTTAACTGGACACCACATTTCAGTTGTTTGGTTTTTTAAACGACTATGTTTGGGCTGTTGAGCTGACAGCGATATGGGAGGATTATGAAACATGATGAGAAGCCTTTACACTGTGTCCAGTGAGGATTTTTTGTGAAAACACCAAAGTGGGCGCGTGCAAACTTGTGTGAGCTTCATATACACTTGTTTCACCTTCCGCATAGCTCTGGGAGTAGGTACTTGTTCGCAACCTGGCGAAATTGCGGTAGGCCTACCGGTTATTTTGACCTCTAAAACCAATAAGTATATAAGCTGATTACCGTCAACATCGAACACTTCAATTATTACTAGCAACACAATACAATGTTTTTTGATGAAGCGCATAGATGTGGAAGTAAGATTGCTGGCTGTTACTATTGTTGAGATGAAGAAAGCCTCTACTGCGTTCTTAAAACCGACTCATGCTTCAGTTTGGAGGACATCAGCAAGAGATAGCAATCGTTGAGTACTGATGCAAATGAAGAAAATATGGTGATAGAAATTTAACGTATCAGAGTGCCCTCAGGTCCCAAGCTCCGCGCTATTGTGCAGAAAGAAAGTAGGTAATTTTGTTATAAAAATACCACCTTCAAACACAGAACGATAAGGTCCTAACCTTTTACCCGTCACTAGAATATTTGTACCTGTAATTAGAATACGGGAGTCTGTTATTCACGGTAACGAGCGGATACGAGTTGCTAATAAGTACTTAATTAGCCTCGAGCCAAGCTACAAGAATGAAGTAAAGAAGGATATCACGAAAAAATGGAAACAAGTTCAAGTTGTATTTATAGCTCATGAGTTTATACACAAGGTTGAAGATTCCCCGATTGGTGGAATTCATTCCGTCTAATCATCTTTGCCGAATGCTTGGATTTCACGACCGCTTGTCTTTACGGTTCTCATTGGCTGTCTATCCACACAGGACGGTGTGAAGCTGCGCCTGGCTGGTTCATGTGACTTGCTTATAAACCTGCCACATAACCACATGTCTCTTTCTAGTTAAACATTTTTACGTGCATCATTTGAGTGGTGTCCAATTCCACTTGCACCACCATTCTGTTAAACCTTGAAGGGAAGAACATTTCCTTGCTACAAATGTTTCAGTGGGCTGTAATATAAATGGATTGGCGGGAATTAAATGTATATACGTAAATGCTGAATCAGCATATTTATACCTACACTCGTAAAAATAACAAAAGCTGTCGCATGATTTATGTTGCTTATGAATAATGTGCAGAAATATCCAATATGACAAGCTACCTTATCATTACACTGCTAGTGAGCATATCGCTTACTCATTGATGACACCATCTAAATTCATTCCATTCATGGTTGTACTAATTTCCTTCCATTCATTTCCCCTTTTAGAACAAACGGTAGAACATGCGAAACTAAAAATCTTTCACTAATCACTGATCACGACAAAATCTTGTACATTTTTTATTTTGTCACATAAAAATCTTCGTTACATTTGCTTGTGTCTGCCTTTTTTCCTGCTGAGTAATGCCATGGCAACCAAAGGAATGCGCGTAGGTGGCAAACCAAATTTGGGGTAAAGGCAATAGGTTAATTGGGATAAGGAATCCGATTTGTGATATGGTCATGTGCTATTAAACGTTTTGAACTCAAATCACTCGAACACCACTCTTAAACCACCCAGAAACTACTAACGGTTTGTAGCAGCGCAAATCAACCGAAAACTTTCAGATTGCATCATGCAAACGACTGGAAAACCACTCGGAAATCAAGTCTGAAAGTCTCGAAGTATTAGACAGGTTCGAAGGAAATAAACCCTTTTGTCTAGAATTGTAACCACTTATTCCGACTTGGTTTTGGAACACGGAAAGTTATCGGTTTTTATCATCATTCACAGCCCTTTTATGAAGGTGTTACTCTAGGCGGCAAATAGCAACTCGCTGCCGCCCAGCTCGTTGCAGCACCTGATCTACTGAAACTCTGTGTGGTTCCGTGTCAGCCCAAGTTTTGGGATTTGACCTGCAGCCGTGCATTCGATCAATGGCAATCTGCCATATCCACGGGACCGACTTATCCCTTAGTCCAGACAGCCATGTTAAAGTTAGCAAGTAAGCTTCAGGTTCGTGGTTGCCGGTCTCTCTCCCCATGTATGCTAGATCCCGGTGCCTATGATGTATTCCCAGTCCACCATTCTGATGCATGAAGCATGTAATAAGAACTGCTGGCTGCCCAAGCCACAGTATATTTAACTTTCTACCAGGTCATGTATGTATTTAGTATGTCGGAGGCAATCAGCACCTCCGCGGTGGTAAGATGTCGGCCCTTTTAAGTACCTCCCACGTTCATGGTCCCCAACAGTTACCCTGATGTCACCACTGGTTCCACAAACTTATGGCATACATTAGGTGCTACAGCCAGGCAAACCCTTGAAAAGAAGGACCAAACCGACGTCATGGTAACTAAGACCTAAAACCAACTATGTGAAGACATACTACCACATAGGTGGACGGGATCGAGCGGCTACCAGGGGAGTTCGTGCAGGCCACAGGGTTGTATGAATCCCCAGTTTTTGGTCGCTTGCTGAATAACAAAGGCATTCCTGAAGGTCTACTAGCAACTACGTACCAGGATCCTCCCAAAAATGTGGGTCGGCCAATATCAGTCAAAAGTCAACTAAAAGTTGCAGAGCCTGACCACCGACAACTGTGCGTAACCAACTGGAGGTTCTTGATAGCAGGTGCTCACGGCAAACCCTCCGAGTCAAATAATGTGACAAGGTGCACAATGAAGAACTAAAGAGATGCCGATACAGAAAAACCCTCCGTCCAACTCAAACGTCGGTTGCAGCAGGGATTTGTCCATATTTTTGGGCTAACCGAATCATAACTGACCAAACAAGCACTTTGTCTTATTCCTTTTTCTGTTTATTGTTTAAGCCTTGGTGGGCGACTCAAAAAGTGAAATAGTACCATAGAAAATGACAGGTCCTTGGCTGAATTACGGAAGTTTAATTGTAATCTGCACTGAGCTCACCTCTAACCGCGTGTGTAGTAAGCCATGTTCCGCGATATCCATAAACCTGACTTACCCTCTCGCAGGAGATGATAGTGTTGAAGAAACTAGTTTAATCGGCGGTGGTCAAGTACGGTGGAAGTTAGTCACCTCGGAAAAGCCAGAGGTTTGAATTCTAGATCGTTCTGTCTCTTCGCAGGGAGGTGGTGACTCCATGTCGGTCTGTTAATCACCACGCCCCGCTTAACGAGATCTTATGTGATTCTGTGCCAGTACATGTTTCAGGCTCATGGCTGCTGATCTCCGTCTCAAGTACTGAACCTTCGAGTCCAGGGGATATGATTTTCTCACCACACTAAAGCTCCAAGCATGTCATAAAAATGATTTCATTTTGAAACGGTGTATGTATGCTGCAGAGAAATATGGTTTGCCTTGAAATTATGGGTGCGATTGCGTCACTACAATGGCTCGACCGCTAAGATAATGAAAATCCTAAAGAACAATAAAACCGGATCCCGAATGTTTTGTTCAGATTCTCAAGCCACCTGCTTCCCAAAGCTTAAAAGTTCAAAGAAAATCTAGGGAGATGTTTTCATGCTAATCGCAGTGGTTGTTCTGGCAAAATCTGTCCACTAACTGAATAAAATTTACTTTTTTTTCTCACTAAATACTTTTTCTACGAATCCATGAGATTCTAGTCAATTCGAGCATCTTGGTCGGTGGTGGCCAAGCGGATAAGGCAGTGGCGTTTGGACGTGGAGGTCGAGGGTTCGAATTCTCTCATCGCCGGTCAACTTCCCCAATTGGAAGCCTTCTGTTGGCTGCGGCTCCCTTCCTGAAAAATGATGTGCATTGTTGTTTAATTAATAAAGGAAATAAAAGATAAAATGATACAAGAACTAATAAGCACATCCCGCCTGTGGTTCAGCCTGACGATTTTGATAATGTAATACCCACCAATCTTACTCAAAGTGAGTTATCAGTGGCCTTCGTTTTGCATCCTCTATCATCCACGGAGCGAAATCATTCAGTTGCAGAGGAAGCCTAAGGCATAGATGAAGTCGTTCGAAAGTAGTGATTTTCTCGGAGACCGAATTCAGATTGTCCGCAGACCAGCGCTCGGTCGTTTTTTGCATGACAATCTTGCCTTTTTCCTGGAAAATTTTAGAACAATAATTCAAAAGCAATTGATTTGCGCCAAGCACAAACCCACGTTTTACAAGCCGTTTATCAGCTCATTCGTAAAGGTTACTCAACCTTAGAACATCTGAGTATCGACTTCGAAAAACTAAGTCTCCGTTCCATAGAATCACCAATGAATATTTGTCATTTGTCTTTCTTTGCAGTTCTAGTGTGATTTCCTCCATTGTGACTTCTTGGTTAATGAAAATATTTTCTATATTTTTCTCGTACCAATGAATGCATTGTGACTAAGAAGCCTTTTTCATACCTCAAGAACTAAACGCATTCTCTCAGGATCATGAGGTTGGCGCTAGCAGACCGATGTGCTGCAAATATCATGATAGTGGTGGAGTAGAACGTCCGAGTGAGACAAAGTGGCAACAGTATGTTTGCCCCTATGATAGGAAGAATTGCTGCTTATCGAAGTGCGGCCTTCCAGTGGAGGACGTCGAAATGCTGGACAACCGTCCTGAACGCACTCACATGCTTCCCCTCCATGGATGCACTTTGTTCCTGCAGAAAACTGACTCCAGAACCAAGTACCCTTTTTCAGGCTCATTAAGGAAAGACAAGCCATCTACATCTGACGATCAAACAATTACTTATGGTCCGGTGAAACCCTTTCATAAATAAGAGGCAGAAGGCAAAGAGCCTTCTCCCACAACAACAGGGGGGATCATACTGTCAAAGTGGATCGAGGTTAATAGACTTCAGCTTTGCGTACGGCGAGCACTCATCTACCGGCGATAGCCAAGTGGATTAAACTTGTCAGCAAAAAAGGCCGGAAGCTTGAATCTCAAATCTGCCTATTATAATCCGCCTACTCTGGTAGTAGGCAACAGTTTGGTGTAGCCCAAGTTCGTGTGTGAAAGTCCCGGGACTGACCTCCAGATAAAGTAGGAAAATTGTTCTTGTAACTTATCTACTTTGGCCATATTTTTCAGCCTGTATAAGACCCGTTCACAAGTGCACTTGGTGCATCATATGCGCTGATTACCCCGTAGGCGTACATTACATTTCCTATGTATGCTTTTGTGAGCCAGGAAAGATGCCGTATTCCATAGAATACCTGCGGAAAATAGTGGATAGTCTGACTGCGAATACTGGCTCCCTGACGATAGTGCTAGGGGCTTAAGTAGTCCTTCAGTAGCAGAAAAAAGTAGCCTGTCAAAAACTCAGAATAACTAAACCGCTTGAGTGATACAATATGGACACCGAAAATTTTTAACAGCGTGGAAAGTTTCTTTTGTTTTCAGCAACAATGTTAGGTCACCAAGCTCAGACGTTATGTAATTCGGGATCGTTGAAGTCCAGTAAAATGAAGGCTGTCAGCCGTGATGGATGAATAATTGACAGCAAGTTGCTGCTGGCTGGGTGACTTCCAAAGAATATCGATACACAGTCGGTGCAAAGCTAAAGGTAGTCCTGTGCACTTAAAATTTCGTTGTTTCAAAGATGTAGCTGGAAGCAAACCGCTATTTGTAAACGAAGAAATGCATGCGACGGAGTGATTGCATCACTCTCGCGACCGCGGCTCTGGGATTAAAAGCAGCGGGTAAGTAGATAGGAATACTTCGGTTTACTCTGACGTGGACCGTTAAGGAAATCATTTTTATGATATGCATAAGGTGCGTGGTGCAAATTACTTTGGGTCACACCGTAATGATCCCGGTTTCTGTTATCTACGTGACATAATAGCGGTAGTAAGGTTGTATTGAAAATGGTTATCGATGGTTGCAAGTATATATCAGGACCGAAAGAGGTAAGTGGCGCATCAAAAAATCGATGCGCCACGTATTGGTTTATATTGCCAATGTATACATTCACTAACACACACACACACACACACACACAGAAACAGACAATTGTCCATCCGTCGGCTTGTGAACATTTCTTCAGTTATTTGATAGCTAATCTTGCTCGGAGAAAGACCACTCACGGAAGTCGAAACGTCGGTGAATTACATTTACCAACAATGCTGTGTTATTAAAATTATATCATTCACAATAAAGGTCGCAAGTAAACTTGTAAATGCGCAACTCAATAAATGCTATACAGCTTGTGGTATTTCGGTAAACGGTTTATAGGTGCTTTAAAAATGGAGATTTTTAGAATTGTTCATTTGACAATATTTTAATCAAGTCAATTTTTATTTCATTTTCGCAGATGTCATTAGGCTAGCTTGCCATAATCAAGAAATGAAGGGCAACACATTAGGCATTTCTACGGATTAGCTTCCGCACTTGGAAATACTTGAAGTCTGTCGAACATCCATTTTGGCTCTTTCGACTGCAAATATTGGAGAAAATTGCTCCGTTCAGTGTTATTGCCCTCATCAGAGTGGGAACACTGCTTAGAGATTTTGCACTGAAGAAGAAGTCGGTTGCATTTTGGAAATTGAGGTTTTTTAGCAGATTCTTCTAAACCTAGAGCTTAGCTTCAACCTAGAATCGAACTTGGGGCTAGCCCCCGACGTAGCCTTGGGGCATCAGTATCGCTGCCCCACGTTTTTCCGTTTCAAATTTGGACCTAGTCCAAAGTTGCTCACATGGGCAACGACATCGAGAACTGGTGTCCCAGGCAGCATAGAAATTCCTGGGTGTCCCCTGATTGTTCATTTTAATACTTTCACGATTACCAAGATGTTTCCCGTCAATCAGTTATTTTGTTTGGTCTTTAAAATGCGGGAACAAGCTTACCCTCCATCGAAAAATCTTTCTAACACTTCTGGGAATCCTTGATCTTTTCGAACATCATTCTGGATATTTTAGAAAAATTCGTTTCAAGTGGGCCACCATTTTTTGGGTTCTCAGTAACTTTTGGCAACATGTTATAATTTTAATTATATTTCATTGGATCAAGTCAGTGTTTCTTGTTAAAGTCAACACATCTATTGTTTTAACCTGCTCAAACGTTAGCGCGCTGCAGGTAGATGCTGAGGTGATAGCCTTCATGGTTTTTGACCCATCTAGATGCTTGTGAGACGCTAGCGTCATACGCTTCCCATTTATTTCCGTTCGCTGTGTCACGACGACCACGTTACTCTTCTCCACTCGCAACGATGGTCGTATGCAGCGATTAATTAGATTGCCATTTAACCTCTTGAGCTTTCATGTGCGACTACAAAGGGAGGCTTCAGCAATTAAAAATGATCGAGCTCTTCGTGGCCTAATACTGCTTTTAAGTAGCGCTATCGGTACCAAAAACAGCAGCAACTGTTTTTCTTAGTGTTATATGTGGTTTTATCAATTTCAGACACCCACTTGTGTCGCAAGTTGAGTACTCCAAAATGAAAGATTCTCAGCAAGCCGTACATGGTGTCAGTGATTTCGAATCTGGGAATAGTGTTAGCACTGAATTTCCTGAAGCTGCTTGCGAAAATTCAGCGAGAATTACAGTTACTTCCTTTATATAAGGATGACTCATCACTCAGCAAAGAACGCCACTATGATTATCCCGCGCATCCACTAAATGCAAAAGGGATTGCCAAAAAATGGTTCTACCAGGAGATTTGACAGTGAACTGATTCACGGCTTTTTTGCGTGGCCTTCGAGAACTGCAGCTTGAATTGCCTAAGGATCCTGAAACATTGTTAGATATCCCTCGACGCACAAAGATTAGGAAGAATTTTCCGGGAAGTAGGTGCACTTCGGGAATAAGTAGGGTATGCAGAAAATCCTTGAGAGTTTGCAACAGAACGTGCGTACAGAACTAGAAGTGCAATCAGTGCAGGCAGTCTTAAAACAAACGAATGTTCTTCTCAACAAATATGGCCTTGTTTAGCTCCTTGCCAAGACTGCACTGTGGTTTTTACACCAAACAACGGAGAGCTTAGGATCAATAGAGACTTCAGGTCCAGAAGACAACAGCAGCATCACAGGGATCGTCACTATTTTAAGCGTTTACGATGTGCATGATGAATGTTTTCCCCATGGATTACATAAATGCCATGTACCTTGGCACAACGAAACGACTAAATGGAATTAGGCATCGAGGCGGAAGAATCAGAAAAGTACCCACTGGGTCTTCTCTCAAGTCCATTCTTGATGAGCGGTTGACTTCCGCCGAACGTGTCGATTCTCCAGCAAATCTCGAACATTGTTCGAGGTTTATTTAAGGAAAGCCTCGAAGTTCCGCCAATTACTGTTGCACCTAAGCCCACTTACATTAAGGAATATTCTTCATTCATCACCGTCATCAAGCTCCCTGTCTTCACGCAGGGATAAATTGCATCAACAGTATCGACGGTTTATTAAAAACAATGCTTGGCGTATTGCTGCACTGCAGATATCGTTGTACGAGGAAGACGAAGGCGTGTTTAATGTGCACAGCTGGATACATGTACTGGACGATGTGGAGATGTTGCGTTCTTTGGTTAAGTCCTCCACTTTCCCCTTTGATTAGTTCATGCGAGTTATACGGAGTAACAGCATCCAGGAAAACGCTCCCGGAGCAGATATTCCGGTGCATTTTGGAAAGAACAGCCAAGGTTAGTCTGTACTAATCTCATTCTACGGATCGTAACGCAGTGTCAGCTCTGTAAGCCAGATAACGCTTTTGTTCAGAAAATGGCTGTCGGAATAACCATCCTCACGCATGCATGTCTTGGCAGTATCTTCCTAGTGAATGATTTCCAGTGGACACACAGGATCAACAACTTATGGTGCGATCCTACTGGAAAGTGTCAAATTTGTTTCCTTAACCGTTGTGGTCATCTGACGTAAGCACCATGAAACGCGGCTAAATGAGGGCATTGTGCGTATCATTTCATCGAAAGATATGGTGTAAAAGGATGACATTTCCTTGTGTACCGTCAAGGTTGTTTGTCACGTGACACTCACCCGGAAAAAATGTAATTTCCCATATTTGTTCAATATATTACGCTAACTTCAAACATGAGTAAATTCACTACACTTTCTACCAGATGTACTTTGCAGTTGAATTCCTGGATGACAACGCAATACCTGTTGTGCACCACTCTAGGGTGGAAATTGGTGGTGCAGCGATGTGGATCCGCTTACCTTCTTCTAAATTGGAAAAAATGACAAAGCTGAATATGCCATCGCCGACGAGCTGTGCATGTTACCAAGGTTTTCGGTAAGCCTTCCTATTTGCAGAAAGTTTTTGTCAGTTACGAACAGGCAAACATCAGGACACACTTTTAGGACTTGTTCAAACTGCCATTAACGGATTCTACTGAATTGATGAACGGATTCGAGAAAGAATGCTGCACTTTCTAGGCGTCCCTTCGGATTTTTCGTGGAAGGAGACCGTATTGCTTGTTAGACACCTGTGACAAAGGGCAACGGCCATAGAAAAAGAGTTCAATTAATGTTGATGTCGCAACCTCGCCATAACCACCAACGCTGGTGGATATGTTGCGGGCGGTCGAGGAGGACAACAATGGGTCGGACACCTCCAGTGGCTGGCAGTCTAGTTGACAACATGCAAACCGGTCGTGCATTAGCCATTTTTTCAGTCCGAGATTCACTTACACCTCGACATACAAGTAAGTATGCTGAATTAGTTTGATGCCACTCTAAGCAGAACAAAAGTTCATTAGGCGTAAGGGGTACACCAAATATGAGCAACCAAAGAGCAACAAACCTCACGAATATGTGATGCATAAACTAGTGTATGTTTTTCGGCAAATAAATGTATTGCATTTAGAAACTGCAAGGACCACGTGGGATGACCTCAAAACACTTGAAAATGAAGTAATGAAAGAGTTCACCATGCTGTGCAGACAAATTCAATAAGCGGACTTGGACCACTGCGCTGCGTATAATAGCAAGTGATTATATCAGTCTCTGACGAACACGTTCTGTTCCTTTCAGCTGCTTTGAATACCGGCCAGTGGCTAGAAGCTTAAGCCAGTGAGAAACTTGAATTAATTTCTTCAAGTAGACCTCGGTTAGGCATGTTCGGTAAATGGCGTAAATCTACGCTCAGTGAAGAGTAAATGATACAGAAATGGTCCTGATTAGATTTCTGCTTTTTTCCGCAGCTTAGAGATTGATAAAAGTGCAGCTTTACTGCAAAAGCAAAATGGCTTTATCCTGTTATTCGCTAAGACAGTTATATTACGTAGAATTAGGACGTGTTGTTGGCGTAAGTAGTGAGGACCGCTGCCGCAATACGAGAAATTCCTCGACTTGAGATATATCGGCGCCTTCAGTGGTTATCGCTGGCCTTCTTCTGAGCGTAAGTTTCCTTGCTTCAGTGGGATACGCTCAGAGGTGCACCAAATGTATGCGCAAGGGACCTCCGGGGTGCAATCATAGGTACACCCTTGCTGCTTGGCGTCAAGATCACCACAGCTGGTGACTGAAAGAAGTGCCCTAAGGAAAGCTTGGGGGATTGCTGTTGACTTTATCGAACTCCAATTGAGCCCGTACGCCGGTGAACTTGTTGTCGGGTTCAGGTGCAGTTCCCAGTTTGATGCCATGGTAGGGTTTTCCCGCAGAGGCTCTTCACTCCCTTGATAATGGTGAACAGTTTTCAGAGCTCACGCATCATTTTACTCTGCGCTGATTTTGTCTGATATTTCTTCGGTTCTTGAGACTATTGGTGCTCAGACCCGAACCTTGCTGAGCCAAATTGGAGGTGGGAACTGAAGTCACCCTTTCCACTAGTATGTCCATTTGAGAGGGATGGCTGTTCGATTGCGTTAAACAAGGTAGGCATTTATTGTAGTGCCTAACAGTCTTGTTCTGCAATTAGTAAAACAAACTCCCGCCTAAACAATTAGATCACTAGGCCACCCAAAGTTTACTGTGGGCTAGTTCAGAGTGCATCCTGTGGTGTGACGGGGTGGAACACATATCTGATAATGACGCCAGTAACTGGTACATACGTTCACCGATACCCCTTAAGAACCAGGCGGTTGAAAAGCCTAAGATCGATACGGGGGATAGCGCGGTATGAGCAGTGTCAAAGCCAGTCAAGACCACAAGTACGGTACGGCTCGGCTTCAGTCATAACGGCCAAGGCAAATCACATGAAAACCTTATCCACCGTCGATCAATGTTTTCAATGTCCTATTAAAGCACGAATCTGGAATCCAAGAGTTACCGAAAACCGTGCTATTACTCACTGACTCAAAGACTGTCTTAGATTGCACAGCTGAAATAGCACGTGGTTAGCTAAGGAACATAGTGACAAACAAGACAACCGAAGCCCTCTGCAGGCAGAGACACCAGAAGACCAACTAGATTTTTTCAATGGTGGTTGATCTCCTCAAAGTCGTGGGCCCATGCACCCAAAAAGCGAGTGCTGAGACTGGGCAAATAGAAGCAACAATTACTAGAAGGCTCTTTTAGACCAGTGCTGGTGGGGTATATCAATCCTCAATATAGGGACCTATTCTCGGTAGAGGCCTAAAAGATCCATGCGGTGAAAAACAATGAAACCAGGGTTTAACTGGCCAACATGGTGCAAGAGGGGCAAGTTGCTAAAAGCGACTCCTCACAATCCTATATCATCACCCCGGCATAAACCACAGGCATCACCGTCCTGAACATAAGCGGATGCGCAGCTTTATTTCTCCAACCACAGCTCATCTCAGGGAAAGCTTGACTCACGTCGTGAAGTTTTTGCAAGAGAACTCGACTAACAGCACATCGCTTCTGAGGAAGCTTGCCACAGTGGACGTCAGTGACAGTGTTATTAACCGGATTTTTGACCAACCAAAATGACGGCGCAGTCTCCTCGAAATCGAAAGCAAGCAGCACATTTCCTCAGAGCGCGCTACCAAGGCCATTATTACTCCTGATGTTTATAAAATACTTGACGGTGTAGTTATAAAAGCCCCGATTCTTGTTCATGGACGACGCAGAATTAATGTGACCCACCTTCTGAATATACTCAATCTGCTAACTGCGGACTCCTTTCGAATGTCATAAAATGGCATTGACCACTTTCCGGAGGAGCCTCTGTGCCGCGGCGACTGACTTGCGGCAACCTCAAGAACTAAACGTAACTGCAGAAGTATACTGACACGGTCATCTGCGATTCTTCTAACTCCCCGGCCCAATGGATGTCTGCTGCTAGCAAAACAAAAAGAGAGGCCGATCAGCTACTAATCACTGTTGACTTCAGGAACCCAGACTTACTCGTACAACTTCACAAGGGGATGGTACGGTTACGCCTAGAGTAAGAAGTCCATACATATTCCCCAAACCCAAAATAAGATCAAGTGTCCCCGGAAAACGTCTAGCGATGATTCATAAATGTCATCTGGTTGGAGAACATGCCGTGTGAAGCTAGAACAAGACCCTGGGTTTGGATGCCGGCGTATTTAGATGGACTCAACTGAAATAGTTGAATCTCCTAAAAGCATTAGAAACACTCACAAATCTCAGTATTTGTTGGATAGCAACCTAGGTTTAAGGGGGCCTTAGGCTGAAGGAGCTCAGTGCAGGTGGTGTTATTAGGGGCGCCTTAATGTCCCACAGAGTCAAAATTCCTTGGAATAAGCTGTCGGAGCAAACGTTTTCTGCCCCAACCGTAGATCACTTTAAGGCCAGCTCGGACCAAATACGTTCGTCCCCATCCCCACCGTATTCTGAACCCTAGTCTAATCTATCTATATCCCTATTTATTTTTAACCTGCTTAGAGTCTCACTCTATCTGCTCAAGTAAAGAAGATTCTCATCCTGCGAGACTCCACTTTCTGCCTGACTTAGTAGGTCGGCCGAGTATTTCTGCTGTCATTAGCGATGCTTGTGCATTATTTCGCTATTTTTGACATGGTGAGCCTCTAGGACTCCCGAAAGCGATTTCCACAACACCATTTAAAAGGGAACAGCTAACCTCATGGCCTAAAATAACTCTTCAGTAGTCGAAGCGCGGCGAGATGCTGCATCCCGACCAATCAGGAAGCGGAAATCCCGTTGCCCCTAGCAGCAGATCCTGTGGCCAAACCACGACAAATTTAAGTAAAATGGATTCCCGAGTCGCGATGTTTGGTGTTCAACAATGTATGACCCAGCTGGCTGGGGATATTGAAGAATGCTGCAGGGAATCACCAACAGTGACGATGGCGTTTTTATTTCCTGTCGACTCATAGTGACTGGTTTCTCGTTCTTCCCGCTTCTGAGAAGACAGCACTGCATTGCTGTGGAGCAGCAACCAAACCCGGGGGAAGGTGGAGCAAAATTAATGGTTGGAGAACACCCTGAGGTTAGACTGGTGCATTGGGAAGATCTAAAAAGGTAGTTCATTTTTTGGTAGATCTGCAGAAAGGCTAATGCATTTTTTTCCTGTGTCATGGTTTACAACACAGAATGAAAGACAAGCAAAGGGCATATTCTCGCGACATCTGTGCCACTACACATATTCAGTGACTACCTTGTTTTGAAGAATCTCACGTTTATCACAATGACATTCTAGTACCTGACATAGTCAGATCGGGTCAACTGCCGATACTTGCAGCTTTGACCCCTGAGCATTTCCGGGTTCTTGCGACAGCAAAATTCCCGAGGTATTCATAGTGCTGCGGCATTTTCTAGCACGGTTTGGAAAAGATAGGATATTTAGCCACCCGAGAAACGAAAGAAAATTCAGTTTACCACTGCATTAAGCAACAGCCCATAACGTTAGGTTCTGTGATATCTTGTTCGCGTGACTTGTCCAATAGGGGTACAACAGCCAACAATTACGAAAGATTTTATTAGGACCAGCATAGTTTGATATGGAAAAAATGAATGGTGAGGTGTGGGCAGACGCTAACGAAGCTGATTTAGGTTTCGTAGGAAGTGGTTGGAACCGAGCTACAGATAGTCAGAAATCGCTGACCGGTGGCAGTCGAAAGGGGCTCCAACGAAACCAGCCTAAGTTGCTTTGCACTTTAACATATGTAAACCAGTATTTACAATCCCTTTAACTGTAAATTGCGAAGATCATGTACGCAGGCTATGGTGAAGGTTTTGCCTTATTCATCCATCGGCAAAACGAGATAGCTCAGTGGGGAAGCAGTCAGGAATTCAACCCATTATTCAGCACACCTTTTGCTATTACTACCCAGATAGCAATATGCCCGCGCATTCATTCCAGTGGGATCAAAGCATCAGCTGGACATAGAAAGCAGGGTCTATACTTGCTAAAAGTATCAGTATTTTTCAGAACTTCGTGGTGAGCAATTCTGGGCAAATTCTGTGTACATTAACCTTAGTGCATGGGTTAGAAAACAAAGCCATTTTGTTCGATTGAACCTAGAACTTCCTCGGCGCCCCCATCTTGATTGTTCGTCGCTGGTAATGGTGAGTTGTCCTCTGTTGAGCAGTGCACCTTGCGCCGTTTAGTGTGCCAGAACTCGTTGGACTTGTGGTGATATTCGCGCTTAAGAAATTTTAATTATTGTATAATATAATCGTTCATAATTGACTGTTGAACGGTCGAAAAATAGCGGTGACAGCACTGCTGGGTTTTGTGATACTTTGTTATGATTATCGTGCCATCCCGACTATCACTGAAGGCTCCGAAAGTCTGCCGTTCTACATGCGAATCTTTGAATTTGAGGTTGCACTTTTTAAGCTTATATAATGACTGTTGTGATTTGCAATTCCAGAGGCACATTTTCTGTTTTACAGACAACTGTTGCTACTGCTTACATTGTTTTGGGCATGAAGAAGTGGACTCTATATCATATAATGATGAAGCGTTTGAGCGCCAGCCAGTGCGCTGTGTGCGGGTAGGCCATACAGTAGAAACACAGGGTTTGATGCCCGCAGTTAGACATTTGGAGTAATTGGATTGTAATTTACATTCCACCCTTACATTTAGTGCTTCGGGAGAACGCTGGGAAACGCCTCATCTAACTGAATTACATCCAGAGTTATTGCCACTCTTAGACTGGTAAGAGATACCCAGCACTCCTTTCGCTTCAACATCTTAATCTCCTGTTTGGTGTAAGCTTTAAGAGTTTCAACGGAAATTTATTCCAGGGCATGGAACTATTGAAGCATCGAACAACCGAAAAGTTATGCGAGTTGTTTATGGGTAATTGTGCATTGACTTTGAGTGTTCGTAGTTCGTCATCCTCAGTATATCTTTTGCTTAGAGAAATCTGGAGAACCATTGAAGAATTCGAATTTGAAGCCATCCTTGCAGTCCCTTTTGGCCGGCGTGCAACGACGAGCCATTTTCCAAGATGAGTGCCCCGATTTGCCGAACGTCTACCGTGACCTGCAAACGTTGCTACGACTGCCAGTCACATGTCTTTCAGTTCCGTCGGGGAAAAGTACGTGTCTACACACGGAATCTGAAGGCGCTATTGGAAGACAACCGCTACAGATGGGCAATCTTACGGCGGAAGTAAAACTACGAGTTGCAATTATACGACCGTTTTTCGCTCATCCAACCTGCGTTTGTGATTGTGGCTGACACGTGTCATAAATCCATTTAGTTCCTTGGCGATGACTGCTGGCTTCTGCTGCGGGGTCGGTAGGCTGTTGAATGTTGGCGATTTACTGAAGCAAATCGTCTCCATGCTGACTGCATTGTTGAGAGTAGGTATCAAATTTGGCGATTTTTGCGTTACGGTTCATCTGGTATTCGTACTGTGCGACATCCCAGCTCGTGCATTTATTCACTAGGTTAGATCACCCACTGGATACTATAGCTGTGTTAAGTGTACTCCGCGTGTTCTATACTTTGATAAATGGGTCGCATATCAAGATGTGAAGCGATTTTTCATCTTCGGCAAGTACCTTCCTGACGTTGCAAACTAACACGATTACCAAGTTATCAATAAGCTATATGCACTTAGTTCTTTTGGGAGCGAAGAAAGGGGTGACATTTCGTTGCAGGATCCCTAAGCAAGCTCTTGCCGTTTAATTCCGTTGTGTTTGATCCATCTGGCAAACGCACTAGGTCTTTCCATATGCAAATCTCGCGTGACTTTTAGCGGCTATGTCGTCATTTTGATGACTTGGAGGGCCACAATGCTTCGTGTTTTGGTTGTACACAGGTCCTGTCTGCCTTTATGATTTGTCACCAGATAAGGCCAATGAAAGCTTTGTTACTTTTCTGTCTTGCTTGTGATTTTACCTAATCCTTTCTGTGAAACACGTAATGGTTCGATCTCCTCCTTCATAAATTCTTTTGTGCAAAATTTCCCTGCTTTTTAAGGTATGTCAAATATGGTATATAATGTACACGGTATGATTCCCATTCCGTTAGAAGCATTGTAATGTGGTCCGCTCGGTAGATTTTCTTGCTCCTCGCAAGGAAGTGTAGTCCGCTTGCTCAGGTACAGCATACACAGCCCACGCAGTCCCGCACCACAGGTACACCGTCGGCTTTGTGAGTCGATCGCTAATGACTGCCTGCCAGCAAAGACGATGATGGACGAGGGTGGAACCCCATAACCCGCTTTCGCGGATGACAAGATTCCATCTTCTTTATCGGGATGGTTTTGTTCACTGCGTTGCCCTACAACGTGGTCCTTGTTCGTGGTGGGCCGATGAAGATAACCCATAAAATCAATGATGAAATAAGGCCGCAGTTTATCCGGAATTGCGCTCACTTCATCCTCCTCATTCATTTCTTACATCTGCATGTTTTCTGTGTCCATGGTTTACACGAAGACGCTAACACTATTCACTTTTATCTAATTAGATGCAAATGTTTTCACTACTTTTCTCAAAGTATATCGATGGTTATTTCCTCATTACAAATTTTCAAAAAGAGAAGCTTTTTTTCGAAAAGTGCAGATGATTCATTGTTATGCAATATCGGCTAAACAACTGATGACCCATCGTTTGATGTGTATCTTGTTGTACCATTTCCTATAGACAACTCGTTTGCCATGGCTCACATCAACTGGCTAGTGGACAGGGAAAGGTTAAATTAACCGCTTGCGAAGTCATACGATAATCACCAGCCATGTTGTTAAAACGGGAGGAGGAGCTCCACCGACTTTTGATTTTTTGGACTTTCGCACAGCGATGTATCGTAATTTTCTACTAATCCTTCTAGGTAACCTGCAGGGCACAATGTTGTTCGACAGGTTAATTTATGCCTTGTATTATCCACCAGAAGAATACAGTCAGGTATATATCAGCGTTTCAAAAGCAGTCAACGATCATCATCGTGCGCCTTATCAAGCTCTGGCTCTCCGGCGCCCGTGACGGCGGTTAGGTGTGCAGCACAACAGGGTGAGCGTTATAGTGCCCATAGGCTGCGGTATCTTTTGGCGACCAGCACCTTCAATGAAGTACTTTTTGTGACAACTGATATCGTTTTCAATGCCGCCGGACCATAGACAAATGCCATTTAATTTTAGTTCTCACTTTTTGATCATCATTATGTAGCCAGTCCAAATGAAAGTTCTGTACGGCAAATTTTGTCACATTTTAAAAAAAATTAAAGTTTAACTTACTTTCATAACGCATCGAATCATCCGTTTGCGGCATCGCGATTATTATCGGGGTACCTGCAGCCACTTTTGATACATAGTGAGTACTTGGGCAATTCGTCTGCTAAGTTTGTAAGCTATCGGTGGCTGGCATACGAGGATTATTGATCAGCATAGAAAACCAACAGAAATCAGGGACTGGGTTATCAGTGTATTAATTATTTGAACAGTTGTAAACGGGACTAGGACGAAAAGGACACAAGGGACACTGGGGAGTGCTTCGTTTTTTGATTACCCACGTTATGATCACGTGGCGCCGGACGGATACCCGATGCATTTCCGGACATTTTCTAAGTGAGTTGCAGAAGTCAATGGATTTCACTGGGCTTTCGGGACTGCCATCAGATCCGGCCTGATACTAGGGTATTTACTCGACCTTTAAAAAGCAAAACTCCGACCATTAACTACCTACTACACTGTTTCTGGATTGTGTAAAACCTTTCCCATTTACGTTGAAACTACTCAAAACAGCCAGCCAAATGGCCTGGGGATGCGCATTTGCAGGCGCCAGTCGGGTAGGTTGCGTTTCACATCCATGTGCACATAAATTTGCAATGCGTTTCATGTGATATGGGCAACAGTGGTCGCACTCACTATAGGCTGCACCATTGTTTGTGCATCATCACCCTGTTAATGCAAGCGGTTTTGTCCTGAGAATCGTAGACAGCGATTCCCAATGAGCTGTCTGTGCAGGTGTGATAACTGTTTGAATTACACTCACAGTTGGCATCCGTTTAACGCCGTATCAACGGAATGCTTTTAACCGATGGGATTCTTCTATGGGTTAACCTACACATCATGTTAAAACAAGTTGTCGACAGTAGGCTCACAGTGATGGACGTAGTGGTCAAATTTTAAATTTGTTGAGCCCCTCCTGAAACATTACATCCAGATCCACAGTCGTCATTTTCCGGTTATGTCTAGCTCGATCATCCCTGCTTTCAGATTTGTTTTCTCCGTTGAAATAGTCCCTACAAAACTCTGAGGCGAAATGCGTTCAGCAGCCGCTGTTCTCCTGTATGACGTCTGTTCACACGTACGATTGAGTACTAAAGCGCAGGAGCACAAACTGGACTGCAGGTCAGTGCGATTCACACAGTAAGAGGGGATGCATAGTATCAAGACGGGCCCACAGTCCAGTAGGACAATAACACACTAATGACAAGGCAAAACAACACTGGAGTATGTTGGGACGGTGGCCCTCCAGAGGGTTGCTTATTTGCGGGACTGCAAGATGGGAAAGAGAAGACTTCGTGAACCGGAGCTCAGAAACTGAGAATCTCAACATGGAAAACTTACGAATTGATGACACAAGGTCTGGAACTAAAAAACTGCAATATTCTAGTTGCGAATCTCAAGTAGTTATGCGACTGAATGGCACAACCGTGATCTGTAACAGCGAAGAGGTCGTAACAGTCGTTCGCAATCAGTGTAAAAACCTAGATTTAACGGGAATACTGAATGAATCAAATAGAACAATAAGTATTTTCTGGTGTGTACGCGTTGTCAGCTCCAATGGAGGAGTAGGCAATTTGGGCATCCGCTGTGTCCCTTTTTGAAACAAACCGTCATAAATATTTTTATCCATTTTTTCAAAACTCGATTTGGTGCTTGTCTGCCTGTTTGTCCCTCGCAGTTTCCGCCACGTCTGAAAGACAAGAAACTAAAGAACCAAACGACAGCGGTAAGCCTAAACATTCGGGATGCATTGGCACACAGACTCGAGCTTTCAATTCTCTTAACAACAGAACACGATGGAACGGCTCAGGTAAAGTTTTCGAAAGTTTCAGGAAGTTCGACGAGCCCAGGAAGATAGTGAAGTATAATCTCCGTTCTTGGTTTCACCGGGATTTGCGAGGTTTGGCGGGCCTAGAAACCACAGCATTCAAAAGGTTCCGATTCTGGTGATAGGTTTACGGCTGGGTTAAAGATTGGGGCCTATGTAATACGCTTGTCTCCAATGTTTGTCCGATCTTCTGGTAATTGGTTGTTTGGGGACAAAGTCTGGAATTAAAAATCGGAAGAGATGGCTGAGTTTGTTCATCGCTGTAGGTGAGGAGCTAGCCTAAGGCCAACGAATAACTCGTAATACTTGTCGCAACCCTCCTGTCATAAGTCACTAGCCAGCATTCACTGTACAGTAATCCCATTGTACCTGACACCCCATATAACTGTTTCCCTCACACTGAGATCATATAGGAATAAGCTCTTTCAGGCTTACCGCGATCGGGTTAAAGCCAAGTGCAGAAGAGTTAAAAAGAGTGTGAAAATGAAACTGTAAATGGCAGATAGTGGTTAGGAAGAGAGGGGTTTTGGAAGAGGAAGGAGAATGGATGGCCCACCTCTCGCTACGTCTGGTGGATGCTGCTGATGCTTGTCTAGCCGACTATCGAACAGTACCACATCCGCGAAACGTCCTGTGAGAGGCCTGCCGGGATACATGTTCGTGAGTTCATAAATGTTGTGCATTGACTTGGTTTGTCTTTGCGTGTTCATGCGCGGGTTGGAAGATGACCTCGACTTCATTTATTCTTTTTCCCTTGTTGGTTCTCTTCTATTTTCTTCCTTCCAACTGGGTGACCAAATAATTATTCACGATTTACTTGGATGGTAGTATATCGGGTTGTCTGAGATCCATTAATTTGCTCAAACTTTTGCATGGACCACATGTAATCATCTCGCACGTGATTTTTTCCGCACTCCTTCCTGTACCAGTAGACGTCTCGTGCGTGTTTTGCCGGTCGGCACCTCTTTCTCATCTTGAAAAATGCTGAAGTTTCCCTGAAGTGTTTCTCAGGGTTTCAAGTACAGCGAAATGACCATGCTTTGCGCAGTGTCTGTATAGGACTGGTGCCTTGCAGACTTGAAAACTTGTTCATTCTTTGCGTTGGTGGATGATGGAAGTATTTTATTAACTATCTTGTGGTGCTTTCAAGAACCAAGTACTGGCAAATCGAGAAGGCATAATTATGACCAGCGGAGGAAGCACCGATCGTTTATAAAGTGTGATTCCATTTGCGACTTAATCGAACTCCGACATGCGGGTGGGTGTAGGAATTTCAGGCACTTATACATCGATTTATAGACAATTGTCCAGTCATGGAACGCGAAGGAATTCCGGCAGTTCGTACTGTGCATAGGTGTAGTATGTCTAAAAGTTGCTGTACCATTGCATAAGCATAATAATTTTCTGCGTCTTTTATTGTAACTGCGGCTGCTGGATCGTCACTGCGATGGATACAGCATAAACTAACCATCCGATGTGCTGTTATATCTTTTTTAAAACTCTACAAACGGCTTTATGGATTGGAGGAGATGTCTATGAAAGTACATTCTCTAATCCACCTAATTATTGGAGAAAGAAGTAGTGGGGCACTCGACACTTTCAGTGCGTTTCTATTTGAGTCACACTTGCACAAACTGAAATCCATGACAACAGGTGATTAACGCAACGCTTTACAACCTTTCAGCCTTTGTTGCCACAACTTTTATTTTTGATCTTTAGTAAAGGGCGGAAAATCCTACTGTGAATTGCAGAGAGATAAACTTTTACTTCACAATGTAACCCTATTGACAGGAGCACCGGAAAATTTTAATTTAGTCAACGAGTTGCCTCGCTTAGTCAGATTTCTTGAGCATGGTCACAGATTCATTAAGGATGGATTTTTTCGTTTCATCTGTATTCGAATATGTTATGTGAGCCATATGTTGTATATGGTGAAAGCAGCCGATGTTTGTCGCACACGTCCCGTCAACGGAAACTACACTGTGTTTCATGACAGTTGTCTGGTCCCTGGAATCTTCGTAAGAAACTGACTGTTATTACCGTTCCCATTTTTGTTTACTCATCTTAACACTAGCTGGAACAAATTCTGGGTTGCCCCCTCCCTCTCTGGCTCTCCTCCAGGCTCGCCAATGACCACAGATGCAACGCAAACTATCGCCGGAGGCTCCACTCCATTCTTTGTGTCGGTTGTCTATCCCCGTTAGGAAGCTGGTATCCGGGTCTGACGCTCCAGTACCTGGCCGCGCGACCCTGAGACAAGCTAAGCCACGCTAATGACCTCCAAGGGTGTCTCATCTCACATGGACCATCACGATTGGCCTAACAGTTACTATCACTACTGAAATGCCGCGCAACCCCCAACCTCCAAACCCGTGCGGCCACAGAAAAACATAATCTCGAATATCAGACAAAGACAACATAGGTCATTCATGGCGAGTGCATTTAAGGATTGATTGTAAATCTTACACGTACCCGTTTACTTCCCGCCATACATCACAATCCGCTCTCAACCGCATAAGTCCAGCGACCATTTTTGTAAGTTCCATTGTCTCCCTGTCCACAATTCTTCATATATTTTCGTCCCGTAAATTGTTTGATGCAATCTTGAAGGTTTCACGCTGTTTCATCTTAAGCATTATTTTGACTATTGAATGTTCTTACATTCTACTCTCCAACCACCCCATATGATATCCAGTGTGATTTTGACTCTTCTCCATCCCGTCACTACATCCATATTGATCTTTATCTCTACCATATTACCCTTCCAATTTTTGATGGCCCCGGCCACCTGACAACACCCACCATTTCTTCCCAGCCAAATTTTGCACCTGCGATACGCACCTTTGATGCATCTAAACATGAATTGACTCGCAGTTCGCGACTCATAGTCAGCCCCAGAGAGTTTTGGCGATGGATTACCCGGCTCTGATTTAAAGCTCGAAAACTCGTGTTTAGCCCTTCGTATTGCATGTCATGTTCATGAGAGCACAGACACTGCATCTTTACGATTAAATTTTTGTTTTGCGATTTCCACTGAGCCAATTTGTGTAAATTTGATCTTTCCTTGCGCATGACTGTCGAATTTCGAGAAATATACCCATTATTACGTTATTACGTTGGTCCTCCATTGTCATTCGGGCATGGTGTAAATCTTTCTCGCAGTCTTCTTGACGTCACAATGTTTTGCACTCCAAAAGAGACTGACCCCAAGCTTGCTCCTTTTCTGCATCACAAAGCTGTTATTCTCCTTACACCCACTTTACTAGAACAGTAACTGTGGCCATGTAGACTAATAATTTTCAGTCTGAAATATTTTTAAAATACAACGCTCCTGGAAAACGAAACACGAGTCATATAAATGGGTGATATGAGCTTCCTAATGGACACTGGAATCCATTTCTTTGTTATTGTTTTTTTGCGTAATGACAAACATCAAGATGTGCACATCTTGGGTAAATCATGGCTAAACCCAAAGTAAGTAGAGATTAACTTCAATATTGATGGGCACCTTTACAGGCGGACAACCCACTGAGGATCTTTAAAGAATTCTTGCATACAGATGAATATCATTTTGCCGTGATCAACATTCCATTGCTCGTTGAAGAAGCGCAGAACGTTCAAAACCAGGCTGAGTAGGATGAGTTTCCTTCCAGCGATATAACAGTATACATGGGGATTTCAAAAGGGAGAAATTGTAGCGGAACATTGTTTGGTTTCTCCGGTTGGCTTATCCAACCGAACCTTGTCCGCCCAGTGCGGTCACCGCTTGCTTTCATCTTTGACTTCCTTTAATAATGAAATAACGGTGTACATCATTTTTAAGAAGGGGGGCCGCGGCCAACAGAGGGCTGCAAAGTGAGGAAGTTGACTGGCGGTGGGAGGATTTGAAACTGCAAACTTCTCGTCCAAACGCCACCACCCTATCCTTTTGGCCACCTCCGAGTTGTTCACGCAAGCACCACTCGCACTCGCCTGTCAAAATATACTCAACCTGCTACCGATTCCGACTATCTTTTTCTTGTACAGGTCGAGTGTTTGGGTTGTCAGCATCGCAGTATTACAGAGCCGAGTAAGAGTGACGCACAAGTAGTCAAAACGGTTAAGCAAAAAACTTAATACGAGATCCACGCTAAGAAAACCCATCTTACAAACTCCGTGATCGCTTTAAATCTCTTCTCAACTTATGTTGAGTTACGATCCAGGAAAAGAAAATCGAGTTTTTCGTCCGACAGTAATACATCCAAACGTTTCCTGACTCAAGTAAAAGAAACGGATGCGACTAATGGTGATATTAGCAAATGCGTGTTACAGGACCCGGCATCTGCCGGCATTTAAATCCCATCCGGCCATGAAGTCATATTTCCTCCCTTCTTCCGGTGATCATGCTTTGCCGTCTTTCATTCGCACTAGGCGATAAAGTACATGCACAGTATTTACCGGCAAACGTCTGTCGCATACACAACTCCAATAGGTGATATCAATAAGTGTTTGCTGTCCATTGAAATTTTTTACGGGAGCCGTTGCTGAAACCTAGCCTCCCTGCAGCAATGCTACTTAAGATGCCACCTGAACTCCCCCGTTTGCTGACTGAAACTTCTGATCACACGGCTGTTTTCTAAAGGCGGAACTTGGTAAACCGCATACCACACCCTGCTAATTCTGTTGGTAAGAAGGGAAATCATCTACTAATTATTCGGATGTGTGCATGCAGCCATCTACCTAAAGAGTTTGGCCAACTGAAACAAAGACTAATCGGCAGTGTCATCGGAAGGAGGCAGTTCTAATTTTCAATAGAAGATTTAATGCGTAGAACAATTCACTGGGAGTACAAATGCTCGCCGAGATGACCAGTGATATACAAAACAAAATCCAAAAGGATTCTCAGAGAAAGGTCGACAGGCTGCAATGCCGACAACATCCTGGAGACAGTTACATCATTTCATTAGAAAATGCAAATGAGTTGCAGGATTTTGAAGTCTACAACAGGCAGCAGAAAAATCGATGAAACTGGTAGTAATATTTGTTTCAAAATTTTCATGGTAAAAGATAGCATATTCACGTCAGCTCCAGGCGTTATTGTCTCACATTATATCCAACACATCATCTTGCTCCTGAAGATGAGACAGATTACCAATGAGGACAGGGACTCAGGAAGTTACCTCTCCACAGAACTAATTTTAGTAAGTTAGTGGTTCGCAAGTGTACTGCGTTGACAAAGATCGCTTATACTTATTACAGATGTCATTCAATGAAAACGCTATCTCCGGCATGTGGCAACATCTGCCGTCAACGATGCTACCACGAATTGGAAGCACGACACCAAACGATACATGAGAGCTTCGCGAAAGATGGTATTTATTGGCCCCGGGCCTTGATCCATTTTTTGCAATTTCTCAAAGAAAACTTCGAATTCCTCATTGTTTTGGATAATGTCTTATTTAAACAATCATTTTTTATCAAAAACATTTAGTGCACCATGAAACATTTTATTTTCAAAAATAATTATAGCCCTTAAGTTGGAAATTAGGGATTGAAGAGTGTCTTTACAAATGTGGCTGTTAGCGGTCGGCTCAAGGATGAGCAGGCAAAAATTAGTCGGGACCAAACAGCATTGCTGTAGGTCCTAGGATGTCCTCAATTAAGAGAGTTCCGGTACTCTTTCATTGGTCCCCACTAGGTTCTTCCGAGTGAACAGACAATGAGGTGGATGAAGAGCTTGGTGTAACTGGCGATTTACAATGCCGTTTGCATTATTTCATTGGCTATTGATTGCCGTAAAATTTCTAACCCGGAATGGAAAAAGCCAAATTGCTTTTTGCTGGTTGGTTTATACTGGAGCAATGTAACTGGTTGGCGTTCCGTGCAACCTACGAACAAATTTCCATAATGCACACAACGCAGCAATTGGGATAGGGTGGTCATAGTATTGCAGCGGAACGAACATGTATTCTTCCGGATAACATGCAAAACCAAACTTTGGACGCCCGACGCGACTGACACATACATGTTGTTCACATACGCTTCACTGGCACGCTACCATCAAACACACGCAATATCTTCCCACTCCTCATTTTCTTTTCGTTGTAACGGTCGAGCCTCTGGGTTTTTAGTATTCCAATCATAAATCACCGTCGAATAAGTTATACACAAGTGATGATAAGGACTGGGGGCAAACAAACGTAAATACAGGAACCATGACAAGACAATCGGTCTTGCTGCCTTGTTTTTTCGTCGGTGCAGTCGCCGTACATCTCCGGATTTGCTTTACAGAAAATTACACCAAAATTGAAGTATGCATCAAGCGGACCTTTGCCGAACGATTTCAAATATTTCATCTACTCAAACCTTCATAAGAAACCTGGGATTGCAAGAGAAATTATTCGACGGAACGCCTTAGGCCCTAAAATTGTAAGGGATCAAAGTATTCAGTTTCTGTGGGATTTTGCCTATTTATATACTTCTCTTCGTTCTTGTAAAGGGAAACCGGTGTGCCTGTTTGATATAGTAGTTGTGCCTGTTTGTCTGTCAGTTCTTGGTGTGCTTGGTGCAGCACTGTGTGCCCATGATAGTGGCACCATAAGCAAAAATTATTTTCGAGCAACCGATTTATCTCAGAATAACCACAGGCGACGAAATGATGTGCTGGTAACTGATAGCTTGTACGCCAGATGTATTAGAAATTTCTCGACTTTCAAAGCTAAACATGATGATATTAAGATTCGGTGTCGCTAATGGCCACCTGGATATCAAGTATGGCATATCAGTCAAAATTTTGACCTATAGAGCTAATGTTGAGCCTGCTTTGGTAACCGACGTTCACAATTGTCACTTTCGTGTTTTATGAACACCACGGGTTTTCTACGAATCATTCAGTAATTACCGTGTGCAAAAAGTAAAAGGGAAGCCTCTCGTAACTGTTGAGGAGTAATGTAGCACCAAATGACGGTAGTTGGGAAGACCCCTGAGGCACTCGTCTCAAGTGCGCAACCTACTTACAAATAGTTGTAAGCCGACAATAAGATCTATGGAATACTATCACGCCTAGACCTCGGCACGCTGTAATTTTGTAAATCATGGTGATAATGGCGGGCGGCAGGCCGTCCTTCACTATTCTTGAAGTTTATCGAGAGTTAGTCGCGGTCAAAATAAGTAATTTCTGCCCTTAATTTGAAGATGAATTAAGAACTCACCCATCTGTCCCTAAATCTTGATAACTTCAAGCAACTAAAACTAAACGGTTAACAAGAAATGAGCGAGCTTATTGCTTACTCCATCTTTAAAAGACAAATCAACAAACCTATTAGCCTATTTAAGCCAGCAATAAATCCCGCCACTATACTTAACCCACCGGACACGTCTACACAATTTCGAAAAGCTGATAGAGTAAGTTACTTATTCAGTACAAAAAGAGTGTGCACTTTTAAAAGATATTCTGCTTTTGGTTCCGTGGATAGAGCAGCACTTATTACCCGGAATATTGACAAATATCAGAAGGTCGTTTCCTATGAACATCGTACTTTTTGAACCCTTTGCAGCTAAACAGTGTTATTCACCTTCAACCTCCTATGCTTAATGCAATTTTCTCAAGCAGATTCGCATGTAATCGGGCTTCCGTAGAACCCCAAACTTTGCGACAAAATAATTGCTCCGGTATCAGAAAACGACATGCGTACGTTTGTAAGTATGCTGCATGTGTTACACAGAACAAAGTGCAGAAAATCCTTCCAAAAAGCGTTGAATCCGTAGGTGTTTGCAAATGTGGCATAAACCTCCCGAGTTGAACACCTGCTTTCATGAAGCCTGAAGATATTGTTTACTTTCAGTTCATTGCAATCTTCCATGGATAGTGTGCAATGATCGCGCTGCTTGTCCTTGTACAACAAATAGGCAGTGAAAAAACAATTGGAAACATTTTTAGTATTGTTTGAATAAATAGGTCTTCCGACAGCGGGGGCCAGAGAAGTGGCTGGAGTCGTTCACATTCCGTCGTCTAATGGCAGTTGATATCCCTCGTCTAACGACACTCGTTTATAAATTCACATGAAACGCACTTGCAAATAATGTGAAAGTGCTCGTTGATTCGTCTGACCCGGTGAGAACGAAAAGTAGCTCTACGCGGTCCTCCTAATCGGCGGTATGTGAACGGCGCTGTCTCTGCAACCCCGAGGCGCAGTGTGCTCAAGTAGTCAGTTGGGGACTTCTCATTCATGTGCTCATGCAGCTTTTCGAGAGCCAAATAACTTAAGTCATAATCCCCTCGCTTTCATGGACGAAATTCGATGCCGGTTCATTTCTTTGCACTACAAGATATTAATTGTAACGCTGCCCACCACGAATGGTTCAGCAGTTGCATTCGCAGTAGATACTATAGCGATTTTATTTTCCCTATCGGGCTTTTTGTCAGTGTTTATTATGGCATTAGCCAATGCCACACGAACCCTGTAGTACTTCAGACCAACACAAATTCGTGGGTCAGTAAGACTTTTGGTTCACTAATGCTGTCGCCGAATCAAGTGGTTTTCATGGCTTAACACCTGCCAACTTCGAAAAAGAGGGACAGGTCCTCAGTTGTGCATCCCAAAATAAGCCACAAATGCCGCTGCCACTCAGAGGGCAAGGACCTTCCATTAATAAGAAGCCGAATCGCTGCACAGTCAGTGGGTCAATTGGGGGAAATCGAGAGCACGCTGAATCAACTCCTCTAGCCGAAGCACACATATTTATCGCCACCAGTTAGTCGTTGCGACCCTTAACCTGGCGCGAAAAGCAACTTTCGCAGACCAACTGGTATATCTGGGAAACGCCGTCGAAATGCCTGAAGAATAATTTCTAATTTGGCCATCCTGGATTTGCACAGCTGTTTTTCCAGCATCAGAGTTGCGGGCAATTTTCGCACCAAACCTATTAACTTCGATATAAATTACTCAGTTGATAACGACAAACCGCATGACTTTTCTCGCTTGAAGACCAGGGGGACTGATTAAGGAACTCTGTAACAAGTAATAAAAATGTGCAAAATTACTTTCTCATTGAAGTTTAGCGTATAAACAAGAACTGCAGTAGGATAAGGTGGATCCCGATGTGAAGTTGACGTCCGCACTTTCATTTTTGTTCATTTTCTCTCCAGAGACTGCTGTAGAGCCACCTGTCCTAACGTGAATATCGTATAACTTTTGCATGCCCCTAACCTTTGTGACCACTTGTGCGTCAGTCTTACTCGGCTCCGTACGATCGCAATACTGGCAACCTAGACACTTGACCGGTACAAGGAAACGACAGTCGAAAGCGGTAGCTGGTTGAGTATATTTGGACAGGAGCGTGCGGGCGGTGCGTGCGTGAGCAACGCACAAGTGGCGACCGCGCCCGGCGGTCAACGTTCGGTTAAACAAGCTATCTGGAAGAGCACATTCATGTTCCGCTACACTCCTTGCGTTTGCACATAAAACTGGTAGAAATATCTCTTAGGCCATCTGACACACACAATTTTGTCCCCACACGGTGGTCTTGTTGGGATTTTACCCTGTGCGCTGACAGAGAGGGAGAACTTGCCACTCATGTCAAGTGAATAGTAACGAAACTTCTACGTTGAAAAGTCGCTCCTGTGAATCTAAAAAGGAACTGTTATGGAAATGGAATAAATATGTTATAGTGCATTTTTCGGAAATTATGAAAGTGGTAATCTTGTACATCTGAGTATTGCTTAAACGGACGAGTTTTGGTATAAACACATGTTAAACCGGAAACCACGTCAGTTGTGCTCTCATGGCTGTCATGGCTGTTCGTGCGGACGCCACTGCTGCCCATATAGATGATTCAGAATTGTTTAGCCGCTACGTTCGCTGTTTTTATGGTAGTTTTTTTCGATTTTGAGTGAGATTTTAGGGTTTTTCAGACGTCGTTCCATAAATATCACACTGTCAGCTCCGGAAGTTGGCTCCGCCATTTCTTCCCCCCTACTTTTCCGTATCATCGGATCGAGTAATGCTGTGTACACAAACGCCGCGGAAATCAAAGTGGTCGTCGGTAAGTCAGTTATCTTTTCAAGTAATATTTGTTCGCAGGTTTTCAAATATTGACTGCCCGGCATTGTTCATGTCGCGTGCAGTTAGCAGGCAATGCCAGTTGGTAGGAAGGTGTCTGCAACACAATCATTCCTTCCATCGGTCTCATGACCGTTATTAGGCGCGCAATAGCAGGCCAACCGCAGAGAGGGAGGCGCACGTAATTAGCGTAATGGAAATTTTCGGAAATGCTAGAGAGATTTGTCGATGTTCGCGGGATAAGTTCAACCGCCTAGTTACTGTTCGGGATATTAACAGTCTTAGGAGCAGCTTCCGGTTAATGGATGACCGGAACGACCTCATTCGCGTAAAAGACTTGTTGCGCGGACAAGGCAATTTTAGGTTACTCAAACGGGAGTGGGTGCAGTGCGACATGTGCCAGCGTTGGATTCACTCGCATTGCGTCAACTACCTGGGCCAAGAGGTCTACATCTCTGTGCATTGTCAATCAGCAAAAGGTAAGTAAAATTAATACTAATATTTGCCATTTCCATTGCAGGTAGACCTGAAGAGCCCAAGACCACGTAAGACGGACGAAGAGGATGAAGGGGACCCCGTAGGCCCACGGAAGACGACGGTGGTGCAAGGAACAAGGACAGCGGGAGAGACGGGATTGACGTGACCGCCTTCACGGCCCCCTTTGGGGCCAACACTATCTGATTACCAGCACCGATTTCCAAAATCGGTTAATTCCGTTGACTTCATTGTTTGCATTGGGTTGTTGGTACGTGAGTCTTCTTTCAAGTGCGCGACAATGGTTGAGGTTTCGGTGCTCATTCGTTTAGCAGTAGTGAAACTAGTCCACTATAGGCATGCAAATGTTAGCAGTTTGTGCTGAGGCAGACATAGACTTGCGTTGGTCTAGGGATGCTTATAGGTGTTGCTAGCCATATATACCTGACTAAAGACAGACACGGCCCGGGGCTGCCATAGGGGTCGTACGTTTTTCCGTCGGGCATCTAAGGTTAGTATAACTACCTTGCGGGGCGAAATGCAATATAAGCATATTTCGTACGACTAAGGGGTAAATGGATATATGCACATATTTTGAGATTAGGAAATCATTGCATGCGTTGACATTAACTGGTTTACCGATATATGCATATATATAGTTTTCCCATATGGGGCAACAAATATTTATGAACATTTATTTATCACGTAATTTGCACATGTCGATGCAACAACGTATTTGACTCACATGTATAGTGGAAACATACATAGCTGTATAAATAAAGATTTATATATATATAAATTATACATAGGTAGACATCTTTAAAATCCTGGGGCAAACAGATATTTCTATACGTTTTCTATTTCCCATCCATCAACGGAAATGCGCAACACAAAAAGGTCATTTTCATTACCGCAGCCAATGCGTTTTACAGGTCTGGCATGGTAAATAAACGCTTTTTCATTTTTTCATACAAAATAACATCAATATTATCCTCCCAGCTACGCTCCTTCTGATTCATCACTTTTTCACCAAGTTGCAAACTAATAACGGCTGACATTTAGCACCAACCCGTACCGGTTATCGCGGGGTGGACAGTTGGTATTCATCAGTTATCGCGGGTGGACGAGATGCGTCCAACGATTTGAATGCCCGCATAACAAGGCCGTTTTGCGGGATGGATGTTTCCTCAATAACATATAACATATCCACCAGTTCAAATTTGATAGCTATCAGCTCACTACGCTCGAAGGTAACCGTAGGACGAATAAACAAAAGGAAAACAGTGACAAAGCGATACTTCATTTCAGCTCGATGCTAGCACAACACTTTCGCACCCAAAGAACCAACGGTCAAGCAACCAAATGACCTGCAGACTTGGAAAGTAATAGATCTACTAGATAGATATTCTGCAAAATCACTACAGAACTGTTTGCAGTATAAAGTATTCTGAGACTTCGCGGTCATTTATTTGACGCGTATTCAGGAATGAGCAGCAGTGGCATTTACTGTTGGTATTATTTCATTAGACACATTCAAGTTACTTCGGAAGTTTTACTGTTTTTTCTCCCACCTCGGAGATGATGAAAATGCGGCGTTTTCCGAAACGGTCCTTAACTTCGGACAGCCTCAAGAGAGATTCGGCCCGAGATTACCATTCCTAACTACCCGCTCCGGAGGATTCTTTGAGGCACTTCACGAACATGTGATTTTTGTCGGAAAAATCAAAACAGTGCTTACTTGACAGTGATCAATTTCAAGGAAGCCGCAGACTTCGGACACACTACAGAAGAAAACCAAACATTTTGGCTGAAACTGTTAACCGGAAAACAGCAGTGAGGCGACCACTCCGGAACAATAGTGATAGACCTCCACCAGGGGGCGTCCAGAAAGAGCATAACCCAAAATAGTGCTATGCACTTCATTCCAGTAGCTTTAGTCACGACTGATAATATCTCATGGCATAGCAGTAGCCATAAAATTCCACGTCCTTAGGCTCAGGTATTTGCTCAAAGTAATATTAATAATATTGTACATTTCTCGATTTACGACAGGCATGCGCACAGCAAGATCAAATTTGTTCATGGTTGACGATGGAGAAACGTGAATAACGGAAATCAGAAGAGATATGGGGAGATACGCTACGTTGAATCATTCGGGAGGCGCGATCAGAATCTTTAAAGCAATACCTGGCGCACAATTATGAGACAACAAAATAGCGAAATACGATAAAACAAAATCGTGGCGCAGGCTGTCAAAGGGCGCGCGGCTCCCAGTATTTTAAAAGAAGCGGGCGAGCGAAGCACGCGTGAGTTAAGCTCAAATTATGACCGCGCTGGGTGGTCAAAGTTCGGTTAAACAAGCTATCCGGGGGAACAAATCCATGTTCTGCAACAGGGGTCTTTTCCTAGAAAATCGTCGTATTTGGGCTTTCATTGGGGCCATGCGGAACAACGCGGAAGTTGGCGAATGTCTTGGGGTCTTGCCGTCGATCGCTAATAGGAAGAAGATTTCCGTTCTTTTGGTGGTCCCGCGGGTGTTAGTTGTTAGGAGATGACCGTGGGCAGGACACCCTAACTGAAGAACACCAGTAGGAGATGAACGCAGGAGGTATGATCCCCAGGCTAAGCTGTGCCCGCACACCGCTGCAGCCGAGCTGCCTGTCCAATATGCGCCGGTGGAAACGGCTTATTTGACTGCGTCCCACATCCACGGGTCGCACCCTCGTCCGGAATCTTTGCCGGACGGGGTTGAAGATGAATGTCTGACCTCGGGTTCTCTTCGTTCTCGAGTGCGTGCATGATATCGACCATAGTACCGACGGTTTTCGAGCTGGAGTCAGCAGAGACGCCTCGGTCCCAAGGAATCTTCCGAGAAGGAGCAAAACAAAAACAAACTTGTGGAGACGGTGCTTGTGAGCACTGTTGGATTTTCGACTTGCTGGCGAGCACCTGAAAGTGGTTGGTGCTGAACTTGTTGGTGTAACTTGGGGCGGCCCGTCCATCAGCCTATAAATAATCGTGACTAACGTCATCTTGTTAAGTGCGGCTATGTATTTACAACGGAAGAGTATTCAACCATCTGTTTTAAAAATAGCAAAATATTGGAAACAGTCGATAGACATCACATTGTCTCGGACGGCAGTGTCCGAAATGAACCTTTTAGGGCCGCGTCTTACCACTCGAAACGGACCGACATACGGTGATTGCATTCGCGGTCAGACACCATTAACACGCACGAAAACTTCAGTTGGAGTAGGCAATACGGTTGGGGTGTAGCCCAAAGGCCGTCTCCTCCGCGGTGGATTGTCATGAAACGTTCGTATGTTATGCAAGAAGATTTGCATAGTCACCGTAGTTAAGGTGCGTGGGTCATCCAAGGGACACCACCTCCTCGGGCAGGCTTTGCGTGCAACCAAACACAAGCTCGTTTGGTGTAGTGCGCTTTTCTTCCTTAACAGAACTATGCAAGCTTAAGAGAGCCAACGGCATTGTTTCGCTTTAAAGCTTGTTGCCTCCGGGCTCGCAGAACAGGTTTTATCTGCCGGTGGAATCTTTCCACCAGACTGTTAGCTTGTGGGTAGTAGGCGGTTGTTCTAATATGCATACACCCTAGTGTTTAAATCATATTTCAAAGTGCCCCATCGAAATGTGGGCCACGGTCGGTGGTCACTACAGCGGGGCAACCAAATGTGCCAGGAAGTCTTTCGCGGTCCCTTCTGACGTAGGGCAGGGAATTGGTATGACCTGCGGCCAGCGAGGAAAGCGGTTTACACAGGTGAGTGAGTAGACAGGTCGTGAGACGCCGGGAGGGGTTCTACGAGATAAACGTGTACGTGGTGAGAACGTGTCTCGGGTTCGGGGAAAGTAGCCAACGCCGATGGACTTTCGCTCTCTGACATTGGAGGCAGACCCAGGACCACTGGTGCACGTCACGTTTGACGTTGAACCATAAAAAGCGCTCTGTTACTAGTCCCACGGAAGCAGCAACACCCTGATGGGTGAGGTTCTGTAACGCCAGAAATGTAGTACTGCGGTGAGCTGCTGACAACACCGGCGCTGAACTACATGCCATACGTCGCAAAGAATTGTTCTGCGACGCTGTGATGGGTACGACCGATAGGTTTATGGAGCTGTCTTGTCGAAGTTTGTCTATATCAGAATACATCACCCGGGAATGTGCCATCCCACCGAAGTCGATGTTCGGTGTTGGAGGCAAACGAAGCTGGTGTATACGAGTAAGTGCATCAGCGGTGGAGTTCTCTACCCCGGAGACACGTCGTATGTCCACAGTGAAATGTGAAACAAAGTCTTAGTGGAGGGTCTTGCGCGGCGAGTACGGGTCACAGGCTGAATGCAGCGCGTACACCAGCGGTTTGTGACCTGTGAACACCTTGAATAAGCGACCCTCTAGTGCGTGCCTAAATTATCGGACAGCTGGGTAGACGGCAGGCAACTCCTTGCCAAACGTGTTATATCTAGACTCTGCAGGCTGCAGCCTCTTGGAAAAGAATGCTCAGGGATTCCAAGAACGTTCGGTGTACTGCTGCATTACAGCTCCGGCTGCGGTATTTGGGACGTCGGTTATCAGAGATATGGGCGCTCTCGGGTCAGGATGTGCGAGTAGCGCTATTTTGGTGATAGCACCCTAATGGAAGTTAAAGTCTGTTTTGCTGCCTCGAATAATGTGAACTTGCGCTTAACTCCCCGCAACAGATCTGTAAGGGGGGCAAAGGCTTCTGCACAATTAGGAGTGAAACGCCGGTAGAAGTTAACTAGGCCGACAAATTGCCGTAACTGCCGATGCGAATGAGGTCCTGAATGGTCCTGAATGGCTGTGACTTTATCCGGCAAAGGAGCCATACCCGGGGACGAGATGATATGCCCTAAGAGTGTCACGCTGGGTTTTCCAAACTCACGTTTAATCTTTACGCCATGTTTGCTGGGGCTGTCGAAAAGAGCACGTAGGTGAGCGGAGCGTTGCTCCTCCGAGTGGCTAGCTACTAGGATATCGCAAAGCTTTGGAAGGTTTGAGCCGCATTGCTGAGCCCGAAGGCATCCTCACACACTCGAACAGTCCAAAAGGTGTGGCCACTGCCGTTCTTAGTATGTTATTCCCCTCTACGGGAATGTGATTGTATGCTCGAACTAAACCTATGCGCCTGAAGATCTTGCAATCGGACGGCGACGAAGTGAGGTCCTGTATGTGGGGCAACGGGTAACTGTTGGGAACGGTGACCCTGGTCAGTGCCCTGTAGTCCCCACATAGTCGCCAGTCGCTAGTGGGCTTAGGGACCATGTGAAGCGGACAGTCCCAAAGACTGCTGGGAGATCCAACACGTGGCCGAATTCTGCCTTGGCCAGGCGGGATTTGTCAGGAGCTAGAAGACGAGCCCTGCTAAATGTTTTGGGTTCTGTGGCTTCTATATCGTGAGTTACCTTACTATTGATGACAGGAAGTGGGCCGGCGTGTCGTAGCGTTTCTGGGTGGTCACGAAGTAGCTCGTTATATGGCTGTTAGGCTGGTGATTTAGCGTACTGAGGCGTGATTTAGTTGACGACGGTGTACGAGCCGGTCACAGTCAGCGACGTTTGACGATCTATTATTTTCCCGTGCCAAGCGTCGAAATGCTGGAGAATGTGTACACCAGTGTTCGGGTATGGCGCGTCGGTGAAAATAAACGGCCACGGAAGTTTACGATTCATACCTAGATCGAGACCGAGGTAACGATTTCCGTACGTGATAATGTCCGTGCCGTTGGCACGGCCTTCGCAGCGATCAATTTACTCGAGTCTCAGGGGACTAGGCTGGCCTCGGCCTCTGTGTCTACCAGGAACAGCTTGTTAGTCGTCAAGTCTTTGACGTTAAGGAGGCGACAATTAGTAGCTAACTCGGAATCGTGTGCGGCGACCACGAATCGTAAACCTAGTTTCTCTTTTTCTTGCCCGGAAATGTGCAACCGAAGTCACACCGTTTTGCTGAGCTTCCGAAGCGGTTATGGTACTTACGGTAACTTTCCGAAGATGGTGGTAAGGGTCGCTTGGGAAAGGAGCTACCGCGCCTGCCGCGACGCAGGTTGAACCGATCTCGTCGCCGGTCTCTATCGACTGCGAGCCTCTGTAGCGATGAGTCGATTCTCGTCAGAATGTTGTTTCATTCGTCCTGCGAAGATGGTGATGTGGTTCTGGGGGATGAAAAGGTAATCAATGTTGCGGTAACCGGGCTATAGCGCGACACAATATCATCAGCCACTTCCGCTGTCTCCTCCGGTGAATAATTACGGGCAGTACTTAGCAACAAAAGCAGATGCGATGGAAGCCATTAAAGCCCCAGCCCTCCTAAAATCGGGTCATCGCCGAACGATACGCCTCTAAGACGACGCATAGCCCGCAATAGTTATGAGCGTTTTTTATTTCCCAGCTTAATCCTTTGAAGTGATTTTCGGATGCCTTGATTTTCAGTAGGGGCAGTCCGAGATATAACCGCCTCCTTCAACGCGTCGTAATTACGAGAAAATACGATGATTTCCGTGACCTGAAGAGTTGCATCTGGAGTACGACGGCCAGCACCCTTCTAAAACGGCCGACGTTGCTAGTTATTCTGTGATTCTCGAACTTCAGTTCAACTAAAGTAAACCAGAGTTGAGGGTCAGACGGCATGAACGACGGTATATAGAGAGCTATCGAACTTACTGTCGGGTATGGCGACGGGTTTTGCCCTGTGGACATGATATCACAAACGAAAGTGGCAGCGAGAACAAAACTTGCCAAAAACTACCTACGGAAAACCGCAGCTATTAAGTAACGACAAGTAAAAGCTATTTGCAAACAGTAAAATAGGGCGATGAAATTCAACCTTTCAAAAGAAAAAAAGGAAAGGCAAAGCGGGCGTCAAAAAAAAGGAATGGGGACTCACCGGACCAGTCAATCACGTCGGGCTCGCCGATTTGTAGAACGGATTGTCCTACTGCGAATCTCCTATTACGTTTGCTGGCCCTTAACCTTTGTGACCACTTGTGCGTCACTCTTACTGACACTTGACCGGTACAACGAAAGGACGGTCGGAAGCGGTGGAATGCTGAGCATATTTTACCAGGAGCGGGCGAGCGAAGCGCGCGTGAGCAGTGCGCAAATGACGGCTGCGCTGGGCGGTCAACGTTCGGTTAAACATGCTATCTGGACGATCAAATCCATGTTCCGCTACAGTTCGCATGACGCTAGGAGTGTATCGAAAACTCGATGTGCGATGTACTGGTTTTTGTTGTGAATGATATAATGTTCATAACACAGCGTTGCTGGTAGGTGTAATACGCCAACGTTTCGACCACAATCATTTGATTGTAAGACTTGCCCTGGAGCGGGCTACCCACGGTGGTCGAAACGTTGGCGCAATGAATCTATCAACAACGCTTGTTTTTAAGGTATCGTTCACAGTTTGATGTATGCGGGCCGTAGGCCGCCAATTACCTTGGCATCATTCCTTATTTTAAGCCGAAATAGCTTGCGGTTTTGGTGAAGGTGCAGGTTGTCTTGAACAACGTAGTTCATGCTGTATGCATAAATCTAGAGCGAGTGCTGACGAGATTTTGGGTAAAATATTCTCTCATGTCTCTTATATGAAATCTGAAGTCGCTTATTTTTATGCGCTTTCGACCTCGGTTGAAAGCGATTAGGCGCACTGCTCTCATTCAGTTATTCTTAAACCGACTAAAGAGTTGTGAACTTCGTACTGCTACTCTCTAATAGGAGTTAACTCCGAATTCGATCATGGTCTTTCAAGATGTAATTGAACCACACTTTGAAGATACTCCATCTGAACTTCCCGTTCTCCATTCACCAGTATCTGCTAGTTAAAGTTATTGCACGCAAGACACGTGTACCCTTTAGTGGAACATGGATTTGTTCCTCTGGATCGCTTGTTTAACGGAACTTTGACCGCCCAGGGCGATCGCCACTTGCGCCTTGCACACATAGGCCCCGCTCGCGCGCCACTGTCAAAATGCATTCAACCCCCTACCATGTCCGACTCTTTCCGTTGTCCCAATCAAGTGTCAGAGTTGTCAGCACTGCAGTCGTACGGAGCCGTGTAAGGGTGACGCACAAGTGCTCACAACGGTTTAAAGCAAGCGAACGTAATACGAGATCCGCGCCAAGGCAATCGGTCTTGCAACCCGGCAGTTAAACACCCAACTGTTAGTTACCACTGGACCAACCAGGGATCACGGCTGTAGCTTAGAAAATGTATTGTTGATCCATTTGCAATCCCTTCATGCACATTAACTGCTGCCAAAGCAATGGCGAAGGAGAAATAAAATTAGGGAGAAAAGGATCATTGTTCTTTCAGTCTCCATCCCATTGGTCATTCTTAAAAAACTTGGCGCAAGTTCATGAGGACGGTTATCCATGATGTTTGAAACTCATAGTTGTTAGTGGGTCCAGACAATCGTTTCCTTGGACTGCGAGTAGAAAGAAAGGCATTTTCTCAACAGGTTAGACGTGATTATGAGCTGGGTGACGAAATGAATTGACGTTGGGAAAAATTGAATGTAAGGACCGTTAGAGCAGTTTGGCAGCTATTTTTTAACATGCATCAGTATCTGCTCTGGAGTAAGCCTATAGAAACTTTCTTTTTGTGCACAAAATATCATTGGCATCGCTAGAAAATAGTTTGAAATCCCACGTAAAATGAGCCAGCAAAATCCTCGATGCTGACCACTGCGCGTGCTCTTGATTTCTTGGGTGACGAAACTTCAAAGTCAATGAATTACGATCGTGCATATCACATTGCGGTTACCAAATTTGCAGAAATGGACCGGTGATCAATGAAAAGACGGTTCTCAAGTTTGCTGATGAAGCTAGCGGAATTATCCGTAAAAAATGGAATTTTCGGTTTCAAGAGAACACAGGAACAGCAGCAGCAGCATCGAGTCAAGATTTTAAATAAAAATGTGCATTCATGTCACGTCGTTCCCAAGCGTTTCCACTTTGTTCTCCTTTTCACAGATCTGTAGTAGGAAAACGATTGCAGTCCTTATCATATAATACTTGTCTGATTAATTTTTCGCATCTGTAGATGCGTAAAATGAGTGTATATACTCCTTCGGTTTCTTTGTCACACTTTCTTTTTCCCGCAGCTATGGTTGCCAGATTAAAATACCTCCTGTAATCTATTCAGAGTGTAGATGCTTCGATTTCGTTTTCTATTCACACAGGTCTTATCGTCATACTGCAGTTAGAAGAGATTGCTTTAGGTGACATCAGCTCTTCTGTTCAGTGACCCTGTTGTTTGAAGATTTTCAAGGTCCTCAATGAATAACATAGAAATTCAAGATGCAGAAATGGACTGTTTGTTATGCACTTTTAGGGCATCGGATCCATCGGTGTCACTAAACTATAGCCGGACAAAACGCCGAGGTACATTTAACATCAATTCGTCCTTGGGATGTAAAATATATCTCCCGAAAATAAACACCACTCTTCGGACGCGAAACGACTTTCTGAGACTTGATGGGGGTGCGGAGTATTACGAAGTTACTCAACTACCCCCACTATATCTAAACTTTAGCCTACCGCGGGAATATCCCGGATGTCCACCGAATACCTTTGGGCCGGATTTTTTTCTAACTTCCGAGTGGCTTCCAAAATCGTTGCTACATAACCTTAATGATCAACTTAATCAGGTGGTTGCGGAAAACAGTGGCGAACCTGTGTTGTGGTTGCTGGTGGAAGCTGTTCAAACTGGACTTAGCACATTTATGGAAAATTGGCGTAGCCCTGGCAAAACCTATGTTGACCTTCAAAGGTTCTATGAACAACACAGATGGGAAATGCCTCTGTCTTATACCGCGTACTGCGATTTCCTTGTTTCTCACAACGACGATCATTTGGATATGGAGTTCCAACGTGGATTTTGGGATTGCTCAATATGTGCGGAAACTCTACAGGGAATCTACTTTTTTCGTTTCCCTAAATGCCGTCATAGGTTCTGCAGAGATTGTGTTCGACAAAGTTTCAAATTAGCTATTGAGGATGGACTCATGTCCTCTCGGATCGCTTGTCTGGAGTGCGACGAAGATGCTGGGCAGTACGAAGTAAGAAGATCTTAATTTACGAAGAAAGTTCTCGTGTCGCAATCAATGTTCTCTGTATCCTGTGTCATGCTTATCTAGACACCAAATTCTTTCATTTATTGGTGTTCCTCGTGGCTCAGGTTGATGGCTTTTGATGACCTGTGATAACTAAGCTAGGCGGATTAATAACAGGTTTCGCTGTCGGTCCAGGTAGCATGGTCAATGTATAGGTTTCGTTCAGTTTCTCCAATTCTGATATTAGTTTGATTTATGCTACTCACTATATTGACAGACTTATGAATGCCAGCCAAACGGTACACTCTGCGCTGTTTTAGGCTGTTGATAGGGCCATTGCAAATTTAAGTTCGTCACCGTCACAACCAGACTACACCTTGACGTGGTGTGACGAATTGCTTGTTTCCATGATCTAACGAGCTATACTGGATTGCTTATCTCAAGCCGAAGATCCAGTCATGCCTGAAAGACCGGTGGGTAGTCTCCTGATCCTCCAAGTCAGGGGTTGATCTGAGTTAGCAGCTCAGTCGGAGAAACGAGTGGAAGACTAATTGATCCAAGTAGATGGGCTTCCACTCAGCCATACCCCGCTTCCTTGCGGTCAGTTTCTTGTCGGAACCGAAGGCGTTGGTTGAGAAATCTAATCGTTCTTCTGCTTAGCGGCAGTACCCATCCATCAATCCCCATGAGTTACAAGCCTACAAACAATTCCTTACTGCATCGGTCGTCGCGCAGGATAATCAGGACCGCGCTGCCCATTGCGTCGAGCGCAGGTGGGGTGGGTAGTGATAAGTATGCTACTGCTCAGAGTTCCCTCTTTTGTTCAACCTCTCTTCAACCCAATCTGTTTGCCCCTTCTGCCTACCCATAGTATCTCCATTGATAACACGCCCGATACTCGCAACGGTTTATTGTCAAGTAGTGTAGTAGGTGGTTTTCAGTCTGTTAGCTCACATTTTCTCAAGCCTCGTCAGCCTCTGCATCTGGGTTCCTTCAATGTGCGCACTTTAATGCAGGCTGGCCAACAGGCGTGTTGGGCTCTGACAGTGGACTCACTTTCGATTGATGTCTGCTGTGTGAGTGAAACACGAATTCAGGATTCGAGTAGAGTAATTCAACTAACTGCGCCAAATGTCTCGTCAAGATATTTCCTGCACACTTCAGGAGACGGAACAAATGAAGGTGTGGGTCAACGCGGTGTAGGAATAGTCTTAAGTGAGGAGACTGAAGGAGCCCTTCTGGACTGGATCCCAGTCAACAATCGCCTGTGCGCCGTGAGACTGGAGTGATCAGGCGGCGTCCGGAAGGACAACTGTGTTAGGCGCAGTTTACTTATTATCTCGGCACACGCTCCAACAGACTGCAGCACTGACATGCAGAAAGACAAGCTTTTGGATAACCTCGTCACCCTTGTTCGAAAGAGCGGAGGTTCTGGCATTGTGGTGGTGGCAGGTGTGTGCGCATTTAAATAATGCACCAGTTGGAGAACTTAGTGCGCTACCTGTTTAGGTAGCAGTGCGCCTTGCCTGCCCAGCGAACGGTTAATGGAGAAAGACTTCTCGAGTGTTGTGCAGACAATGACCTATTCGTATGTAGTACGAATTTCCGACACAGTTCGCTTCACATAGCTACATGGCGCTCTAACTGGACAGGTACTCTGAGTCAGATTGACCATATCGCAGTAGGCTATCGCTGGCGCGGTTCTGTCCAGAACTGTAGACCATTCTGGACGGCATACGTCGAATTGGACCATGCGTTAGTTTTAATGCCATTTTGCTGCAGCTGAACGGCCTTCGACGCAAACCATAAACCCGATCGGCTGTCGAACGCCTGTCTGATTCGGCTGTTCGCAACAGCTACGAACAGAAACTATCCTAGGAACCAAGAACTTCCACGAGCAGTGGGATCAAATCAAGCAAGCGATGCACTTGTCAGCAGATTTTGCCTGTGGTCCTAGATCTAGCGTTCATCAAAGACACTTGATCTCGCAAGGGTCGCTGGGTCTAATGGAGAAAAAACGCGAGCTGCCTAACTGCAAGGAAATGAATAAGATGCGTCGGCAGTTGCAGCGTCAGTTGACCATGACCGCGAAAACTGGTGGGTTAAGGTAGCCGAAGAGATGGAAGTGGCGTCCGCTTCAGGTAACAGTCAATGACTGTTTAAGCTTATACGCGACAGCGGTAGGCGGCGAACTTCGGTTAGTGAAGTCTTGTGCGATAAGAATGGAGAGCTCATCCATGGTAGACAGGAAAGACTGGACCGTTGGGCAGAGCATTTCAAGGACCAGTTTAGCTGGCCATACGCTATCATATCTAGTCCGACGTCTGGAGCTGTGAATCCTTGGGAGGTGTCACTTGATCCCCCAACGGAAGTGGAAGTGCAGTCGAATATTCGGCTTCTGAAGAGGGGAAAAGCTGCCGGTCCCGATGAAATTCCCCCAGTTCTTTTCAAATTAGGTGGAGAGGTGCTGATGAAATCATTTACCTCCTTGCTTCGTGATATTTGAAACGAGGAGCGTATCCTGCTATCGTGGTGTGAGTCACTGATTATATTCATCTTCAAGGAAGGTACACGGAGTGACTGCAGCAATCATCGTGGGATTAGTTTAATTCCGATAGTTACTAAGGTCTTAGCTTCGATAATGCTGTGCCGTTTGACACCGATTCGCGAGAGTAATTTCCACGAACAACAGGCCGGATTTCGGCCAGGTCGAGGTTGCATCGACCAGATATTTACTCTTCGACAGATACTCGAAACGCGCCACACGCACCGCCGCCCTACGATCCTAGTCTTCCTCGACTTGAAAGGCGCGTTCGACTCCGTGGATCGACCGGCACTACTCAGTGCTCTCCACCGGAAGGGTATGCCAACGAAGTTTGTGAACCTGTTGCGTGCATTGTGCTCGCATACCTATGGTCACGTTAGGTTATACGGTGACCTATCAAGTTCATTTGAAACGACTGGTGGCTTTCGACAAGGGTGCCCCAGCTCTCCATTTCTGTTCAACTTCGTCATGGACGAGGTGATGGAAGATGCTTTAGGAGGTCTCCGGGATGTAGGAGTCGAACTGGGAAGTGAGGGCAAGCTACGCGACCTAGATTACGCAGACGACGTCGTGTGCCTGTTCGAGTCTGCGGACCATGCACAACGGGCACTAGATAGACTGTCGAGATCGGTTGCTCGAGTTGGCATGAACTTTGCACCTTCAAAGTGCAAAGTACTGTTACAGGACTGGACGACAGCAACGCCGAACTTGATACTGGATGGAGAGGACCGTTTCACCTACCTTGGTAGGTGCGTGTCTAACGATGGTAGCTCGGGAGTGGAGGTAAACACGCGTATATCCAAGGCTCGTGCAGCTTACGCTGGATTGAAGCATTTGTGGCGTCGGCCTGATATTTCACTGAAGTTGAAAGATCGTGTGTATTGTGCTGCAGTGCGTTCAGTTCTGTTGTACGGTTGCGAGACGTGGAGTATGCGTGTGCTAGATGTTCGTCGGTTGGAAGTTTTTGACAACCGATGTTTACGTAGCATGGCTTGGAGTGACCGAGTGAGTAATATTGAGGTTAGGAATCTGGTATTGGTGCCACTTCTGAACACAGCTTGTTTCAGCGTATGAAACTTAGTAGACTACGCTGGTTGGGTCACGTGTTGCGTATGACGAACACTCGTCTACCACACCGTGCCTTATTTTGTGTTCTTCCTAAGGAATGGAAGAAGCCATGTGGAGGCCAACAGATGACGTGGCAACGTGGAATGAGAAAATGTACAGCGAACTTAGGTAAAGTAGGTGCCTCACGCCTTCGTGGTTGGGGTCCGAAAGACTTGTCGACTTGCTGGCTGGAGACACTGAAGGATATGACAGTGAACCGTGAACAGTGGCGATCGTGCTGTCATTTTCTATCGAATCAGAATGATTGAAGACACGTGCGTTTGTACAGTTAGGCTGTGTTCCCTGTGTTGGCTGCAGCAGCATCTTATCTTTTCCCGCCTGTGTAGGTCCACTCTCTGTTCCCGTTTGATATTCACTCTTTTTATAGAGACGTGTAACTCTGGGGAAAGGCAGCGGTCATTGAGGCTTGCCTTGCTGTTTAACGCTGAACGATGATGATGATGATGTGGCAAGTACTAATTGTCCGGCGGTTAGATGATATCTAATCGTTCGTGTGATGTTGAAAGCAGCTCCTCCTTTGTACATGACAAGAGTAGCGATAAAATTGGCCGGGCATATGTACGAAGACTCATAGTCAACCTCTCTTATGGTTGGGTTATATTTGTGCACCCCGGTCTGCAATTTTCTTCTATATTATCTTCACTTTGTCAGTCTTATTTGAGTATTCACTTGTTAATTGACTTTGCGAATGTCTCATCGTTCTGCTTAATGTGTGAATGGACAAATGAGACTGATGCGACTAGCAGTCTCTGTGCGCATTCTGTCAATTGATCGGAATACGACAGTTTCCTCCGGGAATTCTTGTACAATTTTCGAGGATAGCCAGTTATTTTTCCTGCGCATTTTGGAAACCCACTTGTCTTTTGAACTCAGAGAAATTCAGTTGCCAATCCAGACTTTTCCTTTTCCTGTTAATTAAACATTCTAAATTAGGTTTTTCCAACCTTTTCTCTATGCCTTTGCCGGGCGTAGATCAATTAGTGTGTACATCAAAAAGTTTTCGTTATGAACAGTAGTCTTATTTTGTAAATGGCTTTTACGTTCCAGGTTCGTAGCCTTCTCCCAGATGACTGGTATACACGATATGTGAACTTAACACTGAAGCACGGACTGAGTTTGATGCGAGACGTAGTCACCTGCCCCAGACCTGGATGTGAAGCAGTTGTCATATTGGATGACGAGACTTTGGGGCGTTGTCCTCAGTGTGAGCTTGCGTTTTGCCCATTTTGTCTGAAGACATACCACGGGACTGTACGATGTCCTGCAATGCCAAGTCGTAAGTTCATGGCAAGGATGGTTTCACTAGTGAGCCAACCAGTCCTCATTGGTCAGTTTAACCCAGTCTTGTAGTTCTCTTACAGCTAAGTGAATTTCTGCTGCTGAATGAATATGAGGGTTGATGGCATGTGTGCCTTGGCAACCCCAACCACACTGAAGCGCTTTTCATTCTCAAACCGTGAAAAGCTGCAAGACCCGGTAGTCCGAAGCTAAATCATGTTCCTGTAAAGTGAGCTGGACTCGATAGGTTCAGTTAGTTAAACAGCTGCATGGCGTCAGGTTGTCGTAAACCAGATGAAGTATCATCGTGCGGAACGCCCGGTTGATTTTTACCAGTTAGATCTATGCACGGTAACTGTTCACTGAGTGTCGAGTATACGCAGCGGTGGTTACACCACTGTTTTTGTATATCACGGAAATATGGTTGTCACAAGCGGTACATACCCGAAGACTACGAATGTCCTCTCAATATTTGCCCAATTATGACGGGATAAGTTTTATCAGCAATCTTATCGCAATGCTTTGGGCATTAGACCACGGATTTTTATTGGTTAAAGTAGTTGGGTACTTTGTGTATGACCATAGACCTACTCTCGGGTTGTACGCTTTTCTCTGTGATAGGTAGGGGTTGGATTAAAGTGGCCAGTACATGATTTAAAAAACGAGTGTGAATATAATGACTTGGACAAGACGGCTATATCTCTATCTTAGTTCCATTACATTCTCCCACGGGGTTACTGGAGATTAGTTTATTGATAATAAAAAGCACCTGAGGATGTTGTGCAGTCGTTTATTTCATACTTGTAATTGTAGACACAGCAGTCTGCCGTAAGGACGGTAACATGCAATGTACAAGCAAGAAGAGTGACCAGTGACCAGAAGCCCAAGATATGATCTGACGTCAAATCAAGTTGCAACCAAAAAAACATCAATAAGCGCTGAACAGAGTCTACCAGCATAGCGCCTCAGCGTAAGCGCACCTATCCCAGTCAGTAATAATTGGCCAATCACAAAATGATTGAAATCACAATCGCTAATCCATTGCCCCTACAATTACATTGTTAGGTTTGCTATTTCTGTGTCATCAGCTAAGCTGCTAATTACACATTCCATTGGTTTTTATCTATTGATTAGTCATCCTGTCTTTCATCGCATATGCACCTGGGGACCTTTCTCTAAATAACCACCCTACAGTACTAAATTCCACTCGCATCGATATGATGTTCGTTCGACCCCTCACAAGCACAGTTAAGGCTTACTGGTATGGTCTTTCGGCCGACTTTGTCGTTTTCTCACCGGTTGTATGGCTCCAGATCTAGTGCGAAATATACAGCGCGGCTGTTTTTCAACGCCGTTTTTTTTGCACCAGCGGAATGTGCAAGTGTGCTTATCTGCGGCGTCTCGCGAAAGTAGTTGATCATGGATGTGGGAATTTGTTCTTAGTTAATCACTTTTTGTTGCCCACTTCAGACCTGCATTCTCGTTTGCCTCAAGCATGAAAGAACGGGCGTTAGAAGTCAGCCATTATGTAGCATGTGTTTTGCTTCTCATTGAATACCGATTAGCGAGATAAAATATTGGGTGATAGGGTCGATTGCCACTGTCGATGACGTTCGTCATTTCAAAATATCTTTCCATGTACTAGGATTTTGCTCATTTCTATTTGCCCAATATTCCTTCGTTTATTTCGCTCCTAAACGAACAACACTGAGGGAAACAAATAGAATCGGAGTACGTTTTTGCAACTTTAATGTGTACAATAGCTGAAACAATCTGAATTGGTGGTCGATGGTAATGTGAGACGACAATTCGCTGTCGCCCGTTTCATTACCGCATCTGGCCTGTTGAAGCCTTGTGGGGCTTTGTATTGCCCCGAATTCCAAGGTCAGGGTGGCGGTTTCTCCTCATGTAGTGAAACCAAGTGTCTATGGGGTACTCAACTTCCACTCCACTAATACGTGGACTACAATATCAGACGAGAGAGTAGATCCCAGTAGTTTCAATTCCGTTAGGTTCCTCTGCCTTCAGATGTCCTAGCATCTATCCTCATCTTAAACTGTCACTTTTTAACTCCTTCCCTGTTTAGGCGAACGGGAAAATCGTCTTTCACCAGATGAATTAGAACGTTTACGAAAAGAAGAAGCGGAAACGGAGAGATTTTTAAAGAACGAAACACGAAGTTGTCCAGGTTGTTGTGCGCCGTGTATGGTATGTTACGTGCTTTTTCGTCTTGTGACAATTGTTCTACCTGCTTCAGGATGTGATATATCTTCAAGTTTACTAATTTTTATTGGGACCCAGGTTATCGCCTATTGACTTGGTCGTTGGTTATACTTTTACAAGAGCAAATTTTATTACAAATAATACAAGAATGAACCTAATCAGCTTACTGCCCTAGCTCCTTTTTGACGTTGTCATCTGCCAGTTGCCTGTCAGATAAGTATCGATCAACACGGGCTACTTTATTGTTGTCGATGGAACCTGATGCTGTTGACTGCGGTTAGGTAAACAAGACTGATCCTGTTCAGCTGATTTGCGTCTTTGGGGTTAAGCAGGGTACACAAGAAGCTGCGAAATATTTTAACCAACGGTATTCAGGGACAAAGTTGCTTACTTCAACCGTACGCAAAATAATAAAATTAAAAAATAATCACTTAATGACGGTGAAAGCTGTGCAGTCGACTGAAAACAATTGTTCTCGAAGCTGTACCTTCGAAAAACATTAGCAATAGGTTTTACACGCATCCCGGCGGTTGAAATTCGACAGTGAATAATTTTGATGCATTTATTCCAAGCTACTCTGGTTTGACCTAAAATGTTGGTTTTCGTTAGTCTTCTTACGTCGTCAATTACTCGTAAAACTAAGAGATACCACAAGGGTCCGCGGGTTATACTGTGACGTGACGCGCGTGGCCCGCCGGTTAAATAAGGTCATTGCCTCTTGTCATATTTCACTTACTTAGCAATTTAAAGCCAGAGGAGACGCATGAACCGATCCAATGGGCACCGATTCGTCTGAAACAACGCTGCTGCCTTGCGGGTCGCGCTTCGCTGCCCAAGTTCCGGAGATTCAGCCTCGAGCAAACAAAGATTTTCTGGACTGGGCGACCGAGTAGCACAACAACACGCAGAGGAACCATGGACGACAGTGGACAGTCGGCGATGTAAAGTAAGATTCTGGAAGGGCCGAGATATGTGGTCGGATTGTTTTCGATTTTTCATCGTAGCTTCATATATGATCACCTAGAAATTAGGTATGGCGCCACCGAAACAACTGCGAAAAAGGGACAGTTACATTTCTGTCGTTTTCACAGTATTGTTTCTTTTTTGTTGTATTTATGGGGCATAGGCCGAACATTATTCATTCCACTGACTTTGGTATACCCCAGAGTAGCTAGCCAATGACAATCTTCATATACTGGGCCTCATTGTAGAAAATGGGAAACTCCAACCGATGTCAAGCCAAAGATGACTTCCCTGTACCCTCACCCTTAGTCACACCATGACCATTGTGTCGCTTCTTGGTGTATTGATCAGCACGTGCAGGGAGAGTACATAAAGTGAATGGTGGACAGGGATTCGTAAAACGTGTTCGAGCCGTCGGAGGCTATGTCGAATATTTATCTCGGTTAGAGGGCGACTATCATCATCCAGGTTACGACGCCGCAGCACGTCATTTCCCACCCGATGTTCTCACCAAACTCGAGCTCCACTCCGGGGACATTGGCGATGGAATACAAAAGCCGCCAAGTATCCTAAGCGCGGGACTACCCGGCCTCGTAACCGTAAAGAATTACTCTGCAAATAATGATACTATACACCGCTTTACTTGAAGGTAATCGGATGTCATGGCGGTGCCACGGGTTTGCGAAACCAAACTGGCTCTTGCTGTTCATGGCGTAACCTTCCTGATACTGTATCCAGCTGCGACGGAGCTCCTGAGGTAATTAAAGTTGTCAACTACCTCCGACTGGTTACCGAAAGAAATGATTGCAACACTGGGCTCCTGCGAATCCCAGAGAAGTGCGTTACGTTTCAAAGGTCCGACTTGCATACAGCATCTAGGTACTTCAATTGGATTGTCTGTTTTTTAGCATACCTAGTCGATATCACCATCGTGTTCTGCATGAAAAATTCTGTTGTCTTGGGGGAGCGGTTCTCCATCCACTTCTAGATCATAGAAGCCATTGTATGATACATCTTTTGTGGCAAACTTGAGGCAGAGATGTAAGACACGAGATGGTGAAGGGTGACCAAAGCTGACTGAAATTCCTATTTCAACCTGGGATATGGTGACCGGTACTTGCATCTCAAATATTTCATTCTTCAAAAAATAATTTAGCACAGATCTGTCTATGGACTGCGCAAATATTTAAAAATCCAATGGTCGTCGATCTTTTTTGTACTTGAGGTCGCTCTAAAGACTGTCGGAGGGTGAAGATTTAAGAGCCCATTTGTGACTGGCATGAAACTCATCCTGCTGCTCGCGGATTCGCTGGTTGCGTATGTTGTGCCTCCTGCGAAAGATGACACGCGCTGTGGGGCTTAGGCTGATACTCGTATAGCCAGCGCAATCACTTCACGAGCCTTCTCTACGGATTGCGACTGCATTTGTTACTTCCCACATGCAAAGGGTAACTACTCAAAGTGCGAGACCTTTTGCTGTAAAATCCGAAACAATTTAACAAGTCTCATTCCATCATCTTCCAATAGAACTAGGGAATGACCCTTAGAGCACTGCTTGTCGTGACATCCTGCCACTCGGATCTCCTCGGTGATCTTCATCATATAGAGCTGATCAGTCGAAACGAACCACGGAGCGTGTGCTGGACAGCTGTGGGAAGCACTGACACTGGAGATTAGCGTAAGAGATGCCACTGTTAACTGTGACTGGGCTAACAGTCTACTTCACAGATTGCATCGAACATGCCTGATGCCCTAATGCCGGGATTCAAATAAGATGAGTCATTTTTCGGATGTTTTCCATGGTAACAACACGTTCTATTTGATATTTGTTGGGATCACTAGATTTCGGGATCCTTATGTGCTTGCCATGAGTTTGCGTCTCTTTGTAAGCCATGTTTTGTTATTCTCGTTATCGTCCGGGATGGACTGGCGTGCGTCAAAAAAGTGCAGAAACTTATCAGAAATCCAGGATATCACGACACGGCAGATCAGGCCGTAATTTACTAAGCTGCCAGAAAAGAAGGCATTGTTAGTAAATGACCAGTTCTATATGATGTTATCAGATAGCATTGACTCTAGCAGTAGCGTTTCGGGAAGTTGATAGGCAAATAGGACCACAGCTCAGTCCGCCCTAATTGCTGCACATTGTCCGTTCCGAACGCCCACTGAAACGTATAGGCAACTTATTGCGAATTAGCTCATGGTTGGAGTCCAGAAATGTTTCAGTACTGGTACGCGGCTCCGCCATCAGTGGCTTGCATTAATGTGATCAATCTAGATCCAATGCTGATTTAGAGAGGACAGACTGCACATGATTTACTGACAACTCGAACCTCTGACATTTGAACTAGAGAGAAGTAATGGATGTCCTAAGTACAAGGACAACAATCGTTCCTCGTTCTTGAAACTGCAGGAGATGAGGCCAAATGGGAATACCATACGCGTCTCAATCGAGGCGAATCAACCTACCGTAGGATTCGTGTCTCACCATAGTCCAGTTTCCCTTGTGATTTCCATAGATGTCTTTGTTTCCATCTGGATTGCAATCTGTCTATGAATTCACCGAAACTGACCAGATCGCGTCTATCGGAATGACGATTGCTTATGGAAATAGCCTTAACCTTATATTAAAATAGTGACACTGGTATTTACTGGGACAATAATCTGGCTGATCTAGAATATGAGGACGGCATTGTGCTGCCGACTTAGAAACCAATGGCGTTTAGGGTTTTTCTCGATCATTTGAACAATAGTGTGGGTATGTTTTGGATGCGTTTTGCACCTTCGAAGTATAAAATGGCGTTGCAGGACTGGATTGGCTTGAAGATGAACCTTGTTCTTCTTGCAGAGGAACAACTGGGCGAGATGTACAGAGTTAGTTACCTGGATAGCTATGTTTCACCATGCGGTTGTATATCGGATGGAGTCTCTTCGCTCGTTCAGAAGGTCCGATCGGTACTCATCAATTTGAAGCATCCGTGCCGTCAGCGTTATATTTGATTATCGATCAAAGGTCGAGTATAAACAGCAGCACTGAGGTTGATATTGCTCTGCTGTCCCAAAATATGGCTGTTAAAGTAAGGTATTCGAAGACTTTTGGTGTATAAACGCCGTTGTGTTAAGCGCAGTTTATTTGTCATCTCGGCTTGCTTCTCAACAGACTGCAGCGCTGACACGAAAAAGACGAGTTTTATGACGAAATCGTCACCCTTGTTCGAAAAAGCGGAGGCTCTGACATTGTAGTGGTGACACGTGGTTTTGATGCACGAGCTGAAAAACTGAGTGTATCGGAAGCCTGTTTCGGCAGGCGTCGCACAGCGACATGGCTCTCCATCTCGGCAGATAGTCTGAGTCAGATCGACCATATCGCAGTAAGCTGCCGTTGGCGCGGTTCTGTCCAGAACTGTAGATCTTACTGGACCACATACGTCGAATTGGACCATGCTTTAGTTTTAATGCGATTTTTGCTGCAGTTCAACCTCCATCTACGCAGGCCACAAACCCGATTGGCTGTCGAACGCCTGTCTGGTTCGGCTGTTCGCGACAGCTGTGGACCTAAACTATCCGACGAACCAAGAACTCCAACGATCAGCAATGTAGATGGGTCATGGGACGAAATCGAGTAGGCGATGTATGGAGGTAGATTTCCGCTATGGTCGTAGATCTAGCTTTCATCAAAGACACTGGATCTCACATGGGTCGTTGGGCCTAACGCCGACTCCCTTACTACAAGGAGGTGAATAATATGCGTCAACAGCTGCAGCGTCAATTGACCACAAGCCTTAAGAATGATCGTGAAAACTGGTGGGTTAAGATAGCCGAAGAGATAGAGGAAGCGGCCGCTTCAGGTAACAGTCAAAGACTGTTTAGGCGTATACGCGACAGCGGTGGGCGGCGAACTTCGGTTAGTGAAGTCGTGTGCGATAAGAGTGGAGAGCTCATCCATGGTAGACAGGAAAGACTGGACCGTTGGGCAGAGCATTTCAAGGACCAGTTTAGCTGGCCATACGCTATCATATCTAGTCCGACGTCTGGAGCTGTGAATCCTTGGGAGGTGTCACTTGATCCCCCAACGGAAGTGGAAGTGCAGTCGAATGTTCGGCCTCTGAAGAGGGGAAAAGCTGCCGGTCCCGACGAACTTCCCCCAGTTCTTCTCAAATTAGGTGGAGAGGTGCTGATGAAATCATTTACCTCCTTGCTTCGTGATATTTGGAACGAGGAGCGTATCCTGCTATCGTGGTGTGAGTCACTGATTATATTCATCTTCAAGGAAGGTACACGGAGTGACTGCAGCAATCATCGTGGGATTAGTTTAATTCCGATAGTTACTAAGGTCTTAGCTTCGATAATGCTGTGCCGTTTGACACCGATTCGCGAGAGTAATTTCCACGAACAACAGGCCGGATTTCGGCCAGGTCGAGGTTGCATCGACCAGATATTTACTCTTCGACAGATACTCGAAACGCGCCACAAGCATCGCCGCCTTACGATCCTAGTCTTCCTCGACTTGAAAGGCGCTTTCGACTCAGTGGACCGGACAGCGCTGCCTATTGCGCTCCACCTGAGTTGTATACCAGCGAAGTTCGCGAATATGTTGCGAGCATCCACGACTGGCAGGAAACCCAGCCTGTTCCTCACGAATTTGCTCTCCACGTGTGTTGTACAACCTGCGAAGAGTGACGGACGAAAGCATCTTTGGGATTAGGCTGATACCTCGTGGTTAGCGCAGCCATTTCGCAAGCCCTCTTTGAAGATGGGGACAACGATCCACTCCCCCCACGAGGAGGAGACTTTCTTGGAGTACCAGACCTTTGAGAGCAAAACTTGAAGTTCTCCGGCCAGTTCCATGCATCCATCTTTAAACAGAGCTGGGGAAAGACCATCGGATCTCGGCGCTTTATGACGTCCTGAGGCTCGGGTTTCCCTGAGGATCTCCGCCTCAGTCGGTGGAACTGTTGCAACAGGCCACTGGACGCTTGCCGGAAAAGCCGCGGGAGGCATTGACACTGAGGGCCAGCTAAATTGTGCGTGAAAATGCTGCGCGCAGCGTACAAAACGTCGCTGCAGGTTGTTAATAGATGAATCGTCGGCACAGATCGTCTCGCTCACCTAATGCTTTCCTACCGGTAGCTTAGATGAGATGAAACAGCTTGCGGGGATTTCCCGTAGCAACAGCATGTTCTATCTCCAAGGCTCGTTGAGACCACCAGATCTTGCGATCCCTACCCAAGCTTGTACTGAGTTCACGTCTCGTTACGAGCCGTACTTTATCATACTCGGCACCAGCCGGGATGGACTGGGGTGCGTCAAGAAGGCGCAGACTGAGCAGATATCCAATGTGCCACACTACGACGGGTCAGGCCACAACTCGCTACGCCAGCAGAATGTAAGGCATTGTTGATAAACTAACAGTGCTCATTGACCTTATTAGGTGGGAGCACTTCTAGCTTCTCAGCCAGTGCGTTTTGACAGACTGATAGGCGAGTCGGATCAGATAACTTGTCTCAATCAAATCGACGCTGAAGCGTGCGTTGTGAACACCCACCAAAGTAAGTGGATAGCTTAGGGCATACCAACGCGTAGTCGGAGTGGAGGGGAGTGCTCCAGTACAACCGGCAGTCTTTTAGACCGCCCCACCGTTTGTAACTAATAATGACGTGGTCGATTTGGGTCAATCGCTGACTCGAAGAGGGCGGATGCTAGGCAGGATACCGGTGGCTAAGACGTCTAAAGCTCGCACTGGCGAGAAACAATTGATGGTCTGAGTAAAAGGCCAATAATCGTTCTCCATTTTCAGAACGACAGGAATCGAGACCAAAGTGGCCTCCTAGATGCGCCTCATTCGCGGACAGCCGACCCGGCCTGGCATTCATGTCTCCTGCCAAAATCGCGATCTCACCCCGGCCTGTTGTGCGTAAGAAGTCGTGCAGTTTTTAGTAAAAAGTGTCCTTGATCGCCTCTAGTCTACAGTCTGTTGGCGCGTACCCTAAGACGACGAACAAGTTGCGTTTGTTGGAGCAACGACCGTTTACTATGCACGAACGTCTAAATCTCGGTGCACATAGCCGACTGTCGATTGGGATGCAGGTAAATAGTGTGGCCTCAGCCCTCTGACTGAGAGCCACACCAACACCAGCAAAGCCACAAGTCACGGCCCCAGGGTCCCCAGAAAGATGCAGATGAAACCCCACAGTGTGACTAAATGGGGATGTCAGTTAGATAACAGAGTTGAAGCCTTGAATGCAAGTCTCTTGAATACAACACGCGTCGATGGCTAGGGTCTCCAGTGCACGGGTAAACACCCTTATTGACCTTTACGCATCGGTGTCCATGCGTTAAATGTAGCTAGTTTTTTTGGGGGTGGGGATCGAAGTGGAAGAAATGCATCAGCCGGCGGAAGCGGGTTCGGTAAGAGTTGGATGCTGGCTGAAAGAGGACGCGAGAGAACTGGAACAGGATTTATTCTAGTGACACTACCACTAGCATGGCCGATTCCAATTCCCAAAGAATGTAAGGAAATAGGGTGGGAAGAAAAGAAATAATACGAGTTAGTAGAGGAACGAACAGTTATATACGTTCTTGCTGAGATCAGCGATTATTCTTGGTTACATGGATTGTGGGCTGTTGTACCACTCGGTCATCCAGTCCAGAGTAGGTCGTTTTATTTGAGAGTGCATCTGTAGCCTTTGGGCAGCCAAGCGCTTTGTACAAGGCAGCAGAATCATTCTAGATGTGTCGGTGGCCAGTTGATCGGTTGATTCGTCTCTTCTGGAAAACCTCGTCTGATCAGTGGAACACGACTGGGACAGTGGCCCGTATTTGGTTGACAGGCCACATTCGCCACGTCGCAGGGGCCATCATCAAGCTCTTGTGGTGCGTTTTAGGGAGATCGCTTGCCAGGTGAAAGTTCACCATGCCCTTGACACTGCTGCTGCTTGTTTGCGGCAGCTTATTCGGTGGCTTTAAGCCTACCTTATCCACGGTTTGCCACCTAGATGGTGACCGTTCCCTTATCCGCAACCCAAGGACGCACCGAGTAGCGTTCACCTCTGCCCTGAGGTGGCCACTGGTTTAAATTGAAGCACGTAGTTTAAGACAGAATAACTCGAGATGGTTTAGTAATAATTTTATCTAGCTTAGAGTTACCTCTGACTGGAGAAATAGATAAATCGGTTTCATTGGTTTTCAGTTTGCACTCGATTCAGATAATTGTGAGTCGATCCCTTGTGGGAACTAATAGAAGTTGATGACATGCTTACCATGCTCTTGATAATACTAAAGAGCATTCACTCCTGCCCTGAGACTGTACTCGGTCGTCGCGGAAGATCTGTTGCTGAACATCTCAGAGACTGGCCCGAGTTTGGCACAAGAATCTGCTGTCGAAGTTATTCTATTCCGCGGGTTCCTGCATCGCGGATTTCATTTTTCTTAAGCGAATCATTTTTGTCGGACTCGATTTAGTTCTGTTTCAACTCGTGAAACACTGGCTACCTGCAGGTTTCCGTAATTGCACCCACCTTCTTTCCTCTCCTTGCTGATGATCGTCTGTCATCGTACATTGGTCTTGTTCATATTTTTGTCGATCCGGTTGCGAGCGCTCGAGCCCTCGCTGACATTGGGATCGCTCTTAGCATGCCAACCGAGCGTACACAGTTAGAATAGATCCCAGTTAACAGTCGATTGTGTGCAGTTCGGTTGTACGGTTCTTTATATGTCAGTAGCAGTCGTTTAAACCGTCATTGTTTGTGTACGCTCACTCATTGTACTCCCCCTAATGTGAAAGACGAGTTCTACCGGGGGTTATCTCGATTACTTCGAAGTGTACGTTCAGTAGATTTTAACGCTTAAACCGGATACATAGCCCAAGCGGAATGGTACATCAGTGACCCACTTCCTGACACAGCTGATTGCATCGACAACGACGACCGCTTCATCTAAGTTTGTCTGAATCACAAATTGTTTCTGACGTACACCGACGTACACCCAGCATCCATTTTCGCCTTCACAACGTTGAACGCAGATTGATCCCATTACTGTCCCTCACCAGCGTATCAGTCGAGAACTACCGAGCGTTCTGGTCCAGACTTGTTGACTCAGTTCATGCTTTGGCCCGTGCTCGCTTTTGTTTGCGCCTAGTCTGTGAGCACACCCGGACGAAAATCCCGCGTCCCCTGCACAGCTGATTCTAAACGATAGTCGGCGACTTAACGCGTCAAAGGTTTCATCGTGTTTGTCATTCCAAAGAAATAACTAGAATCCGCGCGAACAGTAGGAGCAGATCAAGAAGCCCTTCCCACAGTAGCAACTGCCACGCAGAAATTGTAAACGATGAATGTCCTCTACTTGAGTTGTGCCTTTGGACGCTCACAGATCCATCTCTCTCGGATGCCGTATGCAATGAGGCGTGTAAACCTCTGAGGCGTTAGTTGGTCGGAAGCGTGATACATGAGTGCGAGCAGTTGTGGATAAAGAAGTGTAAGGAAATAGAAAAGACTGTGGCTGTTGGCGGAGGTCGCAATCTTTACCCATTAATTAGGCATATTTTTCTGCGAAAGTTGAGCGCAAGCAAGATGATGAAGGAATCCGACGGCACTGATTTGCAACTAAACCAATACAGGTGGAAATATCAAGACCACTGTTCTCACCTGAGGATGGAGCTATCTTCATAATCACTTCGATTGCAGAACGGCGGGATAGAGAAATCGGGACGAACTCCACGTTCCGTAAAAGATTACCTTATGCACGGCCTCACATTTGGATATCCACATGCAACTTATGACTCCAATCTGAAATTCAGCAGCAATCACGATTACTTTCTATCAACAACTTTAGTGTGTCACACAATGTTCACCGGAGAAATATCGTAATACTGGCCGAAGATTTCAAGGCGTGCATCGGTCGCCTAACGGTAACCATACGTTACCTGGAATGACAGTTTGGTCTTGATGTTAGTTGTCTGGATAATGTAGATTTGTAGTCTAATCAGGTTCAGTCAGATAATGCTTCTACGCAACCGGATGTGGGCGAATTTTCAGCTGATTCAGATAAAACCTGGCGAATAATCGGGGTGAATGCAGACATATCAAAATGCATTTTATTAAAATAATTGGTTCGATACAGTAATAATTAGGCATAATAAAAGAACGCATTAACTCTAATATTAGGTCTCTAAGATCCCTCATCACCAGTTCACCATTTACGTGCAAACGAACAAGATAAGGAATTAGACTATTCCAGCAAGATGTTCGAGAAGGGAGGAGTCTAATGTAGAACGAATTGAAGAGTAAGGAAAAACCATTGGACGATGCTACCTGAAGACAATGGCTAGTGTTAGATGACGCTATCTAAAAATCTATCATAGGCGTCAAAATCCCTCTGGACAAAGAAGTCAGCAGGCATATCTTTGTCAATTCCACTACAATGTGCAGGCGGTTTTAAGGGTTTGATGACAAAGTTAAAATCTTTCTATTTCAAGCCAGGAAAGAACAGTGGGGAGCAGCAGAGCTAGAGGGTGAGAATGTATGAAGTAACAGATTGAAACACAAGCGTGTAAAATACTGAGTTTCCTCAGCCAAAAGGGAATAAGGGGAATTTGTGCACCTTGACTAACAAAGATTTTTGACGTTGTGCTTTTTATCAGACTGACCCAAGAAAAGTCCCAAATCGATCACCTTGGGATTAGTTCTCAGTGGGCTAGGTTACTTTACTGGCCAACACGCTCTGACTCAGTGGATGTTTTACTATGTACTATACTGTCCCTTGGGTGTAAGCCACTTTCAAGATATCATTAGATCAGTCCTATTACCCGCGGATCATCTGATACCAATTCATTTTAGTGGCTTCTACAAAGGCTAAAAATGCCAGGATCTGTTGGGCGTATCTCAGATTCACGGGTCTGCTTTCAAATGAGTGTGCCTGCAAGTTAGCTCAGGCGCATCTGCGATCAGTTTGATCAGCGTGTGATATCAAGCTGAACACGGAAGTCGAGATTAGGCCTAGAATTATCAACTTTACTCATCCGTAAGCGTTCGTTGAGCACCTTTTCAATCTTTTCTAGGTCAGTATAGATTCGGTGGGGTTGGAACATGTTGATGAAGGTCAGTTTGCATTGCGTCCCAGTGGAAATTAGTGGCAATACGAAGCTGGAGTTCCGCAACCGACCACGTAAATCAGCCAAGAGCTACATACAAAAGATGGTGTTGTTATTCCGAGAGCATCCCAAGGTGGACAAAACAAATAGTTCGCCGTCAAGTTGATTTCATCAACAATTTATATAGACAACCAAAGCAAACCATTTCAATATATATCAATGGAATGGGTCATCGTCTTGGGTATTAACAGGTTCCTTATTCGTGGATACTGGATGTACCAGCATATTAAGTTCATTTTCACCTTTTATTGTAGCACTTAATCTCGCAACTGGTCAGAGGATACGATACAGCGTACCTATTTTATACTCCGGGCAACTGACAAATTGTTATTGCACCGCGACTAGATGTACCCTGGAGTTGTAAGATTGTTCCCTACGAACTTTTCTGATATGACGCCGTTGGAGACGGAATGTAGACAAAAAACTGTAGGCGTCTGACTGCAGATATCCTCTCAACATTGTCCGTTCGTGATTGGAAGATTTCCTGTTTGCAGTCTTAAGATTTTCTTTGCGGATCTCCGCCTCAGGAGATACGTTTATCAAAATGGATCATGGGACGTTTTTCGGAATAGTTATAACGGAATCTGACCCTCAAGGCCAGCTTAGCTGGGCTTCAAAGTGCTCTTTCCAGTTTACCATGCGTTCGGCATGGTAGTATCCTCGAGTGGTGATAGAAGTTTGTCATATTCAGATGACCGATGTTTTTTGTATTTGGAGAACATTTGAGCGTTCGCGCAGTCGTTTGCGTTTCTAGTTGCTTCGGTTCTGTAAGTACAACCACCTCCTGCCGATGTTCAGACAATTGAGAATGAGTTGATCGAAACATGATACGAAACTTCCGTAAGGTTCGGATGACTCGATTTTGCATTTGAATCGTAAACGTTTTACCATTAGTCAAGTTGGTGTCGTCAATGCGTGAGCCCAGTTGATGATGTTCAATATTCATGGGTTTTGCCATAACCTTTGAATTTGGGCTTTTTTGATGACCCTGGATTTTTGTGGGGTTCTGACCCAATAACCCGAACTACGACTAATCGTGGAAAGCGACAGTTGCTATCACTTTCATATAGAATAAAAACTCTAGTTCTGTCATTTTGATTCCGCATGTTTGGTTTTTCACTCTGTTGATTGCTCCTATTGCTCCATCAATAACTTTGTCCTCACGTTTATATTAATCTTAGAGCGTTCTTCCATTTTAGAAAATCTCCGGATGCAACAAAATGACGTGCGTCTATTGTGGCGCCTACTTCTGTTGGCTCTGCGGCAACCAGATTTTCAGTCTTGGCAACCCATATGAGCACTTCCGGAATGGGGGCTGTGGGGGAAGATTGTTCGAGAATATGATTTTATAATACTTTCAATTCCCTTGTCAACTATCAGTCACCCATATCTTATTTTTCGACGTCCCTTTTCATTCATTTTTACCGACCAGTAATCAGTCACTAAAACTACTAATGAATCAGTTTTTGCCCTGTTTGTTCCTGGTTCTACTGGACTTCAAAGTGAATTGATAACGGAATCTTCTCATGTAGCAATGATGTTTAGAAGAATTAAACCGGCCGTCGAATGGGTAGACCGATTTGGTCCTACAGAAAATTATGATGCGAAAGAAATTCGCACAAGACGGGAGTGGATCTAGTCTTGTTCGCATGTGGCTGGTGTGAACCCAAACGTTTATCTGACTTGGAGTCACCGAAAACTGCCTGGATACAAAAGGTTGATTAGGCAAGGAAATTTTCTAAATACCTCGCTTCTGAAATTCAGGTGTGTACAGTATGCACCAATTTGATGGCAACGGTCTGGCGGTTGACATAGATAAGAATGTCGACCTTCTGACCGATAGTATTAAACACGCAGAAAGGGTTCTCACTAAGCATTTATGACACATAGAGACTTGATCTTTAAATCTGTTTTTGAGATGGTGAATGTAACCGTTTTTCCGATTGAAATGCAGAAGACTGCGTGCGCAAAATCCCGTACAATACGGCACAGTTACTCAGTCACGGTTACGTTCCGAAACGCAGCCTTTCCGAGGTGCAGTTAAACCTCGGCAGCTTGATTGATTCAAGTTTTTTTTCAGCTCGGTCTGGATGGCTCGAATCTTGAAGTAATTTGACAAAGCTAGGCTGAACTATTTTGGTCAGGAACCAGGACCACCATTGGTGTGGACTCTGTACAAAAATAGCAATCACGAGCGAAGTAAGGTAGATTCGGCTTTTCCTGATTTCATTTTTTTGTGAAAGGTGCAAATAAATTCAAATGCGGTGGACGTTCTTCTATCACAAGTTCGCTGGAAAATTCCAACGCGCTCTGGTTCACGCCCTGCACCACTGGGAGCCGTGTTTCAAGAAACATTTTGTGGTTCTTTTAACGACAGCAGACGTGACTTTTGTACGGCGCATTTCCACACTTTCGGCACGGTCGTTAGACTCGCGTGATGGATTTGTCAATCTGGCTGAGTTCGTCCCTCACACACACTGACAAGTCTTGGTATTTTGATTAATCGCATTTTGCCCCAAATGATCCGTGAGCTCAGTATCACAAACGTTTGATGCCCAGATTTAGAATTCTCTTTTAGACTCGGTTGGTTCGCAGAGTAATCACAGATAGTACAACTACGTAGTGAATCACGGTGCAAGTACAGTCACCATAGGTCGAATTTGTTCACTCTCAATAGGGACGACAAAATCAAAATCGCTCTGTGATCCACTCTTGGACTTTATTAGTTCGGATTCCTCCGGTACTTTGAAAAATAACGTAGCATTGACATTTCCATTCATAATATTTACCACTGATTCACCTTCCACTCCACAATTTGTTGATGCCTTAGCCCCATCAAGCGGAGCATGATGTCAGTCAGAGTTTGAAGAATGATTGCCGAGGAGCCAGAAACATTAAATTATGTTGGCTAAATATCTTGAATTTCACTAACGATATCTGTGGGAAACCTAGATCATCTACAACCATTCGGTTGACACGTGGTCTCTGTCCTAACTTTCTAACAGTGTTCTACCTGATGAAAGCTGTCGGCTGAGGTTCTGATATCCTTCTGAAATCACAAATAGGGCAACAGAATTTACTCATCCGATAAACGCTGCTTGTCTCAGGGAATCCACACTCCCGGGGATAGGTTTATGAGACTTGATTTTTCCCGAGCTTGGCTGTGAATTAATTGGGCCCAGAGGACAACGTCGATGATGTGGTGGGTTATTTCTTTCAAAGCTTTCTCTAGAGAATCGTTCAAGTCTCCCGTTACCCTTATCACATCGTACCTGTTGTCTATTGACAGAGTAAAGTTATGGCCGCATGTCATATTTCGTGGACGTGATAAGATTCGTCAGAAAAGCGCATGAATCAATCCACTGAGCACTGGCTCGTCCGGAAAACCCCTTCTGCCTTATGGGTCACATTGGGCTGCCCAAATGCTACAGGTACACCCTACAATAGAATGTATAATGAAACCCGGCTCGCAATGTGCATAACTACGGAGCTGACCCATAATACAATAGGATGGTTACCTAGTTGTTTGTGTTTCACGCCGGGTCACCACTGCTGAACAGGGTTATTCACAAACAAAACATGAAACTTTAACAGTTTGCCGCTCGGTTCAGTCGATCCAGAAGTACATACTCGCTTCTAAATTCGCCATTATTTCTGGCCATGAAGCACTGCGTTTTATCTATCATTCAACAAAATCACTGCACACATCATCTGCGGCATTCAAGCAAAAGTGGTGCATCACACTTTCGGCGTGCGCCCATGATATTCAGCATTACGGCATCAAGCGAATTCCGCATGCTGATTTTCTATTCAGATACGCTCAATCCTGGGATGTCGATGATTTTGTGCGACGAGTTCACGTAGAAGTCGAGCAATACAGTCTGGCACAGCTTCGAGCTAGCCTGCCTAGACAACTGGCCAATGAGAACCGTGGTGTCAAACGGCTGTGAAATCCTAACAATCCTCCAAGGCGACTGGGGGGAAATGTGTACCACCAATCGAGATATCATCAATTCTGTATGTAAAGTCATGAGCTTTAAATACAATTCGAACGTGTTTTCCTTCCGTTGTGGACTTCTTGTTGTGTTCGTTTGTGTAGATTGGGTTGGAGCCAATTCAATATCTACGGGTGATCCGTATATGTTTGTTACTTTTGCTGATCGAATTCTGTACACTTATTTCAAGTTCAAATAATACATTTTGACTTTGTTTGTTCCACCTCTTCGAGTTAGTCGTCAGGACTTAATTCGTGAGACACATCGATATTTTGGACCTATTTTACCAGCTATGAAACGATGATGATGTGTGAGTACTAAACAATGCCTTTCCATAATACCTTTTTCGAGGAGAGTGGCGGCTCTCAATGCTGAGGCAATCCTATTCAAACGACCTTGCCGTAATTCCACCCTCACTTTAATGATCGATTTTGTCTGACTTGAATTCCGGCGAATTCGGCATTGACAGAATGAAGTCCTTGGCAAGCTTTGCGTGTTTATGGCCGGGAGCGATAGTGATATTGCGAGTCTCTTTAAAAACTGTGAAACTTGTGTACAGAAAACAGATTACCAGCTTTTGAATTAGACTTCATTGTCTGTGACTTATGAGGTTTGAGAATGAACTCATGCTGATTGACGTAGCTGGTTTTCAAACAAGTACCGGGTTATGGTTTTCGTTAATTCATGTTTTCACTGGCCTGCAGTGTACCTCACAACCTCAGGTGGTGCCAAATTCACTATTAGTACATTTCACGAAAAAATTTCATTTCCGAGATAATCGCCTCGGTATTGTTTGGCGGATACTAGTAAAGCCCACTCTAACAGTGGTAACAATTCGTCTCTGACTCAACAGGAATAGGCGTGCCTTCAGCTGAAAACTGCAACCCACAGACATTCACCGATCCAATCGGGTGTAGCGAGAATATTTCCGTTTTGGACACTAAAATATGCTATCAAATCACTTAGCCCGTCAATGATCCAATCTTTTGATTGGTGTTTTGATATTTTATTGCCTCAGTGCAAAAATGTACAGCTGGGCAGCAAAAGGGCATATCCTGGTTTAGTGTTCAAATGTGCTCAGAATCTGCTGATATATCTACCAAGGTGAAGTGTGATTGGGGACCCTATTTCGGGATTGTGTTAGGGTCAAATGGAAATCGGATGGTAAGAGTTTTGGACAAATGGACAATGGATCAGTGACCCGAAGACACGTTGAACACAAAATTCACTATCACGCGCCTGACACTACTAGTAACACAAGACAGTAATCCAAGTCCACATATATGTGATTCGAATCCAGATGCACACTAGGAACCAGTGTGTAGATTGCTAGAACGCTTGGCAATGCAAGCAATCAGAGATTACCAACACTTCAGAATTCGATTACCAGCTATGGTGAGTGTGATGACTGTCCATAAACAAGTTATTCGCTCCTTGTTCTTCATCTACTACTGTATTAGGTAATGAATATAGATACATCTTAAATTGCACAAATATATGAATCCGATTTGCACTCTGACTGCAACCGTTTAGATTCATTCATTGGTCTTTGGATATTTCTATTCTTTAGATCGGACAATCGGGGAAACCCTAATAAAGTTTAGTAAGGGATTGGCGTTATTTCACTTGCTTACGATAAAGGCTAGCCACGAACATTCGCTTTGCTGTGCCAGCAAAGAATGGCTCAACAATCCGCAATTTTGGGGAGCTTCTAATCCGCATTAACCTGAATGTTCGCCGTTGCTTCCTCTGGATGTTCACCATTGCTGATGCCCGTGATCCTAATAGTAGACGTTGACTTCTTGATCCGCTTCATTCCCTTCTTCATTGTGAAGCACAAAATCTCGGGAGACAAATAAACAACCCATTGTGTGTAAATCGAAGCCACTGCCACCACATCCACTAGAATTTGTTCATCTCTGGCTACTTCTGACATTTACGCGCTATTGGGGTCCGAACACACTAAGAACACTTGATCGCTGATTACAATTTTCAGAGCTTGTCCTAAGGTCGTACATTATAATACTATCAAGGGGAAGCCCACTTTCAACCATCTCAGACGACCTACACTCCGGAGAAGTTAGGACTAGTCAAGGCACAACCCGATTATATGTTGAATCCCGAAATTACACGCCATTCAAACAGTCCTCGCACTTCGGAGCTTCACATGGTTTCAAAGATATGTTCCCTTAATTAAGGAAAACTGCTGGTTGTTTTGATTTTGTGTTTTCTCAAACTGACGATATCATTTTCCCCGTGCAACTGAAACCGAGCATCCTCCAACATCTGGAAGTTTTTCGCACTTGCCTCTATGCGGCGCTTCTATCAATCCATCCAAATATACTTCTTCCGTCGCAAGCTTTGATTTCCTTATGGACCGGATCGACTCTTGCGAAATGTTCCCATTTCCCGATAAAGTCATTGCGATTGTGGTTTATCCCACGGCTAAGTGTGGAAGTAAATTGGATTAATCCCTGGGGATCGTCAACTGCTTCCACCGCATCGTTCGTAACTGCGTTTCCGCCTTACAATGACCCATAAAATGGCTCGCGCATCTTTGACTAACCTGAGTTAGGATAGAGACTCTGGCCAAGTGCGTAAAGCAAATGCCTCAGAGACAGCGATCGGTGCAATTTTGCAGCAAATTTACAGTACTACTCCAGAATCTTAGATTTTTTTCGTGGACAATTCAACCGATACTTCTGACGGAAATTTCGCAACATTCGCGGCAGTGAAACGATTGGCCACATTTTTGAAGGTCGCACCAATGCGATTCCCATCGACCACAAATCACTTGGTCACGCCCTTCGCAATGCCTCAGACAGTTAATCCACCGATAGAAACCCGGCAGCTAAAATTTATTTCACAATTCTCAACGGAAACCCGTCATGTTTCCGGCCCCGAGAACATTGTTGCTAACTCCTTGCCGCTGGCACACATCTACAATTTGCCCTTTTACCCAAAAGTAAAGGACATGGCCGCCGCCCGACCTTTAAATCTCGAGTTCTAACAGTTGCAATCCTATCCGTTTTTAAAATCTGTTGCATAGTTATTGTTCTACCTCAGCAAGACGATCTCTGTTGGCGTTTTCACACACACATGCCTTTTCGTCTTTTTGCACATTTTGCTTTTTGTCGAGTCAGTTTTAACCACCCTCATTCCACTTCTCATCTTGGCATTGACTAGTCAATAAAACTGGTCAATGATCGGAAGCTCGGCTGAGAACACACTGGTGTATCAGCCGGTCTCGTCGAATGTTTTCAGCGCCAGATGAAAGCTGCCATAACAACCACGTCATATGCTGAGTGGTCAGAGAGACTGTCGACATTTCCTCCAAGTATCAGCAGCGTCATCTAGAGGGGTTTGCATTGTGTACATTCGGACCTCGTTTGCGGCAATTCACTTCGCCTTTGACGTGACATGCTGGCCGATCGAATGCCCAATGACTCTGATCCTTCACAATTCACCGGTTTGAAAGATCCCATCCATCATGTTCAATATATATTTCTCAAGTTCTTTGCAAGTAAGCAATTGCGCGGAAGATTATTTTAAAATGGATAGTACTGGCCACCTGTCTTGACCTTAAACTGCTGTTAATCGAACCATTGCCTTCGTCCGAACCTATAGTTATGCCACTTGATTTGTATCTATCTCAGATGTCCCTTACCTCCGGTTCCGCGTCACATTCAAAACCACGCCCCAAATTGTCCACAACACTTCTTTGCATTACCATCACCACACATCTTGGGCTGTTCAAGCCTCATCACGTCAAGCTCGCCCTGGTAGAACAATGCAAACTCCCTACCAAATTCAGGACTATGATCAATAAGTTTTATTTAGTGTCAATTGTTTTTGGCTAATTTCTGCTGTTCCAAAAATTCTAGAGTAGAAAATTCTGCATTAATTGTACGTATTCATTGTAATTTATTTTGAACTTTATCATTTTGTACCTAGCACTGTTTTTGCTTTGTGAAATAAAGGGCACTTTTCCTGATCAACCACTGTTCGCTTTTGACTTGTTTCCGTGCCGTCGTTAACCGCTCAATTTGATATATACGTTCTAATTATTCATTGATCATTCTCCTTAGCTTCATATTGAACCTAGATCGAGCGTCTACAGTGACAGCTGAATTGGGTTAGAGAACAGAAAATAAATGTGGTGATTGACTGATTGCGTAGTCGGGTGGAGATCCGTTTTAACTATTTTGATTTACTCAGTTATGTACCGTATTTATAGCAGTATTTATTCATCGTTATCTTGCTGTTTTTCTTCTACAGTCGCCACAGTCTACAATCCAATTTGTATATGATCTGACATAGCGTATTCAAAAGTGTCATGGATCAACGCAGAATAAGTGTCTTTCTCTTTTCTGTCTGGATTATAATCATTGTTACGTGCGTAATGTAAGGAACTGAAAGTGCAAACGTATGTCCGTTTATTCACTGGAACCTAAACGGCAGTAGACGAATCCATAATCAGCGGGCACGCAGCAGTTTGTGGTAGATTGCTACAACAATGAATACGTACAATTACTGCAGAATTTCCTACTCTAGAACTTTTGGAACAGCAGAAAATGACCAAAAACAATTAACACTGAATAAAATTTATTTTTCGTAGTCCTGAATTTGGTAGGGAGTCTACATTGTTCTACCAGGGCGAGCTTAACGTGATGAGACATGAACAGCCCAAGATATGTGCATTGATGATGAAGGAGCCAACCCAGTTGGCGATTCTTATCCGTTCGTCACTTCGAAAAACCGAATTCGGTGTACTGATCCGTGGCCCAAATACATTGCACAAAGTTAGTCGCGAGAGATCAACAAGTCCGGCTAGATCAATCGATTTTCCACATTTCATTTATGCAGGATTAGTTTGCATAAGCAAATCAACGGTTTTGATGATAGCCGTCCTCGATCTACCCCTGGGATTTTCTTGTTCGTACCATAAAAAATCGGTCAAACGATTCTTATCTTGTATGTGGGATTATGTTAATATTTTCATCTGGCACGAGAGCCCAAATTCACAATTGATAATTTAAAGGACCGCAACGCAGTTCATTCACATTGTGCTTTTTCCACACAGGAGGCGTTCAAATTTTACTTGTCGTCAGTCGTATACATTATGTATATATATGCTAGCTGTTGACTCGGTATATGAGTACCGTTCTCAACGTATGTTCACAATTACGTCGGGAAAGCTAGGCCCTATGTTTACAAACGGCTCTTCAGGTTTACAAATCTGCGCAGAGTAGTGTTTCAAGCTATATCGTATTTCAAATTATTATTTTGGATTTCTATCCAAATTATTCGGGACTATGTTAGAGCGGTTCAGAACTCCCTTCCAATTGGCTTTGTGCGAACTGGTTCTGTTGGGTTTGAAACTTGAGGTATCCTGTCGTGACGCATTTCTATATCCGTATTGAAATTTCGTTAGATATTTGTATAGTACTTGTAGATTATGAGCAAGTAAACACTTGTCAGATCTTGATGAATCGACGCTTGTTTCTATTTGAAGTTTGAATTTTTTGACATTAGTTCGAAACAGAGGGGTGATTCATGTGATATTATTTATCTTTCATCAAATATTTTCGCCCATATCAAATAGACAAGAAATTAATTCGACTCCGTGTTTTCGCGGCGCACAAACCGACAGTTGGTATGGGCGAATTTCACGGACAGCTTACATTTTTCAAACTATTTTGTTAACGTTACCTATTCCTTATCCAACCGGACAAACAACCGAATTCAATGGACGGGCATCGCAGTGACCCCAAACATGGGGCATTCTAATCGAAGCGTCTACGGACTTGCCACGTCAAGGTCAATGTGGGGAGAGATGACCATGCCATGAGTCGCACTCTTAATGGCAGTTAAGGTCACTTTACGCACTCTGTGTACTTTTGGTCGTTTGTGCACTGTTCTCTGCGCATGTCAGTGTACGCAAGGCTGGACTTCACAGAAAGGTAAAATAGACCGGGAATTTTGGTCTGTGTACCACTAGGTGGGCTAACCACGTCCAAACATTTGAAACAAGAAGGAAAATGGCCAAAGGTGCAGTTTCCTCCCTACACGTTTCTGTGACGACCACAGCGACAAACTGGATTCTGTTCTCCTTTTATGTCTTACCGTTTGTTAGTGAGTGCATTCTTATTTCCGAGCATAAAAACGAGTCACGGATGTTCTTACTCAACTATTATGCAAAAAATCCTTTGTAACCATTTAACCATTACCCCAGCAGAAAACTATTGTGTGAAAAATTATTGGTTAGTTATGTGAAAATATAGTTTTCGAGTCTTCGCCGTACGCGATGGTTCCCAGTTTGTTAAACTGAGTAGTAATCTCAATGCATTTGCGCATGAGCTGCAACATAAGACAAAGATTCGTATTTTATTTCCGGCGCTGAAAGTATGTTTAATCGGTTAGAATCTTACGAATTTTTAACCAAGTTTATCACTTCAGATTCATATTAATTCTTGATTTCTCTTTTAATATTCAAGTGGGATTACTTTCGTATGAAAAACATCCCGGGGTATTCAATTACAGAAGGAGTCCTGAACATTAGCCAGATAAAAAAGGTGGGACATTTGAAATAAAAGATTATTATAGTTACATTTGCTTATGACAATGTCACGGGAAACATCCGACTGCAGACCAGTTGTTTTACATTCTATTGGGAAACATTTCATTGCTGTTATTCATCCCGTCATTCTATTGTGCTCGAATGCGATTTTTGAAGGACCTAATAATATAGCCACCCCATAATTCCACCGATTACATTTGTAAGGAAAAAGGGTTAATATATATTTCTTGTTTCCAATTACTTTACCATTCGGTCTGTCAACTAAATCCTGAAAATTTTCTTCATCGAAACGTTACTTCGTTCACCAAATAAATTTGGTTACTTTTCCCACATAACTAGTCGTAGTCTAATCTAGCATTCATCCATTCAGACTTTATGGGAGGCAAGTCCTCCATTGATTCACTCTAAATAACTCATTCATCGTGCGCGCAATCGGCCGTTACAAATCGCTTTCCCTCGATACTATCTCATCTACAGACCGCAATTTAGATACTAGCTTGTTTTATGTTAATGATGACCCCGAAGTTCGCATACGCATAGGCTACTTATGTAATCAACAGGAATTAGGTCTATGGGGAAATAGTTTGAATTTACAATGAACACAACTGAAACGGAAACGATATCCTAGCACAAAGGCAGGTGGGCGATTCCCAAGTCTACTGCAAAGCGAAATCAGTTCAATTCATCCAGTCTCACTTGACCATGTATAGGATATTTTTCCGAACCACTCTCACACAAAATCCGTATTCTGACCAACTGAGCATTCCCGGTCCGGTTTGCCAGTGTTTTGCACCTATTCTGTTGTCTCTCTCACACAGTGTCGGTTCGATTGCCCTGAGTTGAATTGTGATTCTTAGTTGAGGAAGCCTTACTGTCTAACTGAATTCTGATCATGCTATATTTGTTTCTGAATAAGACGGCTTTCATCTGTTGCGGAAATTGTTTGGGATAGTCGTCCTTACACCTTCGGATGATCCCTCTCGGCAGGCTTTTGCCGCGGAGTCGATCACTCTTTCCAAACACTGCAGCCGCATTACGCTGCACATCAATAAATCGTTAGTTCGGTCTGGCTGCAGCAGTTATCCGCGGTAATCACGTGAAGCACGTCTCCTCAGTCCGCAGCATGGTCTTCAACAACGGTCAGTAATTTCACCACTTGAGGAATTAGATCATTTGTGATCTACACGATCAAGCAGAATGAGAACATTGTACACTACTATTCGTGCCAAACGCTAGCCAAATATTGATCTATTTGCATGGTCTAATTAGTGTTCTAATTAGTAGTACTCTAATTCAATTCACTACAAAAAATGTTGCAACACTATTAAATTATCAATGGGATTTAGGATTTGCTTTTCCTGCTCAGCTTATGGGTAATTATCTTGATTCACGGAAATTTTCTAAGCTCCCCGGGCCGCCTTACTTATCAGAAGATACTCTTTACTAAAATTAACGTGTGCGTTATTTTTCACTGCACTTGCTCTTGGCGCGAAAAGCTTCGAAAATGTTCAAATCCGTTTATTTTAATATATGCAAGGAAATCTTCAGAGTCAGTAACTTATACTGTCTGAAATAGGGTGAAGGACACGACAAATGATATTGGAAAGTAGTTAGGGATGTAAAAAGTTATCCCTCACATTGGTGTAGTCAACAGTCGCGGTGAAGAAAACTGCGCCCATCCGGGTTTTATTATGGGGCACACAAATTACGTTTTTAAATAATCAAACTGCCCTTTGAAAACTGGTGGAAAACACTAGTAATAATAATAATAATAATAATAATAATAATAATAATAATTTATATCGTTAATGTAAAATTATTCTCCTGTCGGTTGTAAAACAGCCGCAACTTCACAATTGGTCGGATTCACAAGCCGCATCAGATTTTGTCGTCGAAGGCGGATAAAATAACAAGTGCGAAATTCATTTCTCCTTTCTATGCGCAAATAGGGGATGCTTTTGAGCCTTTTCGAGTAGTTTAAAGTTACACGTGTTTTGTTTGTCCGATGATGAGATACTGAGACACTGGATAGTTATCTGCCAGTTTTGTCTTGCTGCCTCCAGATTACCCTTGGTCACCAACATCAGGCGTTCACCAATTTCGGAAGCACTAAGCACGTTTGCTGCTTCATGATAACGATTTACAGAAAAAGTGGTAGGAACTTCTCATGCCTTTTAATGTGAGTGAATCAAGGTAGATTTAGCCAAATCTGCATATTCCCCACGAAGGCAAATGTGTGAATTCTTTTTGATGAATATTCTTTCCGGTTCCGAAATTCACAATATGGATTATATTTTGCACGGAAATCTATACGGTTTCCTAAGACACTATTTTAAAGGTGCATGTTGTCATCTTTGCATTAGTAGGGTGATAGTTCTGCATATTGCACTGATTTTGAACAAGGCCATTGATAAGAATCTAGCTTTCGACCTACACGGGGCTTTTTGGTGACTCTATCCACACCAGAGTAGGACCAAGCAAACAGCATGGAAAAAGTTCAGACTGATGACTCTCGATTCAGGTGATTTTTCCAGTTGAAAAATCAAACCTGTCTTTGATTATGTGATTTTCAAATTCATTTCACAAATGGTCATGTAGGGAAGAATCATTCGAGTTCACCCCAATTTATTTTGGCGACCTCATTTGTTATCATTTCATATTCACGCTACACGCATACAGAGACCAGTGGATCATATACAAGTACAACAATCAATTTTTCCACAGTATTGACAAATAAATGCAGACGCAGCCGTCCGGAGCTGACACACGCGGATTTGCACATTTGACCGCCTCTTCAATCGATCAGCCATATGGGTATCTGGTTGGCCAGCTGACTAGCGTACGCAGCACACCATGGGCCGCTCGCTAAACCATACCCAATGAGATTAGCGGACAGGCGAACATACGCACGCAGAAATGGAAATGGTTTGGCCCAACTAGGCTACATCGTGCTGTTTACATCAGATCACGTAAATAGTGCAAATGATGCGTCTCAGGTTTATCCTTTGGATTATAACTATTTTACTCAGTCTAACAACTTACGGACGCACAGAAAATCGTTTAAAATATGCATATTCTTACTGTACCAATGTAACAACCGTGACGAAGAATGAAGTTTTGCAGAGCGCATGCGGTCGGGTGACTATTACTCCCTACTCGGTCGGTCCTACAACATTTCCATTCAGTTTATTAACATCAGAATATAAATTATTGCACGTTAGGGCAGTTTTGGGTTATAATAGTCGAACACCAAGCTACGTGCTGGAAGCCGTGGCTCGATATGATGCTGCGAACGCAGTGGAATGGATCTACGTACCAGAGTCGCGGAAAATGAAGACAGCCGAACTGAATCAATTGAAAGGAATTCTCAGTCTGCTAGTTGTACATCCGTCATTCCAATCCGGTACGGAAATGGACAGTTCGGGCATTTGCCAAGTTTTTTATGCAACAGTGGATGATCGGTCGGACAATGGTCCCGTTGGAATTATCGATAAGGAGAAAACTAAATGCACACCAATTCAATACCCGCTCGATACGTGGAATCTGAACGTTATCCCGGTACAAACTAATCCTCAAAGGGGCAGAATGCTGACCCGGTATCGTTTTGACACGGTGGACGGGACTCTGCTGCAGGTGGTTGCTTACGAACAACAAGAAATTAATTTGTTCAGCCAGATCAGTGTGGCAAACATCCGACTAGCTTCTTGGCAAGAACTGACGTTTTTAAAATCCACTCCGATGGACTCAGCCGTCCTGGAGGAGATGTCCGACTTTTCGTCGTCAGTCACGGAAAAAGTGAGTAAATTCGTCTAGTTGAATGTACTTTTCCCACTGTTCTGCCTCCGGAGTGAAAAGAAAATCAGCAACTTTTAATTACGTCCATTTGTCAGGCTTGTTTCCAAAATCCTATCAAATGGTCGGTGTCTGGTTGTCTTTGTGTTTAGATAATTCTGAAGGATTAAAATAATATTTGATTTCTGAGATTATTTCCTCTCTGATTCGCTCATTTTTATAAGGGGAAAATCACAATAAGTGAACCCATAAATTTTGAACATGAGATCACTGTAAACTTAGGTACTAGGATCCGTAAATTCATCTAAACCTCGACACAGTTATGGCTGCTTCTCAAAAGTGTTCATAGTTCAAGGAGGGCGTAGGACGAAGGTTTCCATTTGAGTATTGACCTCTTCGTAGCATTGTTGAAACGAGGTCCGTAATTTTGACCTTAGGAATACAGTAGTACATGCGCAAAACAGATCTAATTAGTCCTAGTTACTCGACTCAAGTGATGAATTTTCCTGAGTATGATTCCATGGTATAGAAAATTTGCTGGGGAAATTAGTTCGCTAGCTGTCGACAAAGGCAGCCGGTCCGTAACGAAATGAAACGATTTTTGATTCACTGACTGATGACTGAAAGATTCTTGGACAATGTGATTAGGGATGCCAAAGGGGATGGATGTCCTTGAGTCCATACAATGAACTGATTACTAAGTTTTTTTGTCTTGCAAAATGAATAAACTGCAGTACGATGTAGTACAACTTAGTAAAATTCAGTTTGAGATAATCTCACATGTATCGTTCTAATCATCTTCCATATCTGACTAAGACTGTCAGTTGAAAAATATCAACAATCCATCGTAAAAATAGAATGCATTATCACCATTAGTATTTTTAATATTTGACACGGAAAATATCCGTAATCTTGCAAAACATAATAACTAGAACGATTATAACACGTAAAGTTAGTTGGTTTCTAAATGTATCGGTGTATATTTTACGCTGACTCCGAATCAAGCAAATGAAATCGGAGAACGATTTCACATATTTGATGCAAGAGTGAAAGGAACAATTCAGAAAAGAAGAATTTAGTCTGTTGGTTATCTAATGGCATAGTCACGATTTCCGAGAGAATGGAGTTGTTCTTCTGTACTACAGTCTTTGTCTAATGTCCAAATCATTGCTTTTAATTCATTGGGAGACTGATTGGACTCTGGATCCGTTCAATCCTTTCCGACGGGAGTTTGTTTGAATATCTGGAAGTGATATTTGAGCGGCCAGAAATAACGACAGGAGAACTAGATCAGATAGTTTTCTATTTAGCGTTGAGGTTCTGTTGGCGACCTTCATAGATCCACGTGAAAATCTCTGGCGCCCGGATTGTTTCCCCAGTTTACACTGCTCAAAGTCTTCAAACTAATTTAGTATGGTACGACAATTTCCAGTTAATCAAGTTCGTCCATATGCTCAGATCGATTCACATTGCATCACGTGGCCCATCTGAAGCAACACGCAAAGTGCTGAGATTAAACGGATCCTGTAGAATCAATTGCTCGTTTTTTTCAGTAGGTTCAGATAACTCACAGGTCTTCGTCGTTACCCTACCTGTTCTCACAATTGTTTTTTGCCATATGTGTATGACAGCTATCAACCTCCCGCATCGGTTCGTGCCTGGTTCACCTCTTTACCACTGTGTGATTTCGTTCTAATGGAAAATATGCCTGCGGTTAATAATCTGCTGTAGTTTGGATAAGCAACGCAAAGATTCTTTAACGATACATATAAACCACCCTGAAAACAAGCATGGTACCAAGGCAAAAAACGTAAGTGAAACTTCACAGAGGGTGCAAAAAAGTGAAAAATTATAATTTGCAACAAAATAACTGTTTTTTCATCTTACACATTTTGTGAATTTTGGTTGTTCGGATTATTTTTAAGGGAAATGAGTTCTACAGACAGGCCATACAGCATTCGCGTCACTGACTTCGGTTCTGAGCCGCATCCCTCAGCGTCTCCAAACAGCAACAACCCTCATCTTATGGGCCCCAACCAGGAATTCGGGAAGCACCAACCGAGGTGAAAACCGAAGCTAGCTTCGTCATACCTCTTTGCTAACTCATTTCCTAACCGCCACATCGTTTCTTCCAGCCTCCCCGAACACATACAAAAAGAACACGAGAAGATAGACGATGGCCAGGCAAGCACACAACATGCGCATACCCTCGAAGAGGATGTAGAGCGATTGTCTCAATCAAAGGACGACTGTCTTCACCCAGCACACGACAACGCCCCTCGTCATTGCCCACCCGATGTTCCCACCAAACAGGAGCAATGCTTCGGATACATCGGTGGTCGAAAAGAGAAAGTCACCGGGAATCCTTTGAGGGAAAGTCGTATGTCATGGCAGTGCCGCAAGTGTCACAGGTTCGCGAAAGCTACTCTGGCTTTCGCATTTCGTGGTGTGACCTCCTCCGCAACACCTCTGCGAGGTGTAATCAGGCTCCCGAGATACCTGAAGCTAATGACTACCTCTAACCGATCACCATAAAGTGTGAGTGCAGGCACAGGCTCGTGTCAGCCTTGAATAGGTACCTTGGATTTTGAAGATGCAAAAGTCAGCTCAATCACCAAGCGGTATAATGCGCGTTGAATTGTCTGTACATCGTCACTTAACAAGGCAATATCATCAGCATACTCTAATTCAAATGCTACGCCGACTAGTTCAGTTAAATGAAGCCCATGAGTTCAAGTTTTGATCTGGAATTTAGCTTTCATCTTGATAGGTTGTAATGACCGTAATGATTAGGGTTGTCACAAATCAACCGAATATTACACAGCCCAGTCAGGTAGGATAAAAATTAGTAATCGCTTAATAAATGCAAATAACAAAAATTCGAAATCAAAACCATGCATCTTGAATTCCGTTTCTTAGTTTCCGTCATTTACGAATCGGCTAACTGCATAGTGCCGCTTCCCAATAGTAAACAAGGTCAGAGTTCAGAAATGCGCGAATAATGGATAGAATCTAGACTGATCGGGATGCCCATTTGCCATAAGTCTGATAGAAAACTGCCTCTGAATTTATACGACAGTCTAAACACCGTGTGGCTTTCTCTACTCTACAAACGAATAGCTTTGAACGATTCACTCGAACTGGAAGCAGTCCCATCGTATTTACCTATCTTTTTCTGATAACGTCTACATTTATTCAGGTTAAAGCTCACTGCGCGTGAGTACAAGTTTGCAAATGTTATTCTCAAATCTACCTACTATATAGCTGTATTTGACATTCACAACAAACGCACGCGGTGCTCACGTGGAATTTATTTAGCTCCGTGTGCCTAATGAAGCACGGTAGTATTGACGTGAACGTAAAGGTTAGGACCACAAAGCGGCTGACCAGAATGCAATCACACAACGTTATACTAATTGTGTGACATCGAAGTTGGAATTCCGTATAAACATCCGTGGTTATGACTTGCATGCCAGGGCGGTTGAAATTTCGATGTTGTGGATGCCGACGGAGACGTGTCTTGGTCGTACAACACATCGAACCTGAAACTAGGTTTTCGGATAAACGCGATTAAGCATAATCGTACAAACAATGTGGCACTCTTTCTCTCTCTCTCTCTCTCTATATATATATATATATATATATATGGATATATATATATATATAACGGACGGATGTTTGTCTAAACTGAACTGTTAATTTTTAAAAGTCAGTAATACCGTGGGCCATTCATTTATCACAGCTCCAGGTTGCCACCCACCTTACAAACTCTACCTTGTATGTTTCTCACAATTACTTGCCAATAGCATGTGGGACTGATGATATTTTGTTTTGGCTGACCGCCCTTCGGATTCAACTCTCAGCACACAAACCGCAGTTCGGTCATTGTTGACTGTCATTCGTGGCTAGACAGCGTAGTGGTAACACATGCCCCCATGCTAGGAAGCTTAGGTTCAAACCCTGGGTGCGATGATGGATACCCACCAGTGATGAGCTCCAGCGGGAGCGAAACTCTAGTCTATGGTTCCCGTGTCCAAGGTTGATCGGAAGACCTACAATTTACGCGTTGATAATAGAATCCGAAGGAAAGGCAGCTAAAGAAAATTTGTACATTGCTGAATTCGAGGTAACGTACATGGGGAGTACTTTATGAATTTTGTATACACAGTAGTGGATTTGTTCACCAAACGACCGCTCCTTACTAGGCTTCACTACACATATCCATCTTTGACAGATCACGTAAATGTCGAAGATAAAAGTGTGAGTTTACCAAGTACGTGAACCAGGTGATTTGAAACTAGACCGCAAAGCGATGCACTATTCTGCAGCGATCCAAGGTGTGCTCCGTATGTCCTTTAGCTCTACCTTTTAGAAATAATGATCATACCAGACTAATTGCAATAGGTTGTACGTAAATCACTTCATGTGAAAAATTCCTTCGTGACATTTTGCCCAAGCGAGTGCTTAGTACCGGAAAGATAAATCCGAATATTCATGAACTGCAAAAGTGTTTTCTTCCTGACTGAGGAGTTCTAGCGTTGACGAATACACTGTATTAGTGAGTTTTTAGCTCATGAATTCCCTTGTTTGTGACCTAAGTATATGTTCTATTTATCGCTCTCCTGTTTTTTTAATTTTCATTTCTTTCAGTTCGCTGAGAAATTGACCAAGTCGCCTAATCGAATTACGCATTTGGGAACACTTTTTCCATTGGAACGGGAAGAGGTAGCTTGTAGTTTGAACACGCATATCTACTATTCAGAATCTGATACAAGCGAATCATCCTCGGATTTCCATGACGAAGCCCGATTACTGCCACTTCTTCGGAACTTATTCGAGAATGCTCGAAACAGCCTTCAGCAAGATCAGTTAGGCCAGACAGAATCACTGCATAACATTTTACAACTGATTCGCCTACTTCGCTGCTTGCGTTATGAAACAAGCACCGTAAGTATGTTGAGCGAAGCCTCAAGAATGGCTCCGCCAGGGATTGAGCCCAGCATACTCTATCGTCAGTACGGCACTTGGAGAGACCGCCTAACTGACGTACTTGTCAGTTGTGGTACACGGGCATGTATCTCGGTTTTGTTGAACAGGTTGGACGCACTGACACAAACGGCCAACCTAACCGAGCAATCTACGACTGCATTGAATGTGGAAGTGTTATACGTGAGGAAAATGCTATTTATCACATTGTGGCCGGCAATGGCACATTTGAATCAGATAGATTACGACTTCTACGAGCAATTGTTTGCAGCATGTGATCTCGTGATACAAAAACCGATGCGTACAATTTGCCTGATGACTTTGGCTAACCTGTATGGAAAAACGAAAGGCATCTCTCCAAAAATGACTGACCGATTGACTGCGAGCATTTATCCCTACCTCACTCTCAATGAAGAATCTGAATTACCACAGGCGGAATCAAAAATCGAGGAAACTGGCGTTGACTTGGATTCCAAATTAATAATTGGTTTAAGTTTAGTTAAAACTGTTGGCATCCCGTCGTTTTTTAAAAGGGTTTTTAGGCTGATCGGCAAACAGAACGAACTTTCACCGACTATTCGTGCTTATGCAGTGCAGCTGCTTCCTAAACTCATCGAACACACAGAAACCGACAGACGTTTTAATCAAATTAATCAACTTCGCAAATCTTTTGGTGATTTATTGGTTCATCCGCCTAATGACACAGAAAATGACCTTGTGGTTGGTAGAGCTTTGTTTGTTGCTATTTTGTCTCTGTATCCGTCGGCCGTCGAATTGATACAATTGATGGATCAGTTAGCCAGTGAAAAGCGTTGGCCTCTTGTTCGGACTTGCCGCATTTTGTTGAATCATGCCTGTGTTATGGAGCAGATTACTGAAGCCGAGTGTGTGTGCATTCACAATCACTGCCCTGGTTTCCGCACCCTTGGTTATTCTGGCGGGTGGTCTGGATTAGCTGTTCCACACGAAATTGAACTCAACGAGTTTACTGCGATACGCGGTGATCTGTTCAATATAAATGACTCGTTAATTGCTGACTATTCACTACATTTGGTCCACGGTCCAGAAGGGGAATTCCGCCAGTCCAACCTGTGGTTTGATCTGTTCAGCGCTCACGGAGAACGACGGCTGTTTGAATTTAATGTATACACTGAGGGAATGGAAACATTCTCTGTCACAACAAAACGGCGTCTCAAGTCGCAGAAAAGCAAATCATCTTCAGCTTGGGTGAGTGTGGAACTGAAATATTTACAAAATCGTCTACCCCCGTGGACGGTATTTACCGGAGGGTTGCGTGACATGTTCCAACTTCTGTGGTCTGCTCCTAGCGAACCAACGGCAATACTCCAAGTAACCCAGACAGCGGTTGATCAGAGACACATAAGCTTTTTTGGCACTGGATGGGTAATTCGAATAGATGCATTAGGCTTGCTATCAGTTCAGGTCGATGGAGCTCTGGAATCGTCAATGTGGACCCAATCAGGCCGAAGTTTGGTCCGGGTACATTTGGGGGCAGTTTGTGAGCTGCGCGTTCACGCAGTTTCTGAGAGGTCTGAACTCGCTGTCCTCAGTCCTACCGTAGGGTCGATAGCGGTTCGCGGAGCAGGCGCACAGTCAACCTTGGATTTTGTCACACATATTCGAGTTAGTTCTTTACCAGAAGGAATATGCATGGCAATGAGCCGTCCATCAAGCACAATCTTATCTCAGTGGGAAGCAAATCATCCAGTTCATGAGCTATGGCTTATAGGACGCCAATCCAGTGCTTATCGAGAACTGACAAATCCGGCCGATTACCATGTTGATCGATTTGTTGTGCAAGGAACATCATACGACTTGGGAAAAAACAATTCCAGGCGATGTATTAGCTTAAATTCCAAAACACAGTGGTAAGACAGCAAAGCACTACGAACTTATTATTATTCCTGATGTGGATAGACATCCTGTGGAACTCCGTAAACAAATCACCATCTACTTGTACAGTTAATTGGAGAAAAAATTAGTCTTTTATACCGCTTTCGAATTTGTTCCTCTTCGTTATTATTCTAGTTTAGATTACGGTTCTCGCTCAGTTGGTTATCACTGGCCTATTGTGAGATCTGGATTCTTGACTGTGGCTGATCCATTATCGCGCAGTAGAAAATTTGCGTTGATTCTGAATTGATTTCTCCCGAAGCATCACTGCAGTTAAAATAATCGACTCATGATAGATAGTCGCTCCGCAAGAAACACATCCACTTTCCCACGATATGAACTCAAATCCAGGATGCAAAGTGTTAACCAGGTAAGCTCTTCCACATGCACACTCGTACAACACTTATCGATTGTTAATTAACTAACCTGAGCCATAACAGACGAAATCCACGATGGTCAACTGTTCGATGATTTGCTAATGGACTTCTGAATATGCCCGTATAATTTTCACTTTAGGGAGATAATAGGCACCATTTATATCTCAACAAATTTTCGTTTGCCTTCGACTCTAACTGAACTGGTGAAAGCTTTACAAAAAGCTACCCCTCAAATGCTTTAGCAAAATCAAATACTGCTACAAACAGCAATAAATAGGCGGGGTTTTCTTCAGAATCGCTCCGTAACAACCAGTCAAAACGTGGATCAAATTAAGCTGGCTGTCTGGCTCAATAATTGTCGAAGACTTTTCGCAAACTCGTGAGCAGAAAACCGCTCACTTTTCAGGTTCATGAGTGTACTCCCATTTTCCTAGTTTTAAGAAATTACTGTGCCGTAAGAACTATCATCATGCTGCTTGTTCCACATTCGTTTAATTTTGAGAAATGCTACCAGTATCCATAACTAAAAAGAAACAGGCTAATGTTACGTTGGGTGAAGAGCAGCGTTTCCTGAACCAAATGTTACTGTTTACAGGTGAGGGTTAGAGTTAAAACCTAACAGTATCAAACATGAACATCATTCTTGTTAGCAAACGTATTGAGTAATAGCGTTGTCAGAATAGCATGTAAGATTACAGGATACACAACTGATGAGTTTTACCCGAGTGGTCTGCTACGATTAACGTTGTAAAGTTAGATTTTGACACGAATTCCCGTTGATCCATTCACATTACACACTTTGAGGAAGAAATTATTTCAGTCAGATGGATCAATTAACTGAAGACGTACGGATGATGGGATCCAAAATTTAATAAAACAGTTCGTTCTTTCGAAAAACATTCTAGGATAGCTCGCCGTGCTCGACAGTTGGATAACACAAATTAATGAGCGTGACTCAAACGAATCAAATCAGTATTCCAAACAGTCCGACACAGTTGACGTCAGCTAATGTCATGTCCCGGAAAGTTACTGGTAATTTATATTCAATTCAGTACGCGCAAGATTAGTCAGCCGAGAGCATTTGGTCACGAAATCAGTAGAACGCAAAAGAGAAACACAATTAAGGTCTCACTGCGACGATCGCTGTGTGAACTTTGGCAGTTGATTCGAAGAAACAAAAAAGTTCACACTTCAGGTAAAATTATCACAAGGTGAGGAAAACGTCACCGACGTAAATCAAACCTGCAGAAGCAAGAGCAAATGTTCGCTTACTTCATTAGTTATCTATGTAGTGTTCACTTTTACAGGAGAGCAGGCGGATAATCCGTTGATAAACTGAAAGAGAATTCGTAGATAGGAACAGTTGGACAGTATGTTAAAACATTGTGTGATGCGAGAATAACGGAATATTTTGATATGAAGTGATCAGCTGGTTAGGAATTTTCATCAAGATCTGGAATCCTTATTTGGTATCTCTGTTGCTGGTGGACGTGATCCACTGTGTGGAAGTCATGCGCTAACCAATTCACGGCGTCGGGAATAAGCGTAAGAATATCAGAATGACATTACTGAGGGAACTCCGTAAGAATAGATTGTAATCGATTAGTGAGGTGTGCATCCGGTTAAAATAGGCTAAATAATTAAAAGACCAATATTTAATAAAATGATAAACATCAGTGAAAAAAATAATGGAACTAATATGTGATTTAAGATTTATAGCTCAGTGAAAAGTATTTTTTAATGTGACGAACACGGTCATTACAAAAGCTGAATTTGAAAAACTGACATTATGGTAGAAATTTATGTAAGCGCGCTTGTGTTTTGAAAAATCCGACTACGTACAACTGATCATCGGCTTAGTGGAATGCGACTATTCCTTCATTTCTTCCACCTAAACTGGCGAATTCACTTGACAATAGCGGTAGCTGTCACCTTTGATGACAGCTTTTTGAAACTTCTGGCCTCGAACCTATGTTCATCTACACCATATGCCATTTTATTTCTGAAGTATATCAAATATTATAAAACCCACTGTATCTCTGGCTTACTGAGATCTTTCTACTTGTATGTGAAACATCATTCATTTCATATAAGCACAGGTGTATCTGCGTATTGCAAAATGACCTGATTTTCTGTGAATTAATTTGCAGTTTGCCAACAAACCGACTCCTATTGGATATTGTTAAACGGAGGCATGTTAACACTTAATTACGGGTGTTTTGGACGTTCACTCCCATAGTTTCTGCACAATTCCGAAATAATATAGGGACTGGCCTACTGTTACATTTCACCAATTTAGAAAGGGCTTGTTGTGCGATTAGTTTCTGTACTATCTCATAAATTCGTGAGCGGCTCTAAATGTTAAGCGAATTGTCTTCGTCAGTTAATAAAGCAATTAATATTTCATTAGCTTGAAATAGTCTATCCACGCGATAACATCAGTCAGCAGCTGTTTGTGGTACCGGATAGTCAGGTCGTAAATACGGTCTCACGACTCCCATTTCGTTGTAAGGTCACTTTTTATCAAATTAAAATAAAACAAGAAACTCCATATTCAGGACTACCAGAGACATCTTAGGTTTTCTCAACGCAACACAATGATTAGTATTCCGGTCTGGACAGGAACATTGTTTTGCTCAACACGCTAACTTACAGCAAACTAACCATCCATCCCCAAGGAATTGGAGATCTAGCCTTGAATAACTGTACAAGAATTACTAGCTCTTCTATGCGTATACGTTATTCGCCAACTCCACCCCTTAGCAAAGGTCAAAACTTTGTACAGAAGAGACGTCCGTTCCTGGAAGTAAATTTTCTGTTGCAAATGGAATAGGGCGTAAATTTCCAAAAGCAGTCACTTGTGGATCCATTCCTGAATGTCATAAACGCACGTACTCATATAGACGGCATTTTTATACTGCGATAAACTTGAAATTTGTCTACAACAAAAAGACCGTTTGAAGGTGCGTTGTCATCCTGAGTAGCCGGTCTATGTTGAATACGTGTCAGATCATAACTTCCAAGTAGATTTAACTAAGGCAACCCCTGCCAGAAACACCACGGCCATTTTGAAACATCTCCGCAGATATGTGCCGAACCCTTACAGTCCTGTTACATCCACTCTCAGTAACATTAGATATTCATTTCTAAATATACCTTTGGCTTTTATGCATGAATTACGAACGTAACCAGCCATCGATAGAAATGATTAATTACCATTGTTTGTTCCATGTGCACACTTCATTTCTATAACGCCCAACCAGTTGGTAGACAGAAATAGGCCCATGGAAAGAAATCGTTTAATGGTCTCAATAGTCCCAATAAAATTTGCTAGTTACATCCAATTAATAGATCCAACTGAAGTTGAGAATTTCAGTACGCGCCTAAGGTTGCTGTCGTGAGTTCTGCCGGTTCTCTGGCACATAGCTGACTGAATCGCTTAAAAGTACAACTAGATTTGGGTAGATCGAAAAATGCAGAACCGGTGGTGTGAAATTTTAAAATCATTGTACACCAAGCGGCGCTTTTGGACGTGCGAAATGCTGTTAAATCTAACTCGTTTCTGCACCAGAATCTCGTTTGAACCACTAAGAGTATGTATGGACCGTGAGCTCATTTGTGAACCACGACGGCGAGTTCAGAAATCACCTTTGCGGTTCATGAATGGACTCACTGTTCATCCAAATTCCTAGTCATTCAAATGAGATTTTGGTGCGAAAACCAATTCGGAGTGCACAAATATGTCGATGATTGAATAGGAAAGTACCGGGCACGCAAGCTTGATGAAAGGCAATAACTGAAAAGTTGGTCATGTGCTTCTGGGAAATTTAGTTTTCTCATCCATGTACGATACTGCTTTCGCTAACTCGTTTTATGTAATTGCTTTGGAGTGGAGTTACTTAGGGTGATTAAATTTGAAATGCTCATAAACTAACCTGTTATAAACGAGCGAGCACCAACATTTTTGCCTTTCACAATCAACTGAATTTCGAAAACAGAACGCACTTTACATTGATTCCTAGCACTCCACGCGTACAAAGTCCACTCCATTCACAGTACCGTGATTAGTCCTGGTGAACGCAAATTATCATACCGTGTTGCCCTGGTCCAAGGAAAATTGGATCCTCATGTGATGCTTGACTTAACTTTAAATCAATGCAATTTTTCCGAGTGAACCCAGTTTGGTCAATTGGTGCACGATGATATAATCATAGCTGAGCAGCGCGTTTCACTGACAGGTCCATGTGCGATGAGCAAACAAAACCGTATTGCATTGTAAAGACACACAAATTTTCTTATTTCGGTCAAACCAGCAATTAAAAAATAGTTCCATCAGTCAACTGGTAAGAAAATAAGAGGAAAAAGAAATCGAGAAAATCTTTAAATGAGTGGTCTGAGCATTTGTGGTAGACTGCCCAGGAAGTCAGCGGAAATGCGGTCCCGGTTTGTCAGGAAGCATGCTAAATCAGGGAGGGCGGAGTTCCCATAGGTATTGTTTACAGAGAGCTATAACCAAAATCGGATCGATGGGGAAACGGGGATGGAAGTTCGAGAGATCATCGCGCAGAGGAAGAGTGGACTTTCAAATTGTCTTGTGAACAAACTGCTCACATGTAGATAGCTGTTGATCTTACTGTTTAAGTGGACATGTCAACATGACTACAGAAGGTAAAGGATTGGAAAAAATAGTCGTATGTAAAGCAGCAGACGATGTTTTGTTTCATCTTATAGTGCGGAAGCCTTCTGAACAGTAATGGCAGCCCTCGAAGGTTCTTTACACAAATAGAAATGTGGAAATCCCACTTCAGAATTTCATCAGTTGCAACCCTTAAATATTTCACAGAATCAACCTTGGTGAGTGTTTCTAAGTCGACGAATGACAGTTCGGATGACCGAGAGAGAGAACAGGCATGCGAAATATTCAGATGTGTTGAGATTTAAACCAGCTTTTGCAGAGAAATCGTAGATAGAAGATAAATTTTTGGATTGACTTTCACAGTCACCGTTATTTGAAACGGCTTGAAACAGGGTAGCATAATCAGCATAATTAAACAGATGACAGGGGTAGCTAGTTGATAAGTTACTGGTGCTAGTAAGGAAGGGCACTATGGAGCAAATCTGAATCGTCAACCAAGGGTTTCGAAGTTTTGCCTTCGAGTCTTGTTCACTGGGCTCGGTTATTAAAATAATCAGATAGCCATCCAAATAAAGGCCTAAGACGCCCAAATGTTTCTAATTTGCGAAGTAGAAGAGACTGTGTGGGACCAAATCGAATGCTGACGAATAGTCTAGGAAGGCGGTAAGTACATATTTCATCGATGCGTCCACGGGCTTACAAATGTGATGATTAGCAAGTCGGCAGCGCCCAAATTGGACCAGTTAGCTCTCTGCACGAACTGAAAGGGGTCGTCACGAGGATTCATAGGAGAACGTGGACGTTTAAGTGCAGCACACTGTCAGTTTAAGACTAGATGTTAGGGCAATGGAACGAATGCATTTGACTGCAGCAATAGAACTTCTAGATTTTCGGATGGGAGCAGCAGTGACAGGTTTCCAGCAGTCAGGGATAGAAGGCAATCTTAATGGTGTGGTAAGCAGAGAAGTGAATGCATCAGTCAGGACCACAGCTCAGTGCCTTAAAAGGACTGCGGTAAGGTTACTGTTGCGGAAAAGCTCAGACATTTCTTCCGTAGAAAAACTTGTAACTGTCATCTCAACGTTCTGTGCAAATATAACTAGGGTAGAAGTAAGAGGATGGACAAAAGCTTGATAACTGCAGCCCACTTCATCAGAATACTTCACTTGCCTATTCTTCTTCCCACACAACAGTCGAATGGCTTCCGTGGAGACCGGTTGTTGTTACCGCCCAAGAGTTGGCTGGCCAATTTCATGTCGAGGCGTTCGAATATAGCTTTTATTAGGGTGGAAATGCGTGACACACGATTTAGTACGGGATTTTGTTAAAGTGCTTATGCATTTTCTTAGGTTTCAGTGCCTGGGAGGAGATACGGCCACCTGAGATGATTGAGATTTCTGAGAGGCAGCAGATATCAGAGATCGAAAAGTCTGGCATTGTCTATAAGTAAGGGTTTAAATAAGAAAAATTAGATATGTGAAAGAGACTTCTGAAGAAGAGTAAGGTTGTTGTGTGAAAAACTATGGAGACGAATTTGAATTTCATTTATTTGTTTACAAGGATGGAAGAATGACCGAGAATATATCTTAGACCTTAGCGAAAGTAGACAACGATCACTAGTTTAGATGGGCATATGTAGTTTCAGGGAAAAGAAATCACAGTGGGAGAAACGCAGGGGTGCCAAATGAAACAAATCAGTGGTAGGGCCTGTAGAAGACTTTTGAAGTCCGACCCCAAAAGTGTTTTTTATCTGACTCCGATACCGCAATTGATTATGCGCCTCAGTCAAAAGAAAAGAGAAGACCTGAGTCAACAATCGGATGGGAGAATTATACTGTATTTATCGTAGAGTCGACGTAGCACTGATACGACAATACGCAAGATCTGAAACTACAGCAGAAAGTTGAAATGTGGATGAAGCGATCCGAAAGCGGGAACTTTCGAAAAGTGCAGCATGAGCATAACCATACGGATCTCGTGTCCGATACAAAAACACAACCAAACAAATATCACAATAAATATCAGGCCTCAAAGCAGACCTCAGTGAAAATGGTGTCCGAGAATAGCCGATTGTCGCCGAAAGATCGGTGCCACTATAGTCTGAGGCATCATTGAAATCTCGCATCTTAATATGCAGACTGTCCTCAAGATGTGGAATGCTAGAAAAGCATCGAATAAGTTGTGAGCTAAAAAGTGCTGTGTATACTTTTTTTATGATCGTAATTGTATGGCGGAAAAACTTGGGATGCCACTGAGTTACAAGGCAATCAACTCCATTTAGCGAGTATGTATTAATAACTTCGAATATATCAGACCAGAATGAGTTTATGTATGATGTTGCACCACCTCCAGTCTTTTTATCGGAAAAGCTGGCCCGTCCGTGGGGTTCGAAGCTTTCTACCGGCAGCAGTGAATCAGTAATATTCGGGTTCAACTATGATTTTTGTATGTAGATGACACAAGTTTGAAGATGAATCGGTGAATGGAGAACAAGAGACAGATCAAAAAAATCTGTAAACAGGGAACGGACGTTGGTACTCAACAATTCCGGAATAGACCTCTTGGCCGGAGAGGTGCATTTAAGTGCTGCCTGAAGGCCAACATCAGGGCTTCCTCCGGATGAATTAGAAGGTCCTTGTGGTAAAACTGCTTGATCCCAATCCAGGATGAGACCCAGTAGGGTTTGTAAACAGCAATAATTACGACCGACTGTAACTGAGAACTGAGGCTATAGTCGAGCCAAAACCCAGAAAGAACACAACAAAATAATGGTGACAGAATTGTAGCGCAACCAGTCAAAGGATCCGCGTATGGCACGAACCAAAATGGTGTATATGGAGAACAGATATGGGGAAAGGATAGCACCCTGAAGCACGCCTAAGTATTCAGCCAACAGTTTTGATGTTTTACCGCCCACTTGTATACATTAGGCTGCGTTGGTAATAAGGACCGTGTGCAATCGAATGTTCCCAGTTTGTGAAATTGGAGAGACCCTGGGACAGAATCGCATGCAGAGGAGACAGGAGGGGACAACATACAGATTCCATCGATGCGCCTAAGGACTCACAGATATTATGAACAAAGTTGGCGACAGCGTTCACAGTGAATCTGCACGATTTACAGGCAGAGTGAAATGAGTCGTTGGCAGAGCGTGGACGCCCAAACTGAGCACCCTGTCCCAAATGAAGAACGCAAGATTTGGGGAAATGGGGGCGCAACGCTTGGTTAAAACGGTAGCATTACCTGCTTTTAGGATGGGGCGAATAATGATAAGTCTCCAGCGGCCATAAACAGAAGAGTTCGAAATGTCGGTAATTAGACTAGTGAAGTCATCAGTAATAGCCTAAGCACTGTGCCTCAGCGGAACTTAAGATGGGCCGTCATGACCTAATCCTGTAATAATTTCAATGGTGCGAAAAAGCTCATACACCTCTCCTCAGGAAAAAAAACGATTAACTGGAATATCATAATCGTGTACACATGTGATTGGTATATGATAGAAGGATAGACAAATGCGCAATTAATACTGTCCTGTACCGCACATGAGCTGAATGTGCATAAGTACGCCACGAGGGATGCGTTTCAAATTCCCACTATTCCTGACTCACCAGCCATTTCGTTTTTCTTGGCCTACCCTAAGTATTGGATACCTGAAAGTGTCTTTGGTCTGCCAAACGGGCGTGAATATGTCTGTCCTCATAACACTTACCTAGTGTTTGTAATGAAAAAAGGAAGAAGACGTCTGTTCTTCTTCAACCGCAAATCCTCAAGAGATTCCATATTGCGACCACTTTCCCCAGCTCCCATTAACTCCAGTGAGAACGAACCAAGTTCAGCAGACAAATTCCGTTTATTAATCAAAATTGAACTATTTATTTTGATCTTCCATGACCTGTTCGATTCTTTTGCGGGCCGATTTCGTCTAAATCATTCATCAACTTCCTTATGCGACTTTTTCGTTCACATCATCGATTGATGTAACCGACGGGATGTCGCCGCACAAGTGTTGATCATTTGCAGGGGTAATGGATAAACCAAACCATTACCCTTACAAATAGTAAGCTGAAATTTGAGAGGAAACATTTGTTCTTGATGAAGTATGGGAGTTCGATCGTAATGGGCACTCGTGGATGGGTTGTTATCAACTGGCAATACTGGGTTTCATCAGTGTAACAGCTAAATAAAACAACATGTAGAGTACAGGTTCTCTGATACTTTCACAGCTCCGTTCGAATTGAATAGTGGATAACTCAGTTAGTGGTGTATACTGGAAACTCACCTGATTACGCAGCAACCACACAAATATGGCATAACATATGTCCATTTAAAGAACATAAAATTGAAACACACAACGAACTGGTGTGTGATGTGAACAGTTGCATGCGAAAACTGCACGTGGTTCTTCTCAGCACTCCTATCAGGTCCTGGTAACAAATCAGCGTCCAAGATGCCGAGTCTCCTCCTAACCATGTGAGACAACGTTTCATCATTCAGAATAGCCTCTGCGGCTTCAGATGGGAAATCACTGGTAGGGTTTTGTAACAAACACAAAAATCACAGCAACGTTTCAAAGTTTCAGCATATTTTTACTCTCGATATGACTTAAGCAGCTACCGCCACATGAAGCGTCAAAATTTAGGCCGATGATGGTATAAGACTTATTATCGCTTCGTCTGGTTGTTAGTGCATTAGCGGTCTTTCCTTTTTGTAAGAAATAAACCTAAAATTTCACGCCAATTAAAAACAAGCTCCGAGTTGCGCTGTAGTGATTCAACTGTGAATATATTGAAGAAAGTGGAGACTGGGTTAAGAACAAACAGTATCATGCCGCCAAAGACCGGAAAAACAACTTCAGTATAAACTCTTTGCTGTGTTTCGTCTTCCATTGATAACTGTGTCCCTCCTTTAATAATAATAATTATAGGTAATCACTGTAATCCACGTAATCGTCATACAGAATGGAGCCTGAATTTTTCCTCGTGAATATTGTCTCCATCTTTCTTTTTTTATTTCGCCTTGTAGCTGGATCCTACATTTCCTTGGTCGCTATTTAAATCTTTATAAATATAGACGTCTAACCCTAACATGACTCATGCCTCTTGATAAACCTTTTGTTGTGTTGACTAGTGTCACTGACCCAAAAATTTCAACCCCCAGTATCTTCACTGATAACGACCATGTATGTTTGTGTCTTAACAACATCCAAATCCCAAATAAAGTATATGAATTACACTGCATTTTCTTTTTCTTCATACATATACATTACATAAATCTGTCCATCATCTGCACCATGGCGAAGGAGAAAAACAGTGAGGGAGATAGAGCGGAATTAAGGCGAAACACTAGGTAAATTTCATTACATTGTAAAAGCGATTCCATCGTACTCCTTCATGCCATCGGTTCTCCCCCGAGATCCATGGTTCGTGAGCTTTATCCAAAGACCTGCTAAAACCGTTTACTTACAGTCTTTAAAATCTGGCCTAGCTGCTTACAATACTTTTCAATGTCACTTCTAGCGGCATACTCATTGCTGATAGTTTTCACTGGATAGCGCTTCTTTCTATCCTCTTCGTCAGCTTTTTACTATCCTGAATAGCATAAGCACGGTTGAGAGCGCAATTTTTCGGCCCGGTGAACAGCAATGCTTAAACAGCACAACCCGTTGTTGGGACGTCCAGAAAAGCACATTCCTCCTCCGCTGACACGTTTGCAAACAATCGTTAATCAAAAATGGATGATCATCAACAGTGAACCAGTTGTCCCATGCTTTCATTCAGTTTCCAATTTGAATACATGTGGACGATCCGCAGTTGTTTACGGTCTATGTTAGGACTACTCAGCATGGACTGGTCAAGGGCAAACAAGCCGCTCTTAGGTATTTACGCAGATGAGTCTGAGACGCACAAAACACGCATGAACAGCATGTTGTCTAAATCCCTTTTACTCTGTGATGAGACAACCTAATTTGCCTCTCCTCACTACGACCAGTGGACATTTTCTGCTCGTTTGACGAACAAACCAAAACATCGAACTAACAAAATCGTGTCTTTCCTAAATTGTACGGTTCGTCTTGGGGTTAGATGACACGTAACAAGAAACAAAATAAACTAACTTAGTCCTCCAGCAGACATGAAAATTAACGTGCCAGCGGTTTTCACCATAATCGGAAAGACCCCACCAAAGGGGTTTGTACTCCACTTTCCAATGCCTCAACACCCCCATGGTTCAGTAGAGCTGAGTCACCCATCCCGTTTGATTGAGCGCTTTGGAGTATCCTGGCTCTCCAGTTTGTAGCATGTCTTGGTAAGCTTCGGCCTGATGCTGTTAGCCAGCCTAGGTGAGTGTTACCCCCGTTCTTTGTGGTCCACCTTGTAAAAGCTGAAGGATGTGAATGTTAGCTTGTTCAACAAAACGTCAAAACCTCTCAAACAGAGCACTCCCGGGATAGGTAATCCTCCCGCATTCTCAGCTTTCATCGGACTTGACCGATTGACCCAGTGTTACCGATTATTAGTGGAATGGGCCAAGAATGTACCGTTGTCACGGGACAATATTTTGTGCACTTCCTGTAAAACCCGGCACACAAATTTAAAGCATGTCTATTCGTGAACTAATCTCACAAGGAATCCGAAATTGTTAATGTCGATCTGGAGGAGCGATTAAAATAGCAGTCCGGTTAACAAACAATGACATGTTGACTCCATGGTAGATCGAGAAAAGGCGAGTACATGTTAGTAGTGGGAGATAGAATGTTTTCATGAAATAATTCACCATGTGATATCATTGTTCATCATGTGATGAAGTTCAACAAACCGTACGGAGTCTGCCCGGTAGCATGATAGCTAGGGGGTTCGACTCAGAATCGTTCGTCCCGGGTTCGCGTCCCAGTTCGCGCGCGGTAGATATGCACTGCTGATGATGAAATAACTGTACAGTGCCTCCATGGCTTCTTAATAGTCAATTGAGCGATCACATGGTGAATTATTTCATGGAAAGGGGGGTAGAAACAAACGTGATAATTTCGTGCACCCCATGTCAGTGCATCGGTGTAAATGTGCCCATTGCCACCTGTGCCCATTTGCTCCAAACCCGCCGAGTCCCAACTGCCAAAATCACCTCGTAGGTATGTTTTCGAAGCGTAAGTGCCTTGCCTAGCCAGTTGGCCAGTGCCGCTGATATGCTCTCCCATGTTTTATTATCGACTCGGAGTGAGTTGTTAATGCCCCGGAAAACGTTAGAAGCGGTAGCAACACAGAGCTTGCACTCCTGTGACCTTGGTATGAAAGCTGAATCCTGAAGATCAGTGTCGTGTTTGTTGAGTAAATGACAAACTTTATTCTCTGTTTATCCGACAACCGCGAAAAATCAGGGGTGGGGACGGAAGGTAAATTTTAGAATCATAAAAAATTGGCATGCATTGGTTACTCTGACAAAAGGAAGCTGCAAACCTTTAAACAGCCCTTAAATGAAAGTGACATATCCTAGCCTAGTCGTAACTCTACAGCGCAAGAAACGCTTTCGATGCATCGCTATTTTTGTCACTTTCCACGAACGTCTAAAATAGGGTGGATTTCGATGTGCTCACTGATTATCTCATTGTCATACTGCAATCATAAACAGACTTCACTAGTAGTGTAATAGGATGCGAAATATCTTGAAGGCATCTCTCCATTGAACTATGAAAATAACCACCTGGTAGTCGAATTTAGCCGCGAATTTCATCCGTGGGTTAAAATCAGAAATTTTATCCAAGTAGTTCATGATCTCGATACTATGGTGCAATAGCCAAAGTTAGCTTAGTGAGAACCGCATGGGCGATGATACTGTCTTACTGGGAAATGTCCACTTGCTGATCTTCCGGAGCTGAAGTGGGAAAGAATAAATAGTAAAACGATAAATCCCCGGTATGGTCAACAGACAACTTCCACCTGCTTCACTCAACCAAATAACATATTCAGCAAAGTTTCACGGGTGTAGATGCCTACATATTCGTGTCCGGTGCTTACAGCAAGTTGTGGGAATACACTTGCAAGATGGATGTATGTGCTGAACAACTGAATCGATGAATAGGAATGCTATCACGGAGTTCCGGTGACTGAAATCAAGTTAGCTCTTGCGCACCACAAGGCAACAGTGCTTCACTCCATCGGGATCTTTCAGGTCGACTTTTCATCAGTGGGGATTGCTTTATTCGTGTCAAAATCCAGCTCATTTCGGTTTTTAAAACCATTAACTTTGAGCTGATATGCTGTGATTTTGGTTGCCTCCTCATACTCTAGACAGAAATGGACGAAAAACAGTGGCAAAGCATCCGTAAAGACACAAATAAAAAGACCATATTTATAAGAATAGACCATGATTTTACGAGCACGACTGAAGGCCTTTATTTACGTCATTCATTGTTTTCAAACCCCATGGGCCTCAACTCGGCAGCCTAATTGGACCTACAAGAGCCAATCCATTGTTTAATGTTTCTGTACCATTTCGCGATGCCATCGGCAGATCATATCGCCCCATATTCAGACAGATACATCTCTCACGGAAAGGTCATATAAGGTAGGAAGCCAACTACAGGCGTAAGGAACACATGACCGAAATAACTCATTCCATCTAGATTCAGTGCTTGTAAAAATTGAACATCAGGGCTTAGGAACATACGCCGAGCTTCCGAGTCACGCAGGAACGCTTCCCACCATGCTTTCGCAACGTTTAAAGACATAAGGAGATGAATACCGATAGCACCAGCAAATTTTGTCAGTAACATTCATTTGTATGAACCGCATGTAAGTACTAGGCCATCGCTGCTGTGCAAACTCAAATTTCGATTGATAACCTGATGTCAAGTTCAGGCCGCAGTTGGTTTCGCATCGGAAAAAATTCATTCGACCATGTGAGGACTCGAAAAGGAAAAATAAAAATAACGGGTAGCAAATGTCAAAATAAATACAACAGATAACTGACAGTAGGGAAAAATGTCAAGAACAAGTCTAGAAGCAGCCACCTATGCAATCGAGCTCCATAGCAATTTTCACTTTTTTCATGATATTCAGATGTCCCCGTAATTGTCGGATTCCAGTTCTCTGAGAGGCCAAATTGGCTACCTAATCCAACGAAGTTCAGCGGTTGACCTCAGCGAGAACATAAATCGAGAACGAACCGCAGTAATCCAAGGCATGGGCAGAGAAATGTATCCTTCACTTCTTAAAACAATAAGATGATATACAAACTGGTTGATACTTAACGTGTACAAGTGTCACAAACGCTAAACGGCATTGTGGTGGTACACATCAACGACAGAAGAGACGACTGTTTTGTTACGTGATGCTCGACCATCAGTAGATTCTATTCAAATTGCTTCTGCTTGTTCTCCTTAACTACATGTAATTTCGTTGATCACCTATTATGGTAGTCAGACAACTGGTAAATGCTACGTGATTTTCTGGCTCAGCACTCCCAAAGTGGCCCTTATTTCGTAGTCGCTCTTCATATTTTTATTTTTTAGCACTCATAATGACTCAGTCAATCCTTCTTATTAGGTTTTCGGTTTCTGGCTTATCCAAATCCAGTGTTTGGTTTATCCAGTTTGAAGCCTGTTCTCAATCTCGGAGGGTTATTTCTTAAGCCAACATGTTTTCTTTTGTTGCTAAACAGCTGCCCACAGGCACTGCTTCTGAACTTATTAAGCTGACAAATCCCATGCCCGCCGATCTCTCTTATTATCGGTTGAAGGCAGGAATGTTGAAACCCACAGCGTCCTCGGATGAAGCGTGCATTTAAAAGCTCGTAGATAACTTAGAGCTCGGGAAGCTTCCTCCAAATCAATTTCTCTGGTATGTGTGATATGTGGACTCCGAGTACCCTGCCAGTTGTCCCATTTTCCAACAGCTGTGGAATTGCTGTCTGCCCGTCGATACCCGGGTTATCACTTCTGCTCCTCTGGATAAGCTTCCCGAAAAGGTGGACGAGATTCGCGAACGTTTTCTTCGTGCAGCCAGCGAACCACATATCAAAGCCTCATACAGAAATGTAGCAACAGCACGATTGTTCATTTAGACCTAAAAGTTGAGTATATCTGCTTTGAGGATCAGTGCATTTAAAATGTTCACTACATGTCGCAGGCCGTACTTAAAATTCCAGGCCCGATCTTCCCCAAAAGGCGAGATGTCCTATGACAACCCAATTAGTTACTGCCATCAAGGATTCAAATAGAATATGAGAAACTCTCTCTTTGAATGTTCCTCAATGCGCATAATGCCACCAATAAACAGTAGAGGAAAGGCAGAGCCAGTTAGTAATGGCTATTATCGTAGCTGGAACTCGACAAAGTCGTTTGTTTCGCACCTTTGAATAATCAACAAACTGTAGTTTCTGGTTGACACAGGTTCGGTGTTGATGATTAACCATAAACTATTTATTCGTTCCTTTTCTTGCATGCTACCACTTGAGCTAGGATATGTCTGCCTTCGAGGCTGTCGGGCACTGATGACTGTCATTGGAGAAGACATCTGAAAGAACTTAATTCACTCATTCTGTTTACTCTGGGCGGGAGTTTGCAGCACGGTGGTGACACATACCCCTTCCATTTGGAAAGCCTGGGTCCAAAACCCGGTATGTAATGGATGTACACCACTGATGAGCTCTAATAAAGACAAAACTTCAGTCTCTTGCTTCCTGAGTGCAACCTTTACCGGGTGACCTGTACTTTCTGTATAAGATATAGGGTCCGAAAGACAGTCAGACAAGCATAAAATAAGATGTGAATATAAAACCTTGAATTTTACACAAATAATAGTTCGATTCGTATTCTGACTGCAGCGGTTCCGACTTATTTCATGTTATGTTAGCATACTTCTTCTAATTCGAGTGGACAATCAGGAAAACCATAATGCAATTAAACAACTAGTATCTTGACGAAATTGAAGATTACTTCGGAAGATTCGTAGCTTGGTGCATTCAGCATAGAAAGAGCTTTGTAGGAAAAGTGGTGGTTTCGGTCATCAGAAATCAGTCCCTCCTTCAGGCTTCCTGTTCTCAGATATTACCATCCTCGCGGTCCACCTTATACAGTCAACTTTGAAATAGCAGAATGAGCCAAACTCCATTAGCTCTAATGAAAAGATTCACAAAATATTCGTGGGTGTACTAGGGAACTTCAGACAGAAGCCGCACGATTAAACTTCGGCGATCAACTTCTCGAATGTCCCATTGGCGGAATTAACAGCTTAATAACTCCAACGGAAGATACGTTTACTTCGTGGCACTACTCTGTAACGAGTAAGTGAGTTCTGTGAGCGACCTGAGAATGGAAATAGATTAAAGGGGTCCACCTCGTAGATTTGGCTCCGAAATCACGCATCTGTATATCTGGTTCGTCGCAAACGAAAAAAGGCAATAGTAGATCGGGTTCAAAGTTACAAGCGAACAGGACTGGAGAAATGAAGGTAGAAACCGCTTCGAGAAAGTGTGATTCCTGTGGGAAGCTACATTCTTGGTCCACAAGCAACTTCCAGAGTGCTCAGTGTTTCCAGTGCCGTAAAGTTAGACTCATTCAATTAGCATGCTGGAACACTAAAACTTACTGTTCCAATTGACAGTCCGATTCCATCCAAGGATATATTTGTCTTTGACTTCTTGTTGGTCTTAAAGTTCAATACCCATTTGTAACAGATTTTAGCAGCATGGATTCCTTCATTCCGTTGGTTGTTTTACAGTGGGTTATTTCCAAAGTATAAGTTTGGTATAGTGACACCGTTGTCAGAGATATCATGGGTTACATACTGCCGATTCCAGGTGTATTCACAGTTCATACCACAAAAGCACACGGGCAGCAAAACATATCAGAAATAATACCCAATGAGACCTAAAATCGTCCCCGGCCACAAAAAATATTCCCCAAAAATACCCAAATTAAACGCCACGAGGACGAACCGGGGACTATTTTTGTCCTCGATGTAACTCTCTGGGAGCTATTTTCCTCCAACCAATGTCAACTGCTTGGAGATTTATCATTTTCCACCCACTGGCAAAATGTCCGAACAAGGGGCTATTATGAGATACTTTTTATTCCCCAATTGACGGTTCGTGGACTATTTCTGGTTGTCGACAAGGACCATTTCGAGACCATATTTCCCCACCCGCTGTTAAAATATCCCCAATGGGAAGATTTAAGGACTATTTAGTCTCACTTAGTGGAAACTTTTAATCACCATTTGGATCCATTTCGGGACTAATTTACTATGCGCATTCCCGGTCGTTCACCTAGTCGCTAGCCCAAATGACATTACTGATTACGCTGCAGTGACCAGCTACAACAATTAGGCAGACGTTCATAATACTTTGGCAAAAGCTGTGTACACGAATGCAACCACAATTGGGCAGTTGTACCATCCTACCGACGTTCATATGCAGAGGAACCTTTAAATCGTGACAATCATTTGAAAGAGAAATTAAAAGAGGTTTAATGAAATTGACGTTTTACATTACGTGCGCAGCTTTTCACAACAAAGTTCGTCATTTGAACTAGTCTCATTTTGTGGATGCAGTTTGCAAAATCCTCTCTCGCGTTATATTAGAATGTCTGCAATGGCATCTACATTTTCCTGTATACAATGAATACTAATAAACTTCGACGCATAATAAACGTAGGATGTAACCCACTACAAGTATGGCTGAAATGTGGATAAGCCAACAAATAAAAGGCGCTGTCAAAATGGTGCACCTCGTCCTTCTAAGAAATGTCCTTTCCCTGCGGCGATGTATAGCATATGGGCTTGGCAACAACTTTCTCTTTGCAGCAGTGCTTAATTCTGTCTTGTATTGCGTGATTTTTTTCCCGGAAACTTTTTCTGCTAACGACATCTGTCAGATGATATAAGGTTACAACGGAACAAAATCTGATGTTAAAAATTTCCACTCTACCGTACCCACCCATCCAATTTATTCGACCCATGTGATCTGACGCCACCAGTAAACAGGGTCGAGGTGTTGAACGGGCCACTGATTGTCTTCCATTGCTGCCCGGTTGCCGCCTAAGTGTAATCAAAGACTGTTTATTGAAGTTGCGAACGAATTTCAAAGAGGCTGGTGAAGGAGTTCCGTTGGAACACGCTAAAAATGGATGTACCATGGAACGTGATTTCCCTGTCATCAGCAGCAAATAGGGTTAGCACTAAGCCTTTGTTAGACTTAGAATTGTGCTGTATGGGTTCGGTTCGTGGTGCTAAATGTTACCCACTGATGTTCTAACTAGTTTGGGTTTGATTGGACCAAGAGTTCTTCGTCGTTGCTAGTTGAAGGAACAACCGGTTTGATGAGAAAAATATTTCTATCAAGTGACAATCTTAGTGTTTTCTTTTTCCAGTATCCCCCATCTCTAGGGTAGCATCAGCTGACGGGATTTCCGACCACTCTCCAACATATTCATGTAACTCAACAGGTGGATTATAATGATCTAGATGTATAACGTAAAAGAATCAATGAACCAACCATCTATTCCACGCATTCTCACCTCGAGCACGGGGCCTTTAGGAGGTGATGTTATACTCCGTTCCAGCAATTTCCCCGTCTTTGACGCGGCTATCCATGGTCAGCGCGCCTCACTTTGGGGCAGTAACTATGAGAGCAGACATGTCTTGCAATTTATATATCGGGATTGCCAACTCTAGAGGTTCCCTTTATTTGTCTTGACTCGAGTTCAGTCTTACTCAGTATAATCAAGCGAGAATAATCAAAATGTCCTCTAGTCGATCAAAACGGCAGTTTTACTTGTAGTCAAGCGATTTATATAGGTCTTCCCTTATTGAGCAGCGATTCCCAACTAAGGGAGTCATTGTCACTCATTTGGTATCCTTTTCAAACAAGGCCCTTGCTTGCTTCTGATTGTGGTACAAATTTCAGACCATTTTCAATACTTTTGTTAGGACAGAAAAAAGAAGTAGGCCCCCAGATACAAACATTTCGTTTATTCTTTTCGATCAGAAACGTAAAATACTGCAATTTGTACACAGTAGATTGTGAAGAATAGAGTGGATTGGGCTAGATGGGAAGTTCCATGCATACAGTTAATGGTAACTTGGATTGACAGGCGGAATAAGGTCGTGTCGGTCAATGCAGGGTGGGCTAATATTCAGGGTCAATTGTTCCAGTGTGCAAAGCGCTTCCTAAGGCATGTCATAAGAAAAACCGATCACCGTAGAAAAGAAACAAGTTTTTATTGCCTCCCATCTAGAGGTGATCATTTGTTTGCCCGCCCGTGTACTGTCATATCGGTGCTGTTTTGGGTCCGCAGTATATGCAATGCATCGATCGCATCTGGCTATTGGTTCGAGTCTTCTCCACTCTATCGGTTGGCGGGACTTTGTCGACTGCGCCTGCGGGATTCGAAAGAAGACACGCAGGGGTTCACACTCCGGACGTCTTCTAAAGGCTCATTGTTTATCCTTTGGTTTCCCTATTGAACGTCACCCTCGCGCCTGTCACAAAATCAGACCGGTCTGAATCATCCCTCAGTCCAGGGGGCCGGGTTGACTCCGTGCCTGTCCTAGGGCTTGCTGTCGCCCCAATTCCAAGCCCGCGTGTTGTTCAACTGAAATCAAAGGAGTCTGGCAATCAGTCTTAGTGGCCCTTCGGTTCTGTGTGATTCATCGTACTGAAACGAGGTCCTCTTTTGGCATCTGTACGTAAGCTCCCGGCATTGGATCTTTGACTGATCCCCTGTTTGTACTCTGGCTTTCAGCTCATCACATCCTATGCCGACGCGTCATCCACCTGAATCTCAGACGTGGTCCAGCCTGGCTTTCCCATGAATCATCGCAACGAAACAAGGCAGTCTTGCACTTTTGGTCTCAGACCGTGGCCTCACCTCACAAACAGTAGTTATCGCAGCTGACAGACGTAGTTTCAGTTGACTCGACTGCGAAGGGTTGGGCGAAACAGGGGGGCTAGCATTGGCAAGGCATTGCCAAACCTTTGCATTAGACGTTGTTTCATATTTTGGAACTTCCTTTTTAAACTGATAACATAAGTTTATCTTTAAATTTGTGGACAGGATTGGGACAGTTGAAATGTCCCCCGCCGATTCACACATATGCACACTGAAAAATGTCACCACCGCTGATCTCTATTATTTCCGATTGTCGGTTGTTAATTAATGCCGCGTTGTTAGGCCGCAAGGCTGTATACACTGTGTCATGGGCATTGGACAGCTTTCCTTGCAATCCCAGTGAGTGGATTTCGTTGGAATTAGCGTCACCCCAAAATCTCACGCCCGCTGGCATCTATTAGCCTTTCACGCATTCGTAGAAAAAAAATGCTCGGCCAACATGTGCCTGGCTGTTACGTATTGCCTTATGTCTTGTATGTAACATTCAAATGAAATAGCAGAAAGGTAATCTTTGGGTCCGTGTTCACGTATACGTGAGTTTGTATTTTTATACTAAACCCCGAAACAACTGGGGCATGCAGAGCAAAGAGACGCTGGACCGTCTTTTTGCAATGGTGATCTATGTAATCCAAGTAATAAATGCATCATTTTGTGCTGTACATTATGTAAACATGTAACGAAAAATCCAAAAATATCTCGCAGTGGTCCTCGAGAAGCAAGTTTTCCACAACCACCCGTCTAATGTACAACTGAAACTTTTCGAATTCCCTAGTTGTTCAGTGTTCATTGCCATTGAACGAGCAACATTTTCCAGGAAAATCACAACGCAAATGTTTCCTGTTGACAGTCAGATGCTCATTAACCACGGCCAAACTGGTAACACTGCGAGTTGGTTCTCGCCCAACTGCACGTCAACGGGTTAATGACGTTTAATTGCACCCAGACACAGCATGTGAATACAACCAAATGAGAAGGCTTTACCCATGTCCTTCGGGAAATCAACAAGCGAAGAGATCCCAGTGTAATGTGTCAGTTGTTGCTGATCCCGGAAGCAACAGTTTTCTGGTGGCACATGAAAGTCAGGTTACGGTGGTAGATAACGCTGTGCACAGTGCATTTCAGGTAGGAATAAATACCGTGATGTTTAATTTGTCTTACAGATGCCTTAGCTGGGACATCAGCTATTACACCATATAATCGAACACTATGCCTAACTCCTCTGGACTTCAGGAACAGGCCCTATCTGACCAGTATTTCACTTCGGTGATAACATTCTTCAAATGCATTTTTAAACCTGCCAGTTTTAGCATCGCGCACTAAATCCCTCCAAGGCATACGTGAGAATATAGAGCAAGAATTGGCAACAGCTGCTTCGATGATCCGCTGAACACTGACCACCCATGAGTGTGTTAACTGCATATCACGGTTTCAAAGGATTTCAAAGCGGATGAATGCCCGCCTCTAGGCCAATATATATGTAGACATCTCCAGATATTATTCGTCCCGGTGTACTACACAGTGTCCCAAACAGCGCACACTAGTCCATTGGTGAATCGCGGTGCGGTGGTATAAAGATTTTTAGCAACTTACGAGTTTGTGCCACAGGCAACTGCAACTCCATGGCAGCTTGCGCAATAGCCGCCCAAGAAGTCATTTTTGGTTTGAAATCCGGGACACGAATTAATCGGTATATTATTGCAAACTTTTTGTTTTCAGTTCACTGACTGACTTCGGTGGACCTTCTTTTGCAGATAACTCAATCCATACTTATCAGGTTAATACTTAATTATATAGTATCATAACAGACAGTGAAGCATCCGTTTCAAAGAATGACGAATCATCGTCGTTTTCCATACCACATTCCATTTAGCCCTGGTGACAATCATAAAAAATAGTTGAAAAAAATGGCGAACTAACAGCTGTCAGTATTGTCTAGAACCACCGGACAGTAAATCCTGTGTTAGTCTCCTGTTCAGGCTTACCATCGTTTTCATAAATTTCAGCATTCAAATCATTTGCTTGCTCGCGATCTCCCAACATGATGAGGTTGGGGGGGGGGGGTAGCCTGTGGAATAAGGTGAGCTGAATCACAGATTTGGTAAATAGTAGAGTAGAAAACTGTCAATAAGTGATGATGTCATAACCCCGTGTGTCATAGTTGGAAGTGACTGGACTAGGGGGAGCGTATAGCATTACCTAAACACTGTCGAGCAGGATGACGACGACGACGACGACTTCACAGCGAATTCCAGGATCATCCACGAAGTATTCTAGATGGATTCATATCAAATGGGTCAGGTATAACGTTGTTATAAAATGTGCGCAGAAACGAAGTCTTTATTCATATTCAGGATGCAAACTTAGTGAAATAACAAAACTAGCCGGGAAACAGCATGGAACTGACTTCGAAAACGCGCAGGGAAAATTGAAAATTTACTGATACATTTAAAAAAGAGGGACATAACTGTCCTTTGTTGGGAACTATACACAAGTTTATTCAGTTGAGAACGTTGCTGCAACCGCCAAAATATCAATAAACTTACCACAAAACCAGTGTGAATCCCACAATAGAGAATGCGTACATTTTTTTAGGTGAGAATACGTTGTTTACTAAATCGACCTTTTATAAGTTTTGTTTGCGATACTTCACTGTTTTCCTTAAATATTTCAAATTTTCTCGCTATTAGCCATGGATTATTCCACTGTAGGTAGTCCAAATGGCCTAAACATTCCTTTTCGGGCATTATCTGAGGAAGAATGTCCAGCTTATGCATATGGAAAAGCAATCAGCCGTGACTTGTTATACATTCCGGACTGCCCCCATTTGGTCTCAACTTTGTGAAGAAACTTAATGTTTCTACCTCTCTTCTTGCAGGCGACTGTAAATATTTGTCAGATTTTTTGTGTTGTTCTGAAGGCACCGGGAGAATGAAAATTCCACCGGTTCAGTTTGAATTCGATGGTGATCTCACTTTTGTTAAGCAGCACGTGTTTTCTTATGGTTCGTGAGACCCATTTAGGGAAGCTTTGGATTCTTTAGCTTCAGTGGTGTTCTGTACCCAGTCATATCATCCAACTGTGGTGCACCTATTTTTCTGTTTTCAAAGCTGATGGTAAAACTACCAGAGTCCGTTGTAACTACCGTGTGAATTTCATTTCGAAACTTCGTCAACAGACGTGTACTACAGAAGAACTGGAGGAGGTGTTATCTCGATCCAATGGCTTTTATTTTGTTTTTTTCTCATCTGGATCTAAAGCATGCTTGCTTACAGATCCTAAATTGTCGTCAGCTTACTACTCTTAATACTCCCTTCGGTCGGTACTCTTATAAACAACTTGCCCCGTGGACTGGCAGTTTCAACTGCAATTATTTAGTCGGCGGGAAATCCAGCCATCCAACGTTTGGTTCAGGGTTGAGAGTTCTGAAGATAACATGGCTCTAAGAACGCAGTTCATGATGAAAAACTGCACTCATTACTGCGGTTCTTCTGTGAATTTATTGCTGCCATTAACCCATCCCAATGTTTTCATTTGGGCTACTTTAAATTCTTTGGATATCTGATTGACTAAGATGTCATCAAGCCCCCTCCCGTTTCTTTATCTCTCCTACTAGCTGTACATAGTCCCGAGAACTTCAATGAACTACGCTCATTAGCCAGCTCTCTACAATATTACTCTCGATTTATTCCAAAGATTTCCAGACTAGCAGAATCCATATTTGATTTATCTTCTGGTGTTTTTCGTTGGTCTGCTGATACATGGACAGACGCTGAGTTCTGTTCTGGTCTACCTGAAAGACAAAACATTTGCATATTTCCTTTCACCATTAAGACGTTTGACTTCCAACGGGTGCATTACCCACTGGTATTGGTGTAGTTTTACAATAGGATGGTTACCTAGTTGTTTGTGTTTCACGCCGGGTCACCACTGCCGAACAGGATTATTCACAAACAAAACATGAAACTTTAACAGTTTGCCGCTCGGTTCAGTCGATCCAGAAGTACATACTCGCTTCTAAATTCGCCATTATTTCTGGCCATGAAGCACTGCGTTTTATCTATCATTCAACAAAATCACTGCACACATCATCTGCGGCATTCAAGCAAAAGTGGTGCATCACACTTTCGGCGTGCGCCCATGATATTCAGCATTACGGCATCAAGCGAATTCCGCATGCTGATTTTCTATTCAGATACGCTCAATCCTGGGATGTCGATGACTTTGTGCGACGAGTTCACGTAGAAGTCGAGCAATACAGTCTGGCACAGCTTCGAGCTAGCCTGCCTAGACAACTGGCCAATGAGAACCGTGGTGTCAAACGGCTGTGAAATCCTAACAATCCTCCAAGGCGACTGGGGGGAAATGTGTACCACCAATCGAGATATCATCAATTCTGTATGTAAAGTCATGAGCTTTAAATACAATTCGAACGTGTTTTCCTTCCGTTGTGGACTTCTTGTTGTGTTCGTTTGTGTAGATTGGGTTGGAGCCAATTCAATATCTACAGGTGATCCGTATATGTTTGTTACTTTTGCTGATCGAATTCTGTACACTTATTTCAAGTTCAAATAATACATTTTGACTTTGTTTGTTCCACCTCTTCGAGTTAGTCGTCAGGACTTAATTCGTGAGACACATCGATATTTTGGACCTATTTTACCAGCTATGAAACGATGATGATGTGTGAGTACTAAACAATGCCTTTCCATAATACCTTTTTCGAGGAGAGTGGCGGCTCTCAATGCTGAGGCAATCCTATTCAAACGACCTTGCCGTAATTCCACCCTCACTTTAATGATCGATTTTGTCTGACTTGAATTCCGGCGAATTCGGCATTGACAGAATGAAGTCCTTGGCAAACTTTGCGTGTTTATGGCCGGGAGCGATAGTGATATTGCGAGTCTCTTTAAAAACTGTGAAACTTGTGTACAGAAAACAGATTACCAGCTTTTGAATTAGACTTCATTGTCTGTGACTTATGAGGTTTGAGAATGAACTCATGCTGATTGACGTAGCTGGTTTTCAAACAAGTACCGGGTTATGGTTTTCGTTAATTCATGTTTTCACTGGCCTGCAGTGTACCTCACAACCTCAGGTGGTGCCAAATTCACTATTAGTACATAACAGAAAAATTTCATTTCCGAGATAATGCCTCGGGTATTGTTTGCGGATAATAGTAGCCACTCCACTAGTGATAAATTCGTCTCCTGACTCAAAGGAATAGGGTGCCTTCAGCTGAAAACTGCACCCAGACATTCACGATCCAACGGGTTAGCAGAGAAATTCGTTTTGGACACTAAAATATGCTATCAAATCACTTAGCCCGTCAATGATCCAATCTTTTGATTGGTGTTTTGATATTTTATTGCCTCAGTGCAAAAATGCAGCTGGCGGCACGAAAAGGGCAATCCTGGTTTAGTTGTTCAAATGTGCTCAGAATCTGCTGATAGTATCTACCAGAGTGAGTGTGATTGGGGACCCTATTTCGGGATTGTGTTAGGGTCAAATGGAAATCGGATGGTAAGAGTTTTGGACATGGACAATGGATCAGTGCACCGAAGACACGTTGACCAAATTCACTATCACGCGCCTGACACTACTAATAACACAGACAGTAATCCAAGTCACATATATGTTGATTCGGATCCAGATGCACACTAGGAACCAGCGTGTAGATGCTCAGAACGCTTGGCAATGCAAGCAATCAGAGATTACAAACACTTCAGAATTCATTCCAGCTATGGTGAGTGTGATGACTGTCCATAAACAAGTTATTCGCTCCTTTTCTTACATGCTACTGCCTGTATTAGGTAATGAATATATATAATCTTAAATTGCACAAATATATGAATCCGATTTGCACTCTGACTGCAACCGTTTAGATTCATTCATTGGTCTTTGGATATTTCTATTCTTTAGATCGGACAATCGGGGAAACCCTAATAAAGTTTAGTAAGGGATTGGCGTTATTTCACTTGCTTACGATAAAGGCTAGCCACGAACATTCGCTTTGCTGTGCCAGCAAAGAATGGCTCAACAATCCGCAATTTTGGGGAGCTTCTAATCCGCATTAACCTGAATGTTCGCCGTTGCTTCCTCTGGATGTTCACCATTGCTGATGCCCGTGATCCTAATAGTAGACGTTGACTTCTTGATCCGCTTCATTCCCTTCTTCATTGTGAAGCACAAAATCTCGGGAGACAAATAAACAACCCATTGTGTGTAAATCGAAGCCACTGCCACCACATCCACTAGAATTTGTTCATCTCTGGCTACTTCTGACATTTACGCGCTATTGGGGTCCGAACACACTAAGAACACTCGATCGCTGATTACAATTTTCAGAGCTTGTCCTAAGGTCGTACATTATAATACTATCAAGGGGAAGCCCACTTTCAACCATCTCAGACGACCTACACTCCGGAGAAGTTAGGAATAGTCAAGGCACAACCCGATTATATGTTGAATCCCGAAATTACACGCCATTCAAACAGTCCTCGCACTTCGGAGCTTCACATGGTTTCAAAGATATGTTCCCTTAATTAATGAAAACTGCTGTTTGTTTTGATTTTGTGTTTTCTCAAACTGACGATATCATTTTCCCCGTGCAACTGAAACCGAGCATCCTCCAACATCTGGAAGTTTTTCGCACTTGCCTCTATGCGGCGCTTCTATGAATCCAAATACATTGCGCAAAGTTAGTCGCGAGAGATCAACAAGTCCGGCTAGATCAATCGATTTTCCACATTTCATTTATGCAGGATTAGTTTGCATACATAGTTCGCATCGAATTAAATAAGCAAATCAACGATTATGATGATAGCCGTCCTCGATCTACCCCTGGGATTTTCTTGTCCGTACCATAAAAAATCGGTGAAACGGTTCTTATCTTGTATGTGGGATTATGTTAATATTTTCATCTGGCACGAGAGCCCAAATTCACAATTGATAATTTAAAGGACCGCAACGCAGTTCATTCACATTGTGCTTTTTCCACACAGGAGGCGTTCAAATTTTACTTGTCGTCAGTCGTATACATTATGTATATATGCTAGCTGTTGACTCGGTATATGAGTACCGTTCTCAACGTATGTTCACAATTACGTCGGGAAAGCTAGGCCCTATGTTTACAAACGGCTCTTCAGGTTTACAAATCTGCGCAGAGTGGTGTTTCAAGCTATATCGTATTTCAAATTATTATTTTGGATTTCTATCCAAATTATTCGGGACTATGTTAGAGCGGTTCAGAACTCCCTTCCAATTGGCTTTGTGCGAACTGGTTCTGTTGGGTTTGAAACTTGAGGTATCCTGTCGTGACGCATTTCTATATCCGTATTGAAATTTCGTTAGATATTTGTATAGTACTTATAGATTATGAGCAAGTAAACACTTGTCAGATCTTGATGAATCGACGCTTGTTTCTATTTGAAGTTTGAATTTTTTGACATTAGTTCGAAACAGAGGGGTGATTCATGTGATATTATTTATCTTTCATCAAATATTTTCGCCCATATCAAATAGACAAGAAATTAATTCGACTCCGTGTTTTCGCGGCGCACAAACCGACAGTTGGTATGGGCGAATTTCACGGACAGCTTACATTTTTCAAACTATTTTGTTAACGTTACCTATTCCTTATCCAACCGGACAAACAACCGAATTCAATGGACGGGCATCGCAGTGACCCCAAACATGGGGCATTCTAATCGAAGCGTCTACGGACTTGCCACGTCAAGGTCAACGTGGGGAGAGATGACCATGCCATGAGTCGCACTCTTAATGGCAGTTAAGGTCACTTTACGCACTCTGTGTACTTTTGGTCGTTTGTGCACTGTTCTCTGCGCATGTCAGTGTACGCAAGGCTGGACTTCACAGAAAGGTAAAATAGACCGGGAATTTTGGTCTGTGTACCACTAGGTGGGCTAACCACGTCCAAACATTTGAAACAAGAAGGAAAATGGCCAAAGGTGCAGTTTCCTCCCTACACGTTTCTGTGACGACCACAGCGACAAACTGGATTCTGTTCTCCTTTTATGTCTTACCGTTTGTTAGTGAGTGCATTCTTATTTCCGAGCATAAAAACGAGTCACGGATGTTCTTACTCAACTATTATGCAAAAAATCCTTTGTAACCATTTAACCATTACCCCAGCAGAAAACTATTGTGTGAAAAATTATTGGTTAGTTATGTGAAAATATAGTTTTCGAGTCTTCGCCGTACGCGATGGTTCCCAGTTTGTTAAACTGAGTAGTAATCTCAATGCATTTGCGCATGAGCTGCAACATAAGACAAAGATTCGTATTTTATTTCCGGCGCTGAAAGTATGTTTAATCGGTTAGAATCTTACGAATTTTTAACCAAGTTCATCACATGCTCACTTATGTCAAGGATCATTCTGAGCAGACCAGTGGCTATCATGTTGAACTGACAATCGGCTATCTCCGATTTATGTTCCAATTTGAACTGCTAGTGATCATTGCCAAGAGCTAGTTGAGGATTGGAGCTACTAACAGAACGACTTCCTTCGCAAACAACGCTTTTCTACTCTAATTGAAGTGGTATACTCTTATGCCCGTACTAATATAGAAACGCTGGTTCATCGTCGTATGTTACACAAATGATGATGCCGGAAAGCTGTGGCCGGGAAATAGTGTCGAAAATTCTAGGCACTATTCATTCCATGGAGTATTATCAGGAAAGTAAAATTTGAATATTTCATTGTCATTTTCAAAGAGAAGTTTGTGAGAGAAACTTCGACAAACTCGCAGATTGCCATGCCGCAAGGCTTGTATGAACTCTAACAGAGAATCAAAATCAAGCATTTACGAATCTCGAACGCGGCATGACAAGCTTTGCATTATGTATACGGAACTTAAGGTGCGTTCGCGTCTAACCGAGGAGCGATACACGTCGATGAAAACGTTTTCCATCCCTCGTTTTCACCTATCGCCACTTCTGGATGAAGCGCAACGACTACTTCCGGTATCAGTATTACAGCCGGGTGAAAAACGTACGCAATAGATTTTTATGGTTCATTGTTGGCAAAAACGTGGAGACTGGAAGAAAATAGCATGCTATACTACGACAAACGTATCGTATTCTGTTGCGGTTCAATACGAAGTCAGAAAGTTAGCATCGAGTAGACCGGTCATTCCCCCTCAGAATCCCAGTGCACATTCTTTCATGTATATTCTGTCTTTCAAGCGAACCGGCAGGCCGTCCAAAAACGAGCGCAATTCCTCCAGATGCCAAACTCAGGACTTCGTCTTTAGGTCTATATACATGCATAGATCGAAAAGTCCGACTGATTAACAAACGGATCTCTTCCGGATTCTCATAAATCATGCAACCTTATTAGTCAGTAGTATTCCGGGACTGAAACTGCAGACTGAAAAGCAATAGCTGACTTACTTAACGAATGTTTTAAGCTAAACGACGTGCCCGAATTAAACCGCATTCACTCTGATAGATAGATCACATGAGATACCTGATGCACATAGTACTTATGCAAATAAACAATTTCAGCGAAATGACGTACAACGAAGACCTAATGTTGATCATCCGAGAGCGAAAAAGGGTGTCAGATTTGAAAATTTGTGATCAACGTGGTCGTGAAATTCGACGATCTCAAAATTTCCCAAACAACAGAACGCTCTATCTGAAGCGATGTAAGTACAGTTATGCTACTGTTCATGCAACATACGACTTTTAGGGGGTGGGGTTTCCTCAGGGTCCGTTTTTCGCTACCACATCTTAAAGTATGAACAAATAGACTGGGAGATAAAGTCTGGAAATACACCTGATCAAACTACTTTAATGACAACAACATCATAGTAAATGCCCAAAGACTAAAAAACAGTTGCTGACTTTTCTTGAAGAATGTCAGAGCCATTTTTAATAGCAAGTAAGAATAACCACAAAAACGTATAAGAATAGCCGGAGATATTGTTGCCATATTTGATATAAGCCGCAAGAGCATCCTATTGGATAGAGTCCTTCAAATTTCAAACAGTAATTAGCTAATGGCAATTATCCTTAGCCAACGTCCAAAACATTTTACACATATCCTCCCATCCTTTTTGGTATTTGCGAATTCGCTCAGCGTGAATATTCCGGGAGCTTCAATTAGAGTGGCAAAAATTTTGTGAGGAAGGATTTTCCGGGGGAACATCTACGTTGTTTCTTAGGCTTATACGACTACTCGATAGTCATAAGCATTATTTACCGGCTTATATACATTCGACTGTATTTCTTTTTTGACTGTTTAAGTGTTAAGGCTGTCTGATATGCTAATTGCACTTTTACTGATAGTGTAATAACACTGAAGCCGCTAAAACCACATCAGGGTAGTTGAATAACACTAACTCATACTTGCATCACTCCCTCTCAGTTCGTGGATGGCCATTTATAGCGGACATCAAGGAATACCAGGAGGACCACGTGCATGCCACGAAAAAGCACAAAGAGGAAGATAGAGAAGAACAACGGGACAACTCCATTGTTTCGTTAGAGGGCGATTGTACGTGTTTCCTCGGAATGCACGCAACCATAGCGGAGGTGTCGGGTTCCCACTCGCCCTCCCTCGCATTCGGGGAAGCAGTTACTGTGTTCTGATCTCGGTGGCATTATAGCCATGCTCCTGGATAGTAGCTTTGAATCAGATAGTCTAGTCGATAAACCGATGGTGTTCTTGAATTCCGGAGGAACGTTTGACAATGGTTTGCTTTGGAAAATTCTTGGTTCGAAACCCACTACTCCAAAGCTTATAAGTGAGTAAGTGGGTGCGAAAATATCGAAGTTGCAGTAAATTTGATAGGTTTCCGCCACACTGGCACACCTCCGGTTGAAGACAGCTGCAAAAATTGAAATTTGGCTGAAAATGTTACATCATATATCTTCCGAATCAACGACCTGAAGTTTAAAACAATAATGGTCAACCAGGTATTTCGAAGACCTACGTTTTCGACTGATTTCAAGGACTTTTGTTCCAAGTTCGTTTAGGTTCAAGACCATTGGTTTGAGCTGTCATTGGCATTCCTTGTAACCCAAGTGTTAGCAAGTTAACCAAATAAATTCGCACTGTAAAATGAAAGCCATCGGCCGGCTGCCGTGGTGGCAAGATTTTGGTTAAAAAATGAACCAATTCTCAATAAATCATGTTAATACTATAGAAATTCCTGTAGTTTGACAGCCTTATGCCAGAGGTTGAGCCAAGTGCTATAGGTTTGATATGGATCTTAGCTTTTAAACCGTGGCGAAAGGCTCTCAATCTTTAGCGTTTATGTCTTACACCACGCGAAACACTAGACCAACGAACAGGTTATTTAGATCAGATACGCTTGCTTGACTACATGGGGCTTTTACTAGTATAACCTCACGACCATGCGCCGCCTGTTTGTACAACTCACCCGCTTGTCTAATTTGGTCTAAAGCACGAAAATATACGTAGCAGAATTTTGCAATTTTAAGGGGCAAAGCAGGAGTGTCCATCGGGTCTGAGAATAGTGCCATTTCAATTACCCCATCATGTGGTCGGCGCACCTAACCGTCTAGGGCTAACGACAAAAACAATTTATAGCCGTATGGCCGTTCCTTTTACTGTAGCGATGGTGAAAAACACTTTTGCTTAGTACCAACCGGAAGGAATAAGACATCGACTCTTGATTTAGAGATTCGCCGAAATGCATGACGTGGAAATGATAAGAGAAAGCCAGAACTTTTTTCGTTTCACACCAATAACAAATATGGTCATGTTTCCCCTTGTCTGTACTATACAAGACAATGGCTTCTGGTTTCACTCGAATGAAGTTACGTATTTGTCCGTCGTCATTTCTCACTGAGAATTGGGTGACTGAGGAGTCATCGACCGAGGATCATCCGGATTTTGCGCGCACTGGTACAAAAGTAGTGACCTACCAGGATTATGACAATTTGATCATCGCACCCCCTTGGGTTACGATATAGCAGAAGAAACTTTCCTATCTTTTCCGTAACAGAAACCCAGTTACAAGAGTTTGAATCAGCAGTTATTTCAAGATACAAGGAAGAATTCGGCAATTGAGATAACGGGTTATGAAACTACAATTGCAAGTTGAAATAACAGTGCATGCTCTTACGAAGAGGCCACTGTACTTGGGAGATATAGAAGTAATGCAGATGGGAAGACCAATCCCAATTATCGAAGTGTGCTCCTCGTGATGTTGAACAGAATCAGCATAAATCTCAAAGGGTGTAAAAGGATAAAACCAGATAACTCAGAATTGTGAAACAGGAATAATACTAGCTCTCGCAACACTGGGGTATTCACATTAACCCGCTATCAAGGGAGAAACACGTCTACTGGTGCGCATACTTCAGTAGTCGCACACAAAGCCCAGCACGTCCATAATGTTAAGGTATTGTCAAGTGACTCACGACACGCTGTGATGAGCAAGACTGCCACAAAAATTGGGACGCATCGATGGCTAAAATAGAAACCACTCGGATGTAGAGCTAGCAAAATCGGGGCCTAACGAGATGAAGTGGAGGTAAAATCTAAAAGGAAGAGAAGTAAAGTCACCACGAATTCGTGGCCCTCCCTCAAGGCGAACAAACTAAGTCCGACACATCCATGTTTCTGAGTGAGCAGAACGGATAGAGAAAATGGAAGAATGGATGGCTGAGTGCCAATGACTGTAGCTCAGCATAATTGGAAGAAATGCATGACGCCCACCGCACAAGCGGTGTCGAAGTTGGTCAACCTTGAACAAGATGCCTAGCACTGGCGTCCCAACATAACCGGACTATTTGAAGTGCAAGAACATTTTACTGGATTGGTTTGCACGAAAAATTCCTGCAAAGCACAGTGTACTGTCTTCTCCTGCCTATAGAGATGTTTGCCTTCACCTGAGTCATTCAACTGGTGCGCAACTGGTGTATGGTCTGCAAGATCGAGTGACGGGTAGGAACGCCGTATTATGTAGTATTGATGTTTGATGGAGCGCCTTAGCGCATGGCTAAGGCGTTCGACGAAAATCTTTTTGTTAATGGGTCGTGTTCCAGTTCGAGCACCGTGTATGTATCCACTGCTGATGATTTCCAACAAGGATGAAACGGCTGTACAGTGACAGGTTGGATGTTAACACTGGATGACGAGTAGTTCGGGAAACCAAACGTCTGTAAGTCTGCTAGAACACCCACCGCCCCCAAACCTCTTGACATGGTTGAGGGTGGGCGTCTCAGTCTTCGAGTCGGTTGCTCACCCTAAACGCCTTTCGGATTGCTCTACAATGGCCGGTGTTCCACCCAGTTAATACGCAGGAAGTTCCACACACTGCCTTTTCGTTGTGGTAGTGAGTTCACAAGAGAGCGAGGTAAGGGCGAATGCACCCCGCCCTTTACCAGGTTGACCGGCTAAGAAGTTTCCAAGGTCGGACTCCGATAAAAAAATTGCCATACTATGGTCGCGATGGGTATTAGTTTCGGCTTGGTGAAGATAGCGTTAAGAAAGGGAACCTTGAATGACAATGTCACTGGCAAACGAATGAATCGGACTGAAAATACACCGTGGCTTTTCAACCTGAAGATCGCGGGTTCGAATCCTTCTAACGTCGGTCAACTTACCTTTGATGACCGCATTGATAAAGGAAAAGAAAGAAAGGAAGAAGAGAATGAGAAAACGTACTAAACCCTGGTGAACAAATGCAGTCATAAGAAGGGGTCTGGATAGAACCAAGTAACCTGTGGCAGAGATGATTTGTTTGCTGAGAAACATGGTAACCACAGAGGGAGAGCTAGAAGGAACCCGAAAATGGGTGGCCGCTCCAGAAGAATTTCGTATCAAGCTTGATCAAAATATCGAATAAGACCGATTGTTTCCCGTGATTGCCGACCACAGCCAACCAGGAGAGAGACGAGAGCCAGAAAAAGTATGGTTTCGGATAATTTCGAAATAACGGCCTAATGTAACGAATTTTCGCAAACATGCGTCCATACTTGGATTCGAATCCTGCCGAGAGCGAAGACTTTCTACCGTTGGGTAAATTCTACACCAAGCTTGTACTAATGTGCCCAGGTTTTGATCGCGACCTCAGAGAACCGAGTAATATTGGAAGAATGATCGAAAGACAGGTGAACTCCAGAGAAGCATAGACGTTTCGAATGAAGGAATGGCGCTGACTGCAGCACCTGCCCTCATCGACAAGTTCTTCCACAATCACGTAGGTGGAGGCCTCGTGGACCCAATAGTTTAACTCAGTCTCACTGGGAAAGCCCACTAGTTAGGGCTTTAGTATTTTCTTACTACCTCGGGGACTGTCCTCCTTTCAACGATTGCCGGCCTCGAACAAGGTGAAAATTAGACGACAGTTGCCGCTTTTGAGGATGGGAGAAACTACAACGTTCACAAGGGGTCCAGAAAGTACGGGATTGAAGAAACAGAATAGACGGTATGAAAGAGAGGTCAAATTAGGAGGCACACATTTTAAGAACCGTCACTGGCATACCGCCCTGACCAAGTAGTTTGCATACGTTCACATAGTGCAGCGCTTGGCGGATCTTCTTAGTACTGTACTAACACGAGGTGGAGAACAGGGATATAGAAGACAATAAACTAAAGGAATAGGATATGCAAGTGTGGTGGAGTTGAAGACGAACCGGAAATATAAGACCTCGGATTTCCTGTTTCACAAAATCGCCAGAGAAATTACAGATGAGAGTGCAATTAGAAGAGCAGAAGTTGCGGCAAACTGCCTTGTTAGGGGGTCCGAATGATCAGTGACGGTTGCAGAGGAAACCAAGCGTTCGGTTTTATAGCGGACGACGTGTTATTTGCCTTTCCATAAGGCGGGTATCTGTTTTTACCCTTCCCAAATCGGATGTGGCTGACAGAAGTGAGCGACCAGTGCAACCGATGAAATACTGAGCGGCTCAAAAGTACACCAAGGTCACATACTTGGCTGAATCACTCGGGAAATTCCGGTTTGGGAGTGCAGAACGAAAGATTCACACCTTGAAATGGACAGAGGGTCCAAAAAGGGCAAGCCCTGTCCTACCAGAACTTTTGGCTTCCTCGGTGAGGTAAAGTGTAGTCGTACCAGCTAGACTTTTGATGGCGTGAATCATAAAGTGTGCCTCCAGATGCTAGGACAGAAGGACTATATGCTTTATATTATAGTTAAAAGCTCATCTTTGTGGTTGCCGGCTCCTAGGAGAATCCGGGAACACCATACCATGGCGACTGTAATCGGTGGAGATCAATGCTGGATATAGAATGGTTCCCGATTATTAAGAATGAATCACCACTGCTCGCAGATGATACTAAATTCTGCAGATATGCTGAATCTACTCGGATTCAATGGGACTTGTGTTTTCCATCAGTTAACATTAGGACGAAAATTACCGTGGCTTCGAAATCAACGGTCACCGACTAGCGGATGGTTTCTGTCAGGATATTTAAGTCACCTATGTAATGTTTACTTACTGCTAAGAAAACAAACGCAGACGGGTAAACAGGTCAAATCAATAGCACCAAGGTAATTAGGTCAGGTCCGGGTTCCAGACGAGAATCAAGGGAGAGCTGCATATCACTGGCTACGGTTAGAAGGACGGCCGCCATATTGGTGGTTAGTCACAGATAAAGTAGCGTCATGCTTACCGAATGAACGACTGTGGGAAAGCACTGACAGTGTCGGGGATATAGTGGTTTCCGTCTGACAAGTGTTCTCGTGCAAAACACCACAAACCAGATAGTGGCGCTATGACGTGGTGGGTTTGGACCGTCAACACATGTGAGGCTACTGTTTTTTGTCAGGTTCTCCCGACTCGACAAGGTTTGCTGGAAGAGGGACATGAACCAATTAGCCGTTCATTGGCTCGTCTAAAACAAAGGTACTGTCTTGCAAGCAATGCTACGCTGCGCGAAAGCCAGAGATGTCGACCCATTTTGCCTCCACGTGTTTTGTTAACCCATTCTTCAGGAAATTCCGTCGGCTGTCCTATGGGTGATTCTGAGGCAAGCTGTTTACTGGTTAATTCGTGTCCTGTTTCGGCTAGCTTTCAAGACTTACCGAACATGCTCTCACCGGTTGGTGCAATTCTTCGTCTTCGATGCCCCTTCAAAATAGCCACATTCCAGTTGCAAGCGCCGATGCATACAGAACAACCGGGATGTTCAGCTATTACATTCGAGACCATAGCCATCGATGAGTGCTTCTTTCTACACTCACAATGAAGACCTCAGATCCATAATTCAATGAATGAACTCTTCACATCTTTTCGCGGATTTCCATCTGCGCCTGTCTAGTGGCCTTAAGGTTGTTGATCCTGGTCTTTTTGTCGTTGGTGAGGTGCTCAATAAAACGGTTGACACCATCCTGTTCTTGCTTCAGTCAATAGCCGGTTTTGTGCAGCGGGACTCAGATTTGCGTGAAATAAGCAGCTGCCATTTCGAAAATGCCGGCGCGCTAATCTACAGATTACAGCCCAGTTAACCTTATTCAAAATCTGTATAACTTGCAGCGTGATGCAAACCCACTGACCTTGTGAATTTGGCAGATGTGGATGTTAGAGCAGGTTGGCTGTCTCGGAACGAGGTTAATTTGGGAGTCCGATTGGATTTTAACTCCTGCAGTTCCGAAAACGGATTTTCAGCCCTGTGTTCAGGCCATCGATTAGTTTCCCCCAGTAAGAATTTTAGACGATCGAATTACCACTAGTGTCCGCCCATTTTACATCCAGAGAGATCCAATCGTTTAAGTCGAAGATGGCCGGAATGGTTACCAAATCACCGGTTGTGCTGAAGTACTCTTCCATTTGAGACCACCTGTTAGCTTGCTCCAAGCTGTCCATGTGCTTCAGTGGGTGCTCCAAACACAGGATGCAGCGGCCGAGACTGTGATAAGCTGTCTGGTCCCACTTTCCCAAACGTCAATTGTGGAAAGCTAGAGCTGACCTTATTAGATAGCACCCATTAGCACTGGTAGCCTATCAAGAATGCTTTAGCTTGCGCTAGCTTAGTACTTTATACCCTGGCTCGCCTTGTCATAACACGCTAGATTTCTGATGAGCCAGTTCATCCAGGATGACGGCAGGCATAGGGAGACCTAAACTAAACGCAAGTCTACGCATGCATAGCGAAATCGGGTGGTTTCGTCGTGTACCACAGATAGGATGTGCTGCCGCTATTAGAGGTTGTCGCAAGCTCTTTCGTCTCCTCGAAATCACCAGCAGTGGTTCCGGGACTGAGGGATATAATCTATGAATTTGGCAGTACGTCAATCTATAGACCAAAAATGATGGCTCGCATGCTGAGTGGATCACTTCGAGGCACCGTTTATCTGCCCTTCAGTTAGTCATCCCCACAACTGTTCCGGCACACATTCCTGTTTTGATAGATCCACCTTCTGAAGTGGATATCCGCAGGTGGATCCAAGCTGTAGTAGTGATGAAGCGCCGGGTCGCGATGGTTCTTTCTCAGCTCTATTTAAATATGGTGAAATGAAGCTGCTAGAGCAATCCAGGATATTTTTCCGAAGTTGTGTCATCATGAATCGAGGTGAGTTACGGTTCATGACCAGCTTTTGTTTACTCTCCGACGTTTCCAAGTACGACAAGCCTGTGGTGTATCATCATGTAGCGCAAGGTCGAAATCGGTGCCATCAAGATCGCACTAAGCTCTTGTGCATCATAAAAATAGCGTAAATACACACACCAGAAGGACTACCTTATTTTTGGTCGTTGTTGCGTTAGTGTATGGATAACAAATCGTAATTACTTTAAAGCCAGATGGCATGACCGTGGGAGCGATGCTAGGATAAGAACTGGAATACTAAATACTCGTTCGGAGGATAATCCATCACAGCTTATCCAAGTTAGCAGACTTCATTGGTTTGGTTACGTGCTGTTCGTGGAAAACGGCTACGAAAACGTGCCATTTTGTGTTCCTCCCTCAGAGGAAGAGGCAAAGTGGAAGTTAGCAGATGAAGTTCAGCTCAGTTCAGGTTTTACAACCGGTAACCTAGCATCAACGCACTGCTTGTCAGTGCCACTTCACAGCACCATTTGCTCAAACAGAAAAAAAGGGGCATAACGAAGGATGAACCGCAAAATCGTACGCTGAAACAACATACAGAAGAAAGGTTTCCAATGCAAGAATGCTACATCGTTTTCGGCCACCGCTTTGGGGTATCTCGTGGACGCAAACACGGTAGTTTAAGTGCACCTGCGAAATTCAGACCATCGGTTAAAACTTCCATACTTCCCACCCAGGTCAACAACTGGCCATCCCCCAATGGAAGTGGAAGTGCAGTCGAATATTCGACTTCTGAAGAGGGGAAAAGCTGCCGGTCCCGACGACCTTCCCACAGTTCTTTTCAAATTGGGTGGAGAGGTGCTGATGAAATCACTTACCTCCTTGCTTCGTGATATTTGGAACGAGGAGCATATTCCATTATCGTGGGGTGGGTCACTGATCGTACCCATCTTCAAGAAGGGTACACGGAGTGACTGCAGCAATTACCGTGGGATTAGTTTAAGTCCGATAGTTACTAAGGTCTTAGCTTCGATAATGCTGCGCCATTTGACACCGATTCGCGAGAGTACACTCGATCTCCGATCGATAACCGGATGTAACATCGACGCCAGACACCCGAAATCGGTAGATGCCAATGGAGCGTGTGCACGAGCACACTTCACCAATACGAGATCACGAGATGAGATGCAACTACCAAAGTAATTAAATCTACCTACCTCAACTAATTGTTCTCTCACAAGGTCAAGGCTCGACTTCGAGCCAATCTAGTCCTGAGACACCATTTCAAACTGTGAAGTTGAGAAACATCCCAAATATACCTAAACTACTGGCCGTTCGACTGAGAAAAACCTGCAACTTACTTAAGTTGTCTGCATATTCTAGGTCAGATAGCTTCCTGTCCGAACAAATATCAATGTCCTTATTCTCAGTTGAGTATAGGACGATTTCCGTGATCACCTCAAAGGTAGATGAGAAAAAGGTGAAAGGGAGAAACTTTGAAAAACACCATTTCCACGGTGAATTCGAGTGAAAAATCGACGTGAGCACGAACAAGACCCGAAAGGTTCATACACAGAATGAACGAGTGGAATGAATTCCTTTAGCACAACTCCCGACGAAGCAGTGCCACAGAATTGCATGATCGACTGAGTCCAACGCCGTTTACTGGTCGAGAAAGACAGATCACTAGACTGCGAAAGGTGTGCCTGTTTCAAGACTTGCCACGGAGTGAACATTTGGTCAATGTAACAAAGGCCAGCTTGGAAAATGGTCTGATTCTTACACACACATTTCAATTACACCAGGTAATCGGCGGAGGATGATGCTTGCGAGCAGTTTGAACGTAATGCTTGCTAAACTAATTCCTTCATCAGGATCTACCACTTTTCTTGTAAATCGGTACAATCACCGATTCACGCCAGTTCTTGGGAATCACCACCTCAGATTGCTTCTAGGAGGCTCGTTTAACTCCAACATCAACAGCTCGCCACCATTCCTGAAAAATAATGGCAGTAGTCTATCTGGTTCAACTGCCCTATGCCTTTTAAAAAAACTATCTCAAATGGAGTGTTGGTACCCACCTTCAATGGTTCATTTCCAGACTACTGGAAGGTTCACTGTGGTCGTGAGTCCACTAAGTCGCTCCCAAAAGTAAACTTACCAACGCGCCAGCCAACGCTCCTGATAGCAAATCAACATCGCCGGATTACTCAGTGACTCCCTTTACGCACAGTACACATGATCTTTCAACTTCTGTAAAATATCAGGCCGACGCCACAATTGCTTCAGTCCAGCGTAAACGGCTTGTACCTTCGATATACGCGTGTTTCCCTCTACTCCCGAGCGACCATCGTTAGACACGCAGCTGACGAAGTAAGTGAAACGGCCCACAACCGTCAGTTCCTCTCCATCCAGTATCAAGTTCGGCACTACTGTCGTCCAGTCCTGTAACAACACTTTACATTTCAGAGGTGTAAAACACATACCAAACCGATATACAGACCTTGAGAGTCTATCTAGTACACGTTGTGCATGGCCAACAGACCCAAAAAGGCACACGACGTCATCTGCGTAGTCTAGGTCACATAGCTTCCCTCTATTTCCCAGTTCGACTGTTACATCCTGGAGATCTAAACCATCTTCCACTAAGTCATCCATGACGAGATTGAACGCGACTGAAGAGTTGAGACACCCTTGTCGAACGCTACTAGTCGTTTCGAATGAACTTGATAGTTCACAGCATACCCTCACGTGACCATAGGTATGAAAGTATAATGCTTGCAACATATTCACGAAACTCGCCGGCATAAAAGTTAGGTGGGGCGCAATAACTAGCGCTGACGGGTGACAGTAAGAGGGACATATTAGTTTCAGATTGTAGGTTATAAACGAATGTGAGAGGACATTTCGGCACAAACAATTCTATCACAACGAGACTGCACCTTGACTTGTTGTCACGGCTTGTATGCCTCTATGACCGAGCGAGCTATGGCGGACGGCTTATCTAGAGCCGAAGATCCAATCATGCCTGAAAGTTCAATGGGTAGAGGCCTGACGGAGTAGCCTCCTGGTCTTCCAAGTTGGGGGTTGATCTGAGTTAGCAGATCAGCCGGAAAAACGAGTGGAAGACTAATTGATCCAAGTAGATGCGCTCCCACTCAGCTATTCCCCGCTGCTTTGCGGTCAGTTTCTTGTCAGAACCGAAGGCTTTTGTTGAGAACCCTAATCGTTCTTCTGCTTAGCGGATGGACTCCCAGGCAGTACCCGTCCATTATTCCTCATGAGTTACACGCCTACAAATAATTCCATACTGCATCGGTCGTCGCGCAGGATAATCAGGACCGCGCTGCCCATTGCGTCGAGCGCAGGTGGGGTGGGTAGTGATAAGTATGCTACTGCTCAGAGTTCCCTCTCTTTTATTCAACCTGTCTCTTCTGTCTCCAACCCAATCTGTTTGCCCCTTCTGCCTACCCATAGTATCTCCATTGATAACACGCCCGATACTCGCAACGGTTTATTGTCAAGTAGTGTAGTAGGTAGTTTCCAGTCTGCTGGCTCACATTTTCTCAAGCCTCGTCAGCCTTTGCATCTGGGTTCCTTCAATGTGCGCACTTTAATGCAGGCTGGCCAACAGGCGTGTTTGGCTCTGACAGAGGACTCACTTTCGATTGATGTCTGCTGTGTGAGTGAAACACGAATTCAGGATTCGAGTAGAGTAATTCAACTAACTGCGCCAAATGTCTCGTCAAGATATTTTCTTCGCACTTCGGGAGACGAAGCAGCTCAAGCTGTGGATCAACGTGGTGTAGGAATAGTCTTGAGTGAGAAGGCTGAAGCAGCCCTTCTATACTGGATCCCGGTCAACAGTCGCTTGCATGCCATGAGACTGCAGGGATCAGTCGGCGTCCGAAAGGATAGTAGTGTTGAGCGTAGTTTATTTGTTATCTCGGCATGCGCTCCAACAGACTGCAGCACTGATATGGAGAAAGACGAGTTTTACGATAACCTCGTCACTCCTGTTCGGAAGACCAAACGGTCTGACACTGTAGTGGTAGCAGGTGATTTTAATGCACAAGATGGAAAACCGAGTGCATCGGAGTCTTGTTCAGGTGGGCGATGCGCCTTGCCTGCACAGCGAACAGACAATGGGGAAAGACTTCTGTTCTGTGCAGACAAAAACTTATTCCTATGTAGTACGAATTCCCGACTCAGTTCGCGTCGCACTGCGACATGGCGCTTTAACTCGACAGGTACTCTGAGTCAGATTGATCATATCGCATTAGGCTACCGTCGGCGCGATTCTGTCCAAAACTGCAGACCATACTGGACCACGTAAGTCAAGTCGGACCATCCGCTAGTTTTGATGAGATTTTTGCTGCAACTTAACGGCCATCGACGCAGGCCACAAACCCGATTGGTTGTGGGACGTTTGTCTGATTCGGCTGTTCGCAACAGCTACGAACAGAAACTATCCGAGGAACTACGAACTCCGACGAGCAGCAATGTAGACGAGCAGTGGGGTCACATCGAGCAGACGATGCATTTGGCAAAGGATTTCGCCTGTGGTCCTAGATCTAGTGTTTATCAATCACATTGGATCTCGCGAGGGTCGCTGGGTCTAATGGAGCAAGCAAGGAACGTATTCCGTTATCGTGCGGCGAGTCACTGATTGTGCCCACACGGAGTGGCTGTAGGAAACATAGCGGAATTGGTTTAATCCTAATAATCACTAAGATCTCAAACAACATCCGTGAACAGGAGGATGGGTTTCGTTCAGACCGAGGTTGCATCAACGAAATATTCACTATTCGCCAAATACCTGAAACGCGCCGCGCACACCGCCGCCCTACGATCGTTTTTTTCGACTCGAATGTCGTATTCGACTCAGTGGATCGGACAGCGATATATAGTGTCACCGGAATGGTATGCCAATGAAGTTCGTAAACCTGTTGTGAGCATTGTAGTCGCATTCCTTGGGTTACGGGAATGTACACGGCGAACTAGCAAGTTTATTTGAAACGACTAGTGGCGTTTGACATGGGTGTCCCATCTCTCCATTTCTGTTCAACTTCGTCATGGACGAGGTGATAGAAGGAGGTCTCCGGGATGTAGGAGTCGAACTGGGAAGTGAGGGCAAGCTACGCGACCTAGATTACGCAGACGACGTCGTGTGCCTGTTCGAATCTGCGGACCATGCACAACGGGCACTAGATAGACTGCCGAGATCGGTTGCTCGGTTTGGCATGTGCTTTGCACCTTCAAAGTGCAAAGTACTGTTACAGGACTGGACGACAGCAACGCCCAACTTGATACTGGATGGAGAGGAACTGACGATTGTGGACCGTTTCACTTACTTCGTCAGCTACGTGTCCAACGATGGTAGCTTGGGAGTGGAGGTAAACACGCGTATATCCAAGGCTACGCTGGACTGAAACCCCTGTGGCGTCGGCCTGATATTTCACTGAAGTTGAAAGGTCGCGTGTGCTGTGCTGCAGTGCGTTTGGTTCTGTTGTACGGTTGCGAGACATGGAGCATGCGTGTGCCAGATGTTCGTCGGTTGGTTTTCGACAACCGATGTTTACGTAGTATGGCTAGGATTGGGTGGAGTGACCGGGTGAGTAATATGGAGGTTAGGAATCTGGTATTGGGGGCCACTTCTGAGAACAGCTTGTTTCAGCGTATGAAACTTAGTAGACTACGCTGGTTGGGTCACGTGTTGCGTATGATGAACACTCGTCTACCATACCGTGCCCTATTTTGTGTTCCTTCTAAGGAATGGAAGAAGCCATGTGGAGGCCAACAGATGACGTGGCAACGTGGAATGAAAAAATGTACAGCGAACTCAGGTAAAGTAGGTTTCTCACGTTTCCGAAAGACTCGTCATCTAGATGGCTGGAGGCACTGAAGTGTATGGCAATGAACCGTGAGCAGTGGCGATCGTGTGTTCACTTCCGATCGATAAGTGCGTTTTTACAGTTAGACTGTTCCGTATGTTGACTATAGCAGTATTGTTATCTTTTCCTGCCATGTATAGATTCATTTCCTGTTTCCTTTGCACATTCACTGTATAGAAATATGACTCTGGGCAGGGTCAGTAAGGCTTACCTTGTTGCTTAACGCTGAACGACGATGACGAGTTTGGCACAACTTCCCAATGACACGAATCAAGTTGCACCAAAAGAATACGACGGATGAAATATCTTCAATTACTGTGCACGACAAGAAGCTGGGAAAAGTATTTTAGAAACGCTTGTAGAAGGGGAAGTACGAGGTTTTTGCTGGCAACGCCCTCCTTAAAATTAGCTGAATACATCAGAACGTAAAATGTAAATCATGTATATTAGACAAACAGTAACAACTCATCGGAAAATTCGAAAATATCACATCATCAATTTTCTCATGCGTGCCAATGTATTTACACTAGTTGTATTCAAGAGTACAAAAACACCTGAGTCGCACTAATTCGTGAATCAAAAGGATTTGTTCTTTGTCACGAAAGCGCTGAGAGTTATGAGGCTGATTGCGAGTAAAGCAATAGTTTCCGAATGAATCCAAGGTGCAAACGCAACTCCCTTTGACGCATTATTATTAAAAAAGGTAGTTGTACCTTGTGCCTTAGGTTAACCGTGAAGACCGTTTTCACAGATCCAGTAGGTTCGCCAGACCTTACCGCACGGCGATAAGCCTGTGCACCTTCTTCGTTGAAGAACCTAACGGAGTAATCACCTTTTGGAAAAGCTTTGTGCTCAAACGCAAACGTGACCTGCAGATTCAATATGGTTAATGACAAGGCATACCTGAAAATTGTCCGTTTCAATGTTGCGGTTCACAGGTTGCAGGAGTCCATTCAACTCAGCATAAAGGTTCGAAGACTAGACGAATTACCCAACTTGATAATGAGCATACCCCTATACCCTTACACTTGGCTTCGCCCTCAACAATAACCAGAGTTTTAATAGCAAGAACTGATTCCTTTGAAGTATACGTCACCGATTTGGTATCAAACTCATCACAGCAGTGTGCTGAAAAATAATGAGCAGAATTCCCGAACTCACCTTGCGCCACAAGAAAAGTAAACACGCATATCAGGAGAAACTCAGACATATTGTGTAGTGTGCACTGAAATAATGATCAAGGAAGTTGTACGGCCAACCGGAGATGCACAAGAGCAGAAAAATGGCTTGAGCTGAAGACCAGCAAACACGCCAAACAACATAACCAGCCGCACAGTCACACCGAACACATTACATGCTAGTGATTGGCTCAACGAAGAAACTGTTTAGCAACCCGTGCCCTGAGGCATGGGATTTCATTTGATGCATGGATAGACAGACCCTGTTCCTGACATTTTGGTTTATCGTGAATTACCATTAGAGACTTCTCAATTCCGTCAACTGAAAACCCACTAAGGGGAACCGCCACCCCAAAACAAATTCACCCAAAGGCTTCCATGATCCCAGCGGAAGGCCATTAGCATAAAACAAGACGGGATCTCAGCCCGTAGGTAAACCCCGTCTTTTGAATTACTGATTTAAACCACTAGAGTGGTGAGTCCATGTGAGACAACGATGATTCGTAGATAGCTTTATATGACATGCTTCACACGAGTTAAGTAGAAGGGACAGACACCACAGCCATTATAGCCAACGCTGTAGGGCCCACTATATGGGGGCGGAAATCTGGACTGTGAAACTCAGAATCGCTCCCGGAATAGCAGGCTCAGGAGATGAAGACCAAAACAGTACGAACACGAACGGCGATAATATACGTGGTGAGCAGGATTTACCGTGAAACTGGCTGTGCTACTAGGCGAATTTTCCCCTCGTTTGTATGCAGCACTACACACAGCAATATTTGCTTTATCATGTTTGAAAATCGGATGTGAAACAGACCATTAAGATGGATCGTTTGAAGACTGTTGCTCCAAATACACTATAAAATGACTAATTCTGGAGACGACCTGCTGCTTGTGGTCAGACGCCCTTCTGGTGTGTAGTTCTCGACCGGAAATAGACAAGAGCAGAAAACCAACTTGACTCGGAGCTCAACAAGCGCACCAAGAGGGATCGACGACAACACAGTCAACCAGACGCGGCGGCCCGCAGGCCACGCGACCCGGTGACGTAGCGGACACTGAAAGTAACCCTGGGCGTATCATCAGGATAAACAAACAAAATGACATTCACATGGCACAGGGAAAAGATGACAAAAGTGGTCTGGAAATTCACCAGTATGGTGCTCAATTGCTGGCATCTGAATTTAACGCTATCAACTTCTCCCTGAGATTCTTAGTAGTATCAGCCACCAGTCTCGCTCGGATGGCAAGGTGAGGTGCACATTTCACCCCAGGGCGACAGACCAGCGTTCGTTTATTAGCGAATTGGGATCCTGTGAACCCTTTGATGGAACAGGAAAAACATGAAACTAACACGTTACCTACTCTCCATTCTCCTACGGGACTTATGCGAGCCAATACCCGTTTCTCCTCCGTTCGTTGTAAGGAGATGCATTACAGCTCAAGAAATCTATAGCCTTGAACACCTTAAAGGCTTATTTCTCTTATTTCTTATAGTGAACGCCCAGAACAGATTTCGAAGGGCTGCCAACATATGCCGCATGCACTACGATTTAATCGCATCCTGGGGAGGGCTCGATGTTGTCGTTCTCGAATACTCTGTTGTCAATTCACACACGTCAAAACTCTCCAAATTACATTTCTGCACAACCACTACCTACATTCTTGCTTATTCTGCCGTAGAAATTAATTCTGAGGGCATAATAGCACAAACACAGCATGTCCCTTCACTATCGTAAAACAAGAGGTAGTTAGTTGCATGGATTTCTATTCCCGATGAGTGCATGTGCGATGTCCTAGTTTGAACCTTTAAGACCTTGGTAATACTGTCAATCCAAAGGCTTTCTGGCCTACTCATCGAAATGGCAACCTCAATTCTGGGCCCGTACCGGAAGTCGGATTCGTTCCCCCAGGTATCTTGTCCAACTGAACGTTGACCGCCAGGCGCGGTCGCCATTTGCGCGTAACTCACGCACGCTTCGCTCGCACGCTGCTCTCAGAATGTACTCAGCCTGCTATCGCTTCCGGCTGTCTTTTCCTCCAACCGGTCAATTGTCAGGGTTGTTGGTATTGCAGTCGTACCGAGCCGAGTAAGAGTGACGCACAAGTAGTCACAAGGGTTAGGGACCAGCAAACGTAATACGAGATTCACAGTAGGTCAATTCGGTCTACAGACTCCAAAGGAAGCGAACCAGTGTGGCGGAACTCTGAGCCTCGTTCACACACGAACACCGACTCTTATTTGCTCGGTCCGCAAGTTCTGTGATCCAGCCTGAACTGGTACTTCGTACCAGCTTGTCAAATTTAGCTCTTGATGATTTTATATTCGTTGCGCCCACAAGCTATTAGTCTGACATCCTCCATCTGATAACCCCGTTTACTGCTGACAGGGTTGGCATGCCCTCATGGTGTACATCGCCCCATCCAGCTTCTTACTTTTGTGCACTACTGACTGTCCAGTCCAAAACAAACATGTCACGTTAATTACCTCTACCCTTAACCTGGCCGTTCCATTGATACGTGCTGCGTGAGTCGGCTTCACATTTGAGCGTCAGTAATTGTTACGTGTAGCCTAAACAAGTTCTTTTTAGCTCAGTCACGTGAACGTATAGGATCACATCTCCAGAAGTCAACGATCTGCTGAGAATCGATCTGAGAAAAGGAGAGCCTGGAGCAGGCAAAAACTTATCGTTCTTCTTGCGATTATTGTGTGCGAGGAGAGGACAGGAGTAGAGTGCAGCAGCCACTTATGGAAGTCAGTCGAAGACACATGTAACGGCCAGAATGTGGATATCTTTGATTGTGGAAAATAACTCAGATTCGATTTGGCAATTTGGCTGAGGGTCTTGCCTTCGCCGCAAATGTTTATTCCAAGTAAAATTTCCTTCATTGGAGCATTTAGACAATTCAACAGAAACGATCTTGGAGAAGCTGTCAAAATTTCTCGTTATCCCTACATACCCTATGATTCTGACAGTTCTGATTTTAACCTTCAGTCACTTAATCATGCGCACGTTTGTCGCATGGTGCGCCCGACCCGTGGAGGTACCTGGGGATTTGCATCTGACCTAATAACGGACCTTTGTCTTTTTATCGTTTTCATTATTATTTAGCGATGCTGAATTTAGGGCTGACAAAGATCCGAATACGCCTCTCAGTTGGATCAAAAGTTTGATCCGACAGTCCTTTTCTACGATGGTATCTGCGCTACTGTCTGGAGTTAACCGCACGTGATTGTGCGAGATACTTCATTGAAGAAATTGCGCAAAGTTTTCGCCGCCGAAGCCCAGCTACTGGATGCTGCCCGGTGATACTGGGTTGCGGGTGTTGCTAGTTTGATTGTTAAAATATTTATTGGGCTTAGCCAGTCGAAAAGCGGTTTTGGCCCCCAATCGTGTAAAATTTGAATTCTTATTTTGCGTAGCATTTCGTGGTGTTCGTGTTGTTCTTGGTTAATCAGACGACCAATAAAATCACCCTTGCAATCAATCTGTCGTTTGCCTGACCAAAGTTCTCTGAATTTCCAGAAGACTTTGAAAACTTTGGCCTGTTGCTCCTTTAGACTTGCGTAAGAAAATAATTCGGATCCACCATGTGTTACGTAATTATGTAGCACGAGGGCTCGAGGAATCACTGCCTCAGCTGACTTTTGTTTTCTGAAATATGCTTGCTCCGGTGTACATTGAACTGCTCCTTTGCACTCCAAATATGGAGGTGATACTTGCTGCCTAATCATTAAGCAAACCACTCCGATTTTCGCAAACGGCGGTCATAAATCCTGCTGTTTCAACCTGTAAAACCGGTTGTATTATCGCGGCCTCGTTATGCATCCCAATTACTCGGTTATCTATGATTTAAATGCCGACAACTTAGAAACTCGACCAGCAAAAGGAATGGACAGTCGAAAATGGTAAATGGCTGAGTTCATTTTGACAGTGGTGCTCGAGCGGGGCGTGCGTGAGCAAGGCGCAAATGGCGACCGCGCTGGGCGGTCAACGTTCCGTTAAACAAGTGATCCGGAGGTACAAATCCATGTTTCGCCATAGGGGGCTCCTCTTAGAAGACCATCGGAGAAAGGCTTTGATTAGGCTTATGCAGAACAAGCCGAAAACTTCTGGATTTCTATGTACTCAGGCATGGCATTCCAAGGGAAAAATGATTTGCCCTTTTGTTGTTGGCTTTCTGACACGAGGTTTGGGGATGCAGCTGTCCCCAGTAATAATAACTTTTAAAAGCACCAGGTTTGCTCTTATGCGTAGGAACAACAAGGGATCTAATTTCAACTACTCACGCTGTTCCATGTTTAACATAGAACCACGGAAAAAGTTATATTTAGGTGGGCTATGTTGTGTGAAACAAGAAGTGTGGGACAACTATGAGCTGCTGGCACCGCCGGCTTTGGATGACTTTTTCATAAGTCGCAAAGAATTGTATTCAACAACTGCCAAGTTTAAGGAGCCTACTCGTCGAAGTCGGTCAATATCATTTTCCATCACTTGGGCCCCTGCCACGCAATCGAGAATAATGGTCGGCGCAGTAGACAAATCACACCGGGATGTATGGAAAAGTACCTAAAAACCGCAGTTTTCTGCCTCAGAGACGTCGTATGCTCACATTGAACTATGAAACTGTCTAAGTGTCTGACTTCACGTGGTGAGTACCGATCGTAGGCTGAATGCAACGCATATACCAGTGGTTTTTGATCTGTGAACATCTTGAATAAGTGGCTTTTTAATGCGTGTTCAAGGTGCCGGATAGCAGGGTAGGTGGAAATCAACTGCCCGCCGAATGTGCTGTGTCTAGATTCTTCCGGGTGCAGTCTCTCGGGAAAGAATGCTGAGGGCTTCCAAGAACCACCGACGCACTGTTGAATTATAGCTACGACTGAAGTGTCTGAGTCTTCGGTTATCGGGGGTTTGAGGTCTGGGAGGTCGGGATTTCTGGGTAGCGCTATTTTGATGATAGCGGCCCTAAAGGAAACGAATGTCTGTTTTGTAGAGTCGGGGAATGCCAATTTATGTCTAACTCCCCATAACATGTTTGAAAGGGAGTAATTGTTTCTGCACAACTGATGAAGAAAGGCCGACGGAAGTTGACCGGGTCGAGAAACTGTCGTAATTATTGACTAAACTGGGGCTCTGGGTAGTCCCGAACACCAATGACCTCATCCGGAAACGGAACTATACCTGAAAGCGAAACGATTTGACCTGAGAGTATGAAGCTGGTTTACCCAAGCTCACATTTGGAGGCGCAAATCCTTGTGCCAAGTTGACTGAGTCGGTTGAAAAGGACACGCAGATGAGCGGGGTATTGCTCCACCGAGTGGCTTGCAACTAACATGTCGTCCAGGTAAAGATTAATATTCTCGAAAACCGAGTGTGACCTCGTTCATATTACTTCGGAAGATTTCAACCGACTTGCTGATCCCCGGGGGGCATCCTCACAAACTCGAACAGTCGAGATGGCATGGTCGCCGCCGATTTTTGTACGCCGGTCGCCTCTAAGGGGTCTGATTATAAGGCCCTTTTAAATCTATGCAGCGGAAGACCTAACCAGACGGCGAATAACTGAGGTCTTTTGCATAGGTAATTGGGTCCCAATAGGAAATGGTGGCCATTTTAAGTGCTCCATAGTCTTCTCAGGGTAGCCGGCTGCCACTGGACTTGGGGACTGTCTGAAGAGTAGAGGCCCAAGGATTAATGGTGGGCTGGATGATGCCCAGTTCTAACTTGTGGTCGAATTCTTCCCTGGCTAGGACTAATATGTCAGAAGCCAGGGGAATAGGCCGACCAAATTTTTGGGGTCCTGTGGTTTCCATATGGTGGGTGACCTTAGCTGTGACGATGGGAGGTAGAAGTGCATCGTAGCATGTCCGGGTGGTCGCGAAATGGCTCGTTGTATAGCTGTTTGAATGGCGATTCAACGTACTGATTTGCGATCCGGTTGATGACAGTGTACGAGCCGGTCGCTTCCAGTTACGCTTGATGGTCTACTATTTTTCTGTGCCGAGCCTCGACCAGCAACTTGAGCTGCTGGAGGAAGTCTATGTCAGTGATAGGTTGTGGTATGCCGGCGGCGATGAATACGCAACGAAGCGTACGATTCAAGGCCAGATCGAGTGGGGAGACGATGTACGTTTGCAGCTCATAGCGTCTCTCTCTGTGCAAGGGTCAAATTATTCGGGTCGCAAGGGACTAAACTAGCGTCCGTACTTGTATCCCCCGGGAATAGTTTATTAGTCGTCAAGTCCTTGAAGATAAGTAAGCGAAAGTTGGTAGGTGGCCCGGAGTCGCGTGCCGCGACCGCGAACCGGAATCTCAGTTTTCTTTCTTCTTACTTGGGAATGTGCACTCCGGGCTACATCTTTTTTGTTGAGGCGCCGAAGTGGTTAAGATATTTACAGTAACCTTCCGTAGATGACGAGAATTGTCGATTTGTTGATGGGCTACACTGTCTCAAACGATGTAGGCTGAAGCGACCTCAGCCGCTCTCCATCAAATTTTAGCCGCTGTAACGGCACGTAGACCCCGTTAAAGATAGTTGGTAATTCGTCCTGTGAAGGTAACAATGAGGCTTTGCAGAAGCGGAAATGCTTTCGGTGCTGTGAAGCCCGAGCTATAGCCCGACGTGTTGTCATCAGCGATTTTTGCTGTCAACTCTTCAATACTTAGGGACAGAACCAGACAAATGCGGCGAATGCGATTGGCGCCGTTGAGGCCAGAGCTTTCTTAACGTCGGATTGCCGCCGAACGGTGCACCTCTAAGATGCCGCATTCCCCGCAATAGCTCTGATGGATTCCTACTCACAATCCTACCTCCTTAAAGTGACTGCTGGATCCGTTGATCTACAGTAAGTCCCGTTTGAGCCATGACGGCCTCATCCAGCGTTTTGTACCTGCGCGAAGATACTCGGACGTCCCTAACCTATAGGGTTACATCCGGATGAAAACGGCTAGACACATCTAAATTACCGTTGTTGCCGGTTATCTCGTGTTTCTCCAATCCTAGTTCAACTGAAGCAAACCGGATTTGAGGATTGGATGACGAAAAGAAAGGCACACCCAAGAGCACGGCCCCCAATGTTGGGTCTTGCGATGGTTTTTGTTCCGTCAACGTAGCACCGCACATGGAAAAACGACGTGAAAACGTGCTGACAGCTGCGGATAGAAAAAACCAGCCAGTAAAAATTAACCCGAAAGAGTATTCGGCAACAAAAAACAACAGTGAAACCAACCGGTGAAGAAAAAACAATTGGCAAAAATGGCGGCAGCAAAACGACTCACCTGAACAGTCAATCACATCGGGCTCACCAATTTGTAAACCGATTGTTACGGCGCGGATCTCGTATTACGCTTGCTTGCTCTCAACCGATGTGACCTCGTTATGCATCCCAATTACTCGGTTATCTATGATTTAAATTCCGACAACTTAGAAACTCGATCAGCAAAAAGAATGGACAGTCGAAAATGGTAAATGGCTGAGTTCATTTTGACAGTGGTGCTCGAGCGGGGCGTGCGTAAGCAAGGCGCAAATGGCGACCGCGCTGGGCGGTCAACGTTCCGTTAAACAAGTGATCCGGAGGTACAAATCCGTGTTCCGCCACAAGCCTCCTAGACCTGATATTCAATGCTTGCTTATGTTCGAACATCAGCGAATTCTATAATGCGGTGTCTTCGAGCCTAGAAACCAATTTGGCTTTGAACTTGGGACGCACTTTTTGCTTTGCATTGCTTATGCCTGCTCACACCGGTAAGCTGTAGACGATATATGTACCAGATACCCAGAAAAGACTGAAAAGAACTAGTTCAATGCCAGTGAGCTACCTATTAGTTCACCAACGATCAAAAATCATCTGATAAATCCTACATTGGTGCATGCACAAGGCCAAGTAGTAGCCCAGCGTTAACCGCAAAAGTGACGATGTGCAAAAAGCAAGATAGCAGCTTCTGGAGAGCACTGAACGTTCTCTGGAGGGCAAACCCCAAAAGATAAGAGTGTGAAGCTGAAGAAGTCAAACTAATCTGCCGCCGAGTTGGAGCTTTTGAACGAACGTTGCATAGATAAGGAATGTAAATCAGCGGTGGGAATGCAATCATCTCCATTACAAACATAACTCAACTTGACCGGAGTAGGGTCATTAACAGTTGACAGACGTCAAGTAGCGCTGCAAGTCGGTAAGGTAATTCAAGTCTTCGTTGAAACAAAGGTGGCGTATTTCGAGCAAAGGCGGCTGGTTCCACAAATTACTTTTAAGGTTGAGCTAAAGAAGTAAAGGGCGGTTAGTCTATGCTTGAGTGTGAGGGAGGCATCCATGATTAAAGCGGTCACAGCGAGACCAATTTTATCAGAATTTCAAGGCGGCGTACAACCTAGCCAGAAGCAATGCATAAGTCATATTGGATTTGCTCCTTGGGTGGAAAGTGGAAGTATAACGTTAGGTCATCCAAAGTGTGGTATAGAACGAAATGCAATGTACACGGATAGTAGGGCAGCCTGCATGTGACGAAAATCTTGCCTTGAGCATGCCCAACCGGATGTCGAGAAATATATAATGTTACCATATTATTACCACAGGAAGCGGGAGACCAGAAATGAAGTATGACGGTGTCGGAAAGCGGGTAAAAAAGACCCAGTATCTTGCATATCCAAACGGTACAGCTGAACAGGAAAAGATAAGTAAAAAAAAAGTACGGGCATATAAGAAAGCCCTCGTAAAGCAAGATAGAAGATAGACCACTAGGAGGCGTGGCGCCCGTAAGAGGAGTTGTCCATGTTATTTTTTCTCAACAAGGTGTAAAATATTTCTCGGGAGTAACGCTGAAATTTGGCAAGGTTTGTTTCATACTACTTACTTCCGCCGAGGTGTTACGCGTAGAGTGTAAAGATCAAATCAGCAGAGGGTTGGACCATTTTCCACTTTTTGTGATTGTTGACCTGGTCCGCGTGCCATTCAATTGGGGGACATATCAACCCGTCCTCAGACCCTTACGATGTTCCTTCCAAGCCCAATACGTCAAATTTAAATTCATCGCCTCTTCCGTGCTTTACTTTGGCTCACCAGGCCACACACCCGTCTGTTGGCCTTCCCGCTAAACTACTCAACATTGACTGTACGTCCAAAGTGTCTCTGACTCTGTCTAGAGAGGTCTCTTCTAAGTAAAATTGGAACCCCGAGACGCGTTTTGCAAAACCACTCTTATGACATTGTTCTAATCACTGAAACGTGGTTAACGGCCTACTCATCCATAAACGAAGTACTTCTGAGTGATTGAAATTCCTTTCTAACGCACCGAACCAACCGGCATGGAGATGGTTCCTTGCCTTGCGTTAAACAAAAATTCCCCAGTTTTCCTTTTGACCTCCAGTGCTAGGCATTTCCCCCGGCAGCTTGTGACCTTCTTTTCGTACATGTAACCCTCTAGTGCGTTCACCGACCTCCATCGTCAAACAATTTTCAGGTTTCGCAACTCATCAGGGGGTTCGACCTCCTTGTGTCCATCCATATAGAAGAAAAACGTAAGGCAGGAGACTTTACCGCTCCTAAGATAAGCCAGTCCACCAAGACTGCCCCTTCGCAGCTCTTAAACTTCGTTCGTGAAGCGCACGTTGGAAGATGGACGCAGCATGTCGCAACTCCCACAAGAGGAAAGAACACTCCCGACGTTCTATTCATCCACTGTTTCCATGATGCTGGTACCTCCGTGCTGGATAACTTTTCGGGTAGTAACCACAAGGAGGCCTCCTGCGTTCATCACATTCGTCCCTGACCCCGAACATCTGCAACTACTACCCAGTCTTAGTGTCTCTTACAAATTGGCATACTGGGCTGTTTGACTGCCGCTATCCGGAGCCTTGAATAGTCTGACCGTTTCCTCTTTTCTGGCTCCCAAGAAGCTGCCGACATCTAATGTGCAAGTTTGCACTCTATTATCGGCAAAATAACCCTCATGAAGCTAGACCCCAGGCAATTCAATTAGACAAAATCTGTAAATATGAGAAGGTTCATAAACCGGGGTATATTTCCGCGAAATAATGGAAAGATGTCACTTAAGCAGTGTTGCAATGGTAAGGGACTGGCAACCACCCTGTATTGCACCGCTAGTGATTGACTGGGGTTGTGACGCTCTTTCTTTGATACTGGCGACTTGAGAGCGGCCTTTGATGTAGGAATTCGCCAAGGGTAAAGCGGATTCTCTAATCCATGGAATTTGATTTGCATTTACAACCGTTCATGGGAAACGCGGTCAAAACTTTGGTCATGTTGAGGAAGATTATTATAATGGCTTTTCCATCATTAGCACTTGGAATAAACAAATCAAAATGCAAATTGGCAGGACGTACAAGATCTATGCTCAAGGACACCAGGCTGGGATTCACCACTTAGGTCGTATGTGAGAAATACAGTTTTCTGTTTACTGATAAACCTCTCCATGAATCTGGCCAAGGTGGGTGTGTGGTTTTTTGAACGGTTGTTCTGTGGACCGTACTTAGGATGGATTCACCTCAGAGCCACCTGGTTTCCACGTCCGGGGATCAACATTTTAGCAGGAGCACACTGCTCTTTGGCAATCGAATCCCGGCATGCATGTGGCTAGACTTCTGCGGTCCTTCACTATTTACAATAAATCAGTTGCCTTGTGTGCATCACATACAACAGCCAGCAGCTCGATGATCCGCAGGAAACTACTGGGGCTTTTAAATCGCACTTCTCCTCCAAACCCACTACTGACCCCACGGCTTATCAAGCTAACAGACCAAACACCGTTATCCAACGAACTGACCGACGTGATTCGGAAGATGTCCTCCCTGGACTATTCCGCTTCGGCAAACCCGACAGTGTACTTCTATTGTTAAGCCTGTTTACTACTTTCATGTCGACTGGGGTATTTCCCTTTCAGCGGAAAGCCTCCACCATATTTCCCGTCCATAAAAATGGGCTGCTGTACTGTCCACAGAACAACCGTTCAAAAAACCACACACCCACCTTGGCCAGATTCATGGAGAGGTTTATCAGTAAACAGAAAACTGTATTTCTCACATACGACCTAAGTGGTGAATCCCAGCCTGGTGTCCTTGAGCATAGATCTTGTACGTCCTGCCAATTTGCATTTTGATTTGTTTATTCCAAGTGCTAATGATGGAAAAGCCATTATAATAATCTTCCTCAACATGACCAAAGTTTTGACCGCGTTTCCCATGAACGGTTGTAAATGCAAATCAAATTCCATGGATTAGAGAATCCGCTTTACCCTTGGCGAATTCCTACATCAAAGGCCGCTCTCAAGTCGCCAGTATCAAAGAAAGAGCGTCACAACCCCAGTCAATCACTAGCGGTGCAATACAGGGTGGTTGCCAGTCCCTTACCATTGCAACACTGCTTAAGTGACATCTTTCCATTATTTCGCGGAAATATACCCCGGTTTATGAACCTTCTCATATTTACAGATTTTGTCTAATTGAATTGCCTGGGGTCTAGCTTCATGAGGGTTATTTTGCCGATAATAGAGTGCAAACTTGCACATTAGATGTCGGCAGCTTCTTGGGAGCCAGAAAAGAGGAAACGGTCAGACTATTCAAGGCTCCGGATAGCGGCAGTCAAACAGCCCAGTATGCCAATTTGTAAGAGACACTAAGACTGGGTAGTAGTTGCAGATGTTCGGGGTCAGGGACGAATGTGATGAACGCAGGAGGCCTCCTTGTGGTTACTACCCGAAAAGTTATCCAGCACGGAGGTACCAGCATCATGGAAACAGTGGATGAATAGAACGTCGGGAGTGTTCTTTCCTCTTGTGGGAGTTGCGACATGCTGCGTCCATCTTCCAACGTGCGCTTCACGAACGAAGTTTAAGAGCTGCGAAGGGGCAGTCTTGGTGGACTGGCTTATCTTAGGAGCGGTAAAGTCTCCTGCCTTACGTT
>LUCM01011143.1:0-22897 GCA_008360955.1 Fasciolopsis buskii | reverse complement strand
AACATAGAAAATGTCCATGCAACTAAACAAGCTCGCGGCCTTGCTTCATTCCTGGAAAGTTATCAAAGTCGGTGCGAACTTACCGAGGCATCGTTTATTACAAATATTGCAAACGCTTTTTCGCATCTCGTGGTTTAGACAGCTTTTTCGCACACAGCCCTTTTTATGACATTGGTATAGCTGTGTGTAGTCAACCACGTGCATAGCTATACCAGGCGGAGGCGGACTGTGCAACCATGAGCCCTGAAAACTTGGTGCCAAAATATCAATACGTCAGGTAGCAGCTGGCGTATAGTGGAATCCCCACTAGCACCGTGTGATCGGTCGGAATCTGGATGGTTCGGGATTTAGCTGTTGAGAGTGAAAGGCGTTTGGCCAACATAGACCAGTGCTGTGCCGCACACAATCTATCCGTTTAGGAAGCTTTCGCCCAGGCATGGTGACCTGCAAAGCTCATTTTCGAGAAGTTTAGCTAGTGGGTACAAACACAAGCCACAGACGCGAGTGTCGTCTTTGTTGCGAATAGCACTGCCAGTGGGTACGGAAAGAATACGTTGCAGAGCATCCTTCGAAGAGTGGATTACAAGCTCATCGAATCTCAGGTGTTGTTTAGCGCTTAGTAGACATCTAAGCAAGCTCTCAGACCACTGCTTCCAGACTTACACTTTTAGCTATAGACGGTGATTCAAACGTGAACAGGGAGTGGACTTCAGTTTGCGGAAATATAAGATGGCTGCATCCAACCACGAACCGACTCTACGTACAATATCGACCGCTTCGGTGTATCAATCACTACTGAGTTTCGAGAGGAATGAATTTGACAACGACGTTAGTCTCTGCTTTGCTTTGTGCGTCTCACGGCTCCTGACTTGTATTCATACAACGAACGAACGACTGTCTTCCGTCAGCTAGGTTGACGGTCATCATTCTCTCTTTCTCATATCAGGCGGAATAGGGCATCAGGTGACACGGTGACCGATAGAGGGCTCATATTGTAGGTTTCCGCTGGAATTTAATCTTTGCTGGGGGGGGGGTTTCCAAACTCGAAATGGTTGGTCGACTTAGGTACCTCCAATAGGAGACACCCGCATTTAGCACTGTATGCGATAACCGAATTCGAGTGGATATTTGTTGGTCTATCTAGTGGACGACTGAAGGGATCGCTAGAATTTTTTGTTCATCTGGCAGTCTTACCGTACACACCAAAGATGATAAAGTTCCATGAAACTGGAGTGTAAGTGAAGTGATTAAGGAATCCAACTGCACGCTGATTCACTCTCAGGAGCTTCAGCTGGCACCTTGGGCAGATTAGTTTAGTTGGCCCACGGAGACAATGACCCTTCCACTTATGCCTGTAGATGGAATAATGCCGGTGGATGCCAGCTCTTCATCCGAAATGGAGGTGATCAGGGAGATAGGTTTTGTTAAAAGACATAAAGCAGTTGGACCAGATGGATTGCCGCCGCCCTTCTTCAAGACGGTGACAACGTGTCAACATCGGAGTTAACAAAACTCCAGGAGTCAATACAGGAAAGAAAAAAGATTTCTGAGAACCGTTGTGAATCGGCCATTGTACCGATTTACAAGATGGGTGATAGATGTTCATGTGGGAACCACAGAGGAATTATTTTGGTAAGCATCGCATCCAGACTAATCGTGGGCATTATCCTCCACCGATTATCCAGTACTCGCGAAAGATGTATGCATGAGAACTAACCCGGTGTTCGTCCCGGTCGGAGTTGTATTGACATAGAAACGTTCCGTATACTCATGATCTGTCTTTCTTGATTCGAAGCGTCGTTCGGCCCGGTCAATCGTACAATTTTGTGGCACTGCGGCTCACCAAAGAGTGTGCCAGAGAAATTCATTTCACTTACCCAATATCTATATGTTGCCCCTTTTCAACTTTTCTTTTCAGTTTTACCACTGAGATGGTTATGGAGATAGCCTTATCCCCATGTGAGAATAGTACCATCGATATTTGGTCAGAGGGGAAGCTGTCTGGCCTAGAGTATGTGGACTCAAGTAAATTGCAGTATGAATCTAATTAGAATGCGTTTTGCACGTTGTAAGATGGCTCAAAGATGAACCTTGTTCTTACAGGAGAATGGCTGGACGAGGTGGACAGATTTAGTTACTTGGGTAATTATAATCTCACTTGGTAGTCCTATATCGAATGAAATTTCTTTGCACATACAGGATACCCGACTGGCATTTGCTAATTTGGGTCATCTCTGGCGTCGGTGTGACATCTGCATGTCGATCCAAGGTCGAGTATACACGGCAACAATGAAGTCGGTATTGCTCTACAACTCCGAAACGTGACCACTGAGAGTAGACGATATGCAGAGACTTTTGGTGTTTGAACGTCGTTGTCCTTCTAATGTTGGTAGAATATGGTGGGAGAATTTCGGGAGTAACTCAGAGGTTAGGCGTAATGATTTGGGCTCTAGGATTCAGTTTTTAGTGGCCGGGACTGAATCAAAATAGGTTAGGTTGGTTGGGGCATGTTTTGTGTATGACCACAGAACGCTTACCTCGTTGTACGCTGTTCTTTGAGGCAGGTAATGATTGGACGATGGATCCAAGTGACTAGTTGTTGACATGGAAAAAAGCGTGAGAGCTTTAACCAATGGGCTGGTTCGTGTGGGTGCAATTAGGCTGTCGGGTGGAAGTCTATGTGGTCCCTGCAAGCGATGGTTGGTGGTTGTATAGTTCATTGTTGTCCTTGCATTGAAAGCCTTTCTTTTTCTGTAAAGTTCTTCAGCTTACTAATTTGGAGTCAATCTTCACTGTTCCTTCTTGACCGGGTTTCAGCCGAATTCCCGAGTAACCTGTCATAATGTTTTATGATTATTCCTGAATGAGTTCTTTTATATTTTTTTTTACGAGGCGGTGAGCGTATTTTATTTTATTTATCTTTCTCCTCATTTTATTTCTACCCTCACATTTTCTCACTGAAATGCAACATTATTTATTGTACGCAAAAGTTTATGCAATACAATAAAATACAACCTTAGGGTACTACTTCCCTTCGCTTATTAGAAGCTTCTCAACCGCTTTGATAAAACCAGTAGCGGCTATCTGTGCTCCGAACTTTCTTAGGGGAATCGATGCCTCATAGACTCCGGGCAAGCGGCCAATATCCAGACTGCAGTCGTGCAGTGCACGTACAGTTGCTGCTTGACTTCAGATCTCCGAAAGAGTTCTCACTTTTCAGTCTTCTATAGAGGGAATCTTTCGGGGGGTTGGGTTCAGTTTGCACTCTGGACGCTTCGGCTACTGGAGTAGCACACATCGTGTCGATTCCCAGGGACGAAGTAGTGTAAGTAGCATTATATAGATGACATTAACGTAGATATCGGGTGTAAGAGCGTTCTTCAGCTTTTCTGGACGACACATCTCTAGCCAACCAAGTGCGAAGTGCAAGGCAGCAGAGTCTTAATGCATGGTTTCCACTGGCACCCTGGGAGCCCATTCACCATTCGATTAAATTGAATCCAATCCAGGAGTCTATGCAGGCACGTTAATTTGATAGAGTTCATTTATATTCTTTTGGTCATGCAGTAGATTTCATCCACCTGTTGCAGGATAACGGAGTTCGCATACCGAAAGTTCTCTAACTCGGTATTTTGAACCTCGGTTATCCTCAATTTGGTTTAGCCCTCCTATCTAGCGGTTTGCCGGGGTGAACTCGCAGGTGCATTCTTCAGCTTCGCAACGGAATGGCTAATATTAGAGGCCAAATGGATGCCATATGTCTTGAAGAGCACTACTGTTTACCTGCTCCTAGGTGCAGCAAATTTGGTCTTTAAGGCGTTGTAAACCAAGTTGTATTTACGGTTTGTTTCCTAGGATGGGATCGAGTCACTCATTCGTAAGGTGATTTCCTTTCCCCCAAAATTTTGATTATAGTAAAAGGTAGTGTCATGGCCAGAGTTCATGGTTCGTCTTACCTACAAGAAGAGATTTCGCACAATTTATTATAGCTGTAATAGCTTAGACTTACTTCACTTCGTTTGCATGCATCTGTTACGTGTCATACTCCGTAGACTATCCGCGATGCGTGAATTAAAGTTTCATAAAGAACTGGCCGAATTTCAACCGGGTTACTACTGCGTTGACCACCAAGCTCCGCCGAATCTTTACACATTGCCATGTATGCTATATACTCATAACTTTCGTATTCTGGGACATCAGAGTAACCTTCCATTCAATCGACCGAACCGTTGTACGATATTGCTAGTTGAAGGATGGTGTTTCCTAGACTTGTCTCCGTATCCCGAGCTACTCACAGCCTGGTCATGGGTAGGGTTGGAACACACGACAATTTTTCGCCACTATTGATACTTCTAGCGGCTTTCTGTCTATCTCTTTATTATCCTTAGAAGTGCGGGACGCTCATAGGAATGCACTGAGAAATGTCTGGAATAGTAGCGTTGAACCCCTTCCAGTTTCCCAATTCTGATTCCCGTGCTTACGGGGAGTTTCACCCGATCATTCAAATTAATTTTATATAAAACAAGTACAGATAATTCCTCACAGGCAAACCCCCGGCATATAAATATACGCATATGTGTATACAATTATATAAATAAAAAATATGTATGTATAGTGAAAACTATCAACTAGCAAAACTGTTTGTTTGTAATGTGTTCGCGTCCCACAGAGGCCGTCGATCATCTGGTGAGCGATTGTCTATGGCCTCCAAAAGCCGACGATGGATAAGGGCGCGATGTCATGCAGTACTGATGTTTGATAAGCCACTGACAGCCTATCCCTTTGGTTTAGTAGCCTAGGCGTTCGACTCGCGGACGTTCGTCTCGGGTTCTCGTCCCACTGTTGATGACACCTAAACGGTTGTACAATGCTTACTATGAAGTCGGGCGTTGATGATGGATGATGGATTCTTCGAAAGTTTTGTTACTTCCCGTAATATATAAATATATATATATATATATATGCTTATTTGTGTGCAGATCTTGTCATCGGAACCATGGGGAAAAGGCGGAAAAATACGACAATGGGAAAACAAAAAGAGATACTTGTCAAGAATTCACCATGCATGTTAGCTTTTCCATACTCCTTCACACGGTTGACTGTCCGTCGTAATCCATGGGCCGTTATATTGCTCGATCATCCAGCCCCGAGTAGGCGCGGTTTTTCGAGGGTACAGCTGCTGCGTTTGCGCAGCCAAACACTACCTGCAAGACAGTAACGTTCCAGGCGGTCCAGTAATCGGTTGGTCAGTTCACGCGACTTTTCTGGTTAACCTTACCGAGTCGGTGGTACATGACATGAGGTAGTGCGCTTATTTAGTTGCCTAACCACACGTCCAGTTTCAGTGTACCACCATGGGACTCGGTATTTTATAGGAACACTTACCAGGTAAATATCCGCCATGCCTTGGAGCTGTCGTTGCTTGTCTACCTCTGTTTATTCGGTGAGCCTGGACTCAACCCGCGGAATGATGGTTGTTCCCTTATTGGCAACGGAAGGACACGCAGGCTTTGAGTTTCTTCTGGAACTTAGGCCTAAGGAAGACAGCGTTCGCCCCACTTACTTCAATTTTAGGTCGTTTAACCGACGACAACATTTTTGTCTTCCGTCCCAGTCGGTAAGACGAAAAGTACCCTTTCCATTGTTGCCTCACAACCATCTAACTTCGGTGATCGCCCGTCTAAACCGTCGGTGATTGGTACTCGTCCTTTTTCATCAGATCTATCTGGAATAATAAGGTTACTCAGAAACAGTTCTGTACTGGCGTTATGGGATCTGTTCGGGACGTGTCGAAACCCTTGTATTGCCTTTAGATCCCTTGGTTTTTTTTGATTCAATCTCCACTCCGTCAGCATAGTTGGTTATTTTGGAATCGAAACCATCTTACCGTAAATGTGAACGGCTGCTGGTGGTTAGTTGGTATCATTCTTTTTCACCGATCATTCACTCACGCATGTTCGATCGCTTTGCTGCCCTTCGTCGTCGCTTCTCCGATCACGACTCAGTGGCCCATCAACTGCTGGTAGACAATGATGGAAAAATACCGAGTCATAGTTATCGGTTAGGTGGTATGTTTAGGGGCAAGCTACATGCGGGTGCCGAAAGTGCAGAGCCACTTTGTTTTGGCGCGAAAATCACACAGAGGTGGTGCGAGGCAATAACCAGACGAACAAGACTGATAGCCAAACTCCTCTGACGATAGTCGAACAACACAGTCTTGGAAATGAACCGGAAGCGTTCCCGAGTTGCAGACACTAGTAGTCTGATTTGTGACACTCAGAGGGGAGCGGAGGCGGCATTCGCTATGAAGGTCAAAGAATAGGTCATGAACCCGTTGGGCCGGTTGAAGTCGGCTAATGAGCTCCATCCTTTGTGGACCTTATATAAACCATTTAATTATGACGAATAAACAGGAAACTGTCGTGTTGATTAGTCAGACGGTACTTGATTGTTCTCGCTTGATTGACCGGGGTGTGAGTGAACCAGAATCCAGACAATCGACTAGAATCGCTAGAGTTAACAACCGTGACAAACAAGAACATGAAACAGTATACACTTATAGTTGCTGCTCGTACGGAGTCTGGTAATCCATGGTCTGACAGGTTTTCCTCAAGGATAGAATAACATTCCATTACACTCGCAGTCTCCTAAAGCCACGTTATCTAAAAAATTTTGCTGTGCTATTTTTTATTGCAAAAGTGTTAGAAACGTGCGATTTCGTCAACCTGTTTGACATAAAGGAATCTCCATCCACTGAAACTCATTGACCTAACTCTATTCTCTCAGTGTATGAGATTCTTATAGACAACAGATCCAGGCATGATGCAAAACTCAAAATGAGTAAATCTGGAATAACGACAAGAGTCAAAATGGTAATAAACCCCCTAACTTCTTATGCGGAATAATTTCTTTTTGGTTGCCCAAATACTCGCATCTTCTTGATATCGATGCTGACCCAGTAATGCCCATCTTATTGTTTCCAACGTAGACGCTCATCTGCATCTGCCTTATGCAATGCTCCTCCAACTCACGTGGATACTTCTGACAAAATGGTCGACAGGCAAGATGTACTGTAATGCATCTCCATATGGTAGTTTTTTGTTGCTATTCTTAACCTTGTTTTACTGCTCATATTGAAAACAGCCTAACTGGATTCGTTTATTAAATCTTTTGATAACAGGCGTACTAAGGCAGATGTTTTGCACCAGCTGCCACCAAAACGGCGTGAATTGGTTGTACTCGATCCCAGTATTATCCGGTCTACACGGTTAAATCGTCATGCCAAAGCAATGGCATCAACCAACCTTTCGGTACGCGCTCAACCAGTCGTTTTTTCCTAATTCTGATTCATTTAGTCAGAGCAGCGAAAAAGTGCCATGTTGGAATACTTCCATGAAACTGGTTCCGTGAAAATTGCAGCTCTTCGGTGAGTACGCTTATATCTGTCTTTCGTTCGCCATTTTTCTCTACGAAAATGAAGTTCTGGAGCTATGACTTGATGCATTGTGAAGCATCATAGTAGTTCCTCTGTATCGATTGGCTTATATATAGCCCATATATACACATCGTAGAGAAGCATAATTGCGGTCTTTTATCCAGTGAATTCAATCAATACAAAGCACACCTGATTTTTTTCAGATTTCATCTCGACTAGTTCTTCTAAATGTCTTAAAATGGTGAACAGTGTGCCGTGACGCGCTGCATTACATCATCTAGTCTCCACAACCGTATAATCGTTGATGGGATTTATTTCGACTGTATAGTGCTCTGTCTATTGTCCAGCCACTAAATACCGCAGAAAAAAGTGTACAGCTAGAGATTCCACCTATGGACTTCAACAGAGCATTTTCCAACTGCATTAACATGTTTCACTTCCGCATTGGATCCACCGATTGGTCTCCAGCTCAGATTATTAAACTAGACTAACCTCTGCTTTGGTGATCACTCGCCCTTATCACGAGAATATAGCGTAGTGCAAACGGCTTACTGCAGATGAGACAATTATACTGTGGCCATTTATAAAAATAATAGCATAATGCCATCAGCATTGGTGTTAATTTAACTCTATTTTCGTGGTGTTGTTCACCGAGTTATATTCTATCCTTAGTTCGGTAAAATGCTGCCCCTTTGTTTCTGCAGACAGTACGTCCTCGACCTGATCGAAACGGGACGCAAATTCCTTATGTATGCTCATCACTCAGAGCTGCTGGATGCTTTATCGAATGCTCTTTCCGAAAAGGTCAGCTAATCTGTTAAAATAATGCAGATAGGATTCCACTTATTTCACTCGTCTTTTTCAGACCTCATTTGCCCTCCTAGGGCCTCGGTTTTCTGATGCTGAAATATTTCTGTTCGTGACAGGCTAGTTCTTGAACCATCACACGAGCTCCATTTATGGTCTTTATTAGTTTCACTTATTGTTTCTCAAGGTTTGTTAGTGAATCCAGTCAAATTCATCCATTCCATGAACAGATTTCCGCTAAATCTTTATGCTCAGCTCTTCCATACTTTGGGGGGATTCTCGCAAGAGCCGATCCAGAAAAAAATAATTTCTTCAACCACTCGTCTAATCGCGCGTTGCTTTCACAAAGAAGCAAACGATGGTCCTTCCATTGCGTTTGTGGAGTTCCACCGACGTCCGCTCACAGACACCATCCAATTGAATCGGTATCACGTCGATCTCACACGCATTCACACATTTCCAGCCTGCCCCTACCTAACCCTCCGTCTTTATCGCGGCACCAGCATACTTCTCATGGTTTCCAAATCGGCCTACTTATTGCGTCCCTGATAGTGGCGATGATTGTCTTATTATTTGGCCTTTGTTCGATCGTTTTTCAGGCTTGTTGTTTCAATGGCCTGATCGACTGTTTTGCTTGCGCATGCAGCAGGTGTCCCCAGGCTGTGCTGGGCGAGGCGAGAATCTGTCATCACCTGACATTCATGTTTCTCTCTTCCTGTACGCATGTATTTATGAGCGTAAAGCGGGATTTCGGCAGCTCAGATTCAAGTGTAATTGATGCAGTAGCGTACTCCATAATGTATCGCCATTACTAGTCTTGGATGTTACGAATCAAATTCATTGCAAGTTGCCCACTAGAGTGGCATGCTCATCGGACGGTGTACGGAGATATAGAGGACGATTGCGGTTTTGTTTTTCCTTACAACGGATAAAATCCATCTATCAAGAATCACCCGACGTCGTTTGCGTCAGTTTCTTTCATCCCGACTGCGGCCTTACTCTGCACAATGATCAAGCATCATTCAGTTGCCGTGGCAATACTGTCCTCACTATTGGTACCGCCCTCGTGTCACAGAAAATCACGAATATTATCCAAGAGTAACGGAAGTTGTTTTTTTGCTTAGACTGCATACACTGTCTTCAAAAACAAATGGACCATGGAAAATCAACCTGAAGTTTTTTGTAGAAGCTCCTGATTGAAATCAAGACGTTTTGTCGTCCGTAAACTAGTGAAACCGTTCCCAGAATCCCTTGTTTCTAAAGCTGGGAATTCCGGTAAAGTTTGATCGACAGAGATATGTGCTGATAAAGATTAGATAGTTTGTTGGATTACGAACCTCAGCTGGTGAACACGATCAGTGAAAATTGGTGACTAATCGACTTTGTGAGGTTTTGCGTAGTCTCTCACCACCTGGGTGTTATTGGTGATCATACTTACTTTTGATTAATCGATCCAAACGCTCAATATCTGTCTTGAAAGACCAAAGCACTCAGGGCTTAACTCGTCTGACCATTGCATTTCGATTAAATGCAAGGTTGCTCTTTTGTTTGCATCATGTGTGCTTTAGCGAGCTGATAAACATGCGGCTCGTCGTACTGTAAAAGTGGTAGTCTGGTAATGTGGTTGGCCTTCATGATTTTCGCTCGTACAACGGCAGACAGCACCACTAAAAATGAAATCAGGTTTGTGTAGGAGGAAATATCCCAGACTGACACCTCTGAATCAAGGCTTATTCGGGAAGGGTGAACAATGTGTTTGCAGATAAAATCTTGTTCGTCTGCTTCCAAATGTAACCACCGAGGGTATAGTATGTGGGTGATAGCGTTTTTATATGATAAATCAGTTCCCCTATTCAGAAACAGTGACATTTTACCATGAATCTCCGCGGTTTTGATCCCTTATGCATTATTTTATGCGTAACCTGAGAAATATATTATACCATTCATTCGATTCGTTGTGTTCAGAGATCTCACTCTTGTCGGTTTATCCGAAAATCAAAGCCAGAGCGAGGTTTGAACTTGAGGCCATCTGACATGATTGATCCACACCCACTGGAAGCGTTTCATAGTCTAAGTTCTTCCACGACGTTTAAAAATCAGACTAAAAACTAGTTGGGAGTCTGCGTGTACAGGATAGCACGAACCTTTGTAATCGTGCAATGAGACGGGTCTTCATATCCCGCTGCACAACTCCGTGACCGTCATTCTTCCCGTTCACCTCATATAGATCCAAAAAAGGATCATTGAGCACGCAAGATGTATAAAAAGTGTCAGCTTATTTGGAAGGTTTTCTTCTACCGGGTACAACGAAGGTAAACTACAAGACCACAGTCCAGATTCACTGTTTTGTCAATGTAAATGTACGGCGTAGATATTTTTGCTTCGAAGCCAAACTGTCGTCAGTGGATACGTGGCGTCACTTAGTACTCCACCACCTTGTTTTGATAAGAATCATCACCCTCCGAACGTGGCATAATTACGACTGGAATATAACTGTTCGGCACTTGTCACAGAGATAAAAAGTGCTTTCATCGGATGAAGTTCCTGCTGCTGATCTATTTTTTTAGAAATGCAGATCATGTTCTTAGCCCCTTGTAGTTGTTTACCACACTAACGTGTCGATCAACTCGATGCCCGATGTTTTTTTCTCAGCCGTTTTTTGGATGTTTTTTAATGGCATCAAAACAAAATATTAAGCTCCATATCATTTCTCGCATTGATTCGGGATTATATCAAAAATCACTCGGATTTGCGTCAGAAATATTCGGACTTCAGTAGAAACATGCCTTTCTTTCATGAAACCTCGCAAGAGTGAACGCCTTCAAATTGCACAGCAATGCACTAACAATGAGGGCACTTTACAGTAAGCACGCACAAATGTGCCTATGTAAGATGGATCGCGTTTCAGTTATACACAAAGAAGTTCTCACTAAGCCAGTTGAATGACACTCCAGAGTAGTTTTGACATGATTCCGATATAATGTCTCTATCTACTTAAATTCAGTGTAGGTCTGACAGGAAGTAGTTGAGTGTGCTTCAAGGCAAATTTATCAGATCACAAGAAATGCAGGCCCGCTAGGATGTACAGATAGCGTGCTTGGTTTGGAATGTCCTGCAATGGTTATGCTCACGGGTTAATCAAGTAGTTTAATCAAAGCAATCCCTTTGCTGTATTCGTCATCGCAGTCAGAATTTCTCCGCTGTCGGAAATTCAAATCTGCTGGTCGAATATTCGAGAAATCATGCGGTGACACAGACTTAAGGCCAATCTTAAGTAATTAATTAGTTAATTAATTGATTAATTTTAATCGCCATCAGTATGAAGGCTAAAATTAACGAAATCCGAGTGCGCTGCATTAAACTTTGATGCAAACAGACGGCGAAATCAATGCTTCTTGGCGCTAATGTGTAGGTCATGAACATCTACGTGTCTCTTTTTCTCTTCTCACATCGGTTTCCTTCGCCATTTTTCCACAGCCACAAGACTTGTATGTATATTTGTGCAGAAAAGTAATAACGCCAATCAAACAGTTGGCTGACAAGAAAGCATATCACAGATCCCACAGAACACAACGTTCATATAGGGTTCACCATACGCTTCAGCGCTTCCAGGCTTCTTCACGTCATCGGATGTCCATTTTAATCCATGGGTTTCCGTGGAGAATGTAACGCCCGGCTGCTCAAATCGTCATCATCATCGTTTAGCGTTAAATAGCAAGGCAAGCTTCACTGACCGCTGCCTTTTCCCCAGAGTTACAAGGTCCTATAAAAAGGTTAAATATCCAGGGGGAACAGGGAGTGAACCTACACAGGCGGGAAAAGATGAGATGCCGTTGCAGCCAACACATCTTTCAATAATTGTGACTCGATATAAAAGGACAGCACGATCGCCACCGTTCACGGTTCACTGCCATATGTTCAGTGTTGCCATTCAGCTAGCTGGCGGGTCTTTCGGACCCCAACCACGAAGGCGTGAGACACCTACTTTACCTAACTTCGCTGTACATTTTTTCATTCCACGTCGCTGCGTAATCTGCTCGCTTCTTCCATTCCTAGGGAGGAACACAGAATAGGGCACGGTATGGTAGACGAGTGTTCCCTGAACGCAACACGACTTAACACCAGCGTAGTCTACTAAGTTTCATACGCTGAAACAAGCTAGTCTCAGAAGTGGCACCCAATACCATATTCCTAACCTCAGTATTACACACCCGGTCACTCCATCCAATCCTAGCCACACTACGTAAACATCGGTTATCGAAAATCTCTAACCGACGAACATCACCCACACGCGTACTCCACGTCTCGCAACCGTAAAACGGAACTGAACGCACTGCAGCACAGTAAACACGACCTTTTACTTCAGTGAACATATCAGGCCGACGCCCACAAGTGCTTCAATCCAGCGTAAGCTGCACGAGCCTTGGGTATACGCATACTTGCCTCCAATCCCGAGCTACCATCGTTAGACACGCAGCTAACAAGGTAGGCGGAACGGTCCACAATCGTTAGTTTCTCTCCGCTCAACACCAAGTTCGCGGCTATTGTCGTCCAGTGCTGCAACAGCACTTTCACATACTTTAAGGTGCAAAGCACATGCCAAACCGATGCAACCGGATCTCGTGAGTCTATCTGGGTGCGCGTTGTGCCATGGTCCGCCGGGAATGTCGAACAGGCACACAACATCATTTTTGGAAATCGCAAATCAACAGCTTCCTCGGATTTTTCGATTGGAGTTCCTCATACCCGGAGACCTCCCTAAAGCATCTTCAATCCCTCGTCCATGACGAAAGTTGAACAGGAGTGGAAGAAATGGGTACACCTTGTCGAACGCCACTAGTCGTTTCGAATTAACTTGCTAGTTCATCGAATACCCTCACGTGACCATAGGTATGCGAGTACAATGCTCGCAACACGTTCGCAAACTTCATTGGCATACCCCTCCGATGGAGCGCAATGAATAGTGCTGGTAGATCCACGGAGTCGAAAGCACCTTTCAATCGAGATAAGGACTACGATCGTAGGGCACCGGGTTGCGTGTGGCTCCTTTCTATAACTGACGAAAGAGTGAATATCTGGTCGTGCGAAACCTCGACCTGGCCGAAATCCGGCCCTGTTGTTCGAGTTTGATAGTAACTCCTCGAAAATCGGTGTCAAATCGGCGCAGCTTATCGAAGGCTAACACCTTAGTAACTATCGAATTAAACTAAATCCACGATGGTTGCTGCAGCTCCCATCTGGTATCCTTCTTGAAGATGAGGTACATATCAGGTGGACTGACCCCACGATAACGGAATACGTTCCTCGTTCCAAATATCACGAAGCAAGGAGGTAAGTGATTTCACCAGCGCTTCTCCACCCAATTTGAAGAGAACTGAGAGAAGGTCGTCGGGACCGGCTGCTTTTCTCCTCTTCAGAAGTCATATATTCGACTGCACTTTCACTTCCGTTGAGGAATCAAATGACACCTCCCAGGGATTCGCAGCTGTAGACGTCGGCCTGAATACGTTAGCGTGTGGCCAGATAGACTGATCCTTAAAATGCTCAGCCCAACGGTCCAGCATTTGCTGTCTATCATGGATGAGCTCTCAATTCCTATCGCACACTGTCAGAGTCAAACACGCTTGTTAGCCTGCCTGCATTAAAGGGCGCACATTGAACGAACCCAGATGCAGAGGCTGACGAGGCTTGAGAAAATGTGACCTAGCAGACTGAAAACCACCTTCTACACAACTTGACAACGAACCCTTGCGAGTATCGGGCGTGTTATCAGTGGAAATACTATGGGTTGGCAGAAGGGGAAATAGATTCAGTTGGTGACAGGTTGGATATAAGGTTGGGTACTTGTCTTTCAGGTCCCACAGCGATCTTTTGGTCAAAAGACCTGATCTAAAAGGCAGCAGAGCTAAATGCGGTGTTCACAAGCCTTTGGGAATCGGTTACCTGTGGTTCAGTCCATGCCCATTTTGATCAATCCAAATTAGGGTCTGAATGCTGTACGTATAATGACACGGATATCTTCGGTCAGTAGGTAATGTTAATACATTTCATGCCGTAATATGGATAGTATTCGTTTTCTCCGATCTTGATCAGTCTTTGCTCCAACAACGTCTATCGTTCGGTTCCTGAGGTGAGCAATAATCATCCGGTGCTAGCAGGTTTGCGTTCGCTTGTTTGTTTTTTTCCGGTGAATAAATACTGTTGCAGCACTAGGGGGTCTGTCATGCGTCTGCGGGACCGGATTGGAACGATATGTAAATCAGCTTCATATAGTTTTCGTGTTCAAAATGTTACACGTCTGTTTCCCAGGAGTATGTTGTGCATAAAAATTCAACTAGAAAAGCGGAAATTACGCGCATTTAATCTTCTGAGAATTATCGAGGTGCTATCCACCATCTGAGTTGATATAATTTCTCTCAGATGTTGAATTACATTTCCGTAATTCTGTAGTTATTTCACTCGAACGAAGTGAATGGTGGTAAGAAATAAACAGCCCAGCTCGTTAGCACGCATGACCTATTGAGATCCTCTGTAGTTTCACGCCATTCAAAAGTTCAGGGTCGTTTGCTGATTCTTCCCCCCTCCCATCCAGTGCACTAGACCCTAGAGGCTGTTAAGCTAACTCTTCCACTACACCGGTGCCCTAAGGATGAAATAAAGGATAAAAAATGTTACTATAGTCTCGTACAAAATTATGACAGAACGTGACGGGTTGTCTCGATCCAGTTGTAGGCTAACGTTCAATAAATATCGTGACGATATATCACCCGTTGACTAAAATCAGACACTATTTATTGAAGAACGTAAGTAATGCAACTGAATTCTCGTAACACTATGAACTCGGGTAATACTAATCACTGTATTATTCAGCTACTAATAACGGAATGATTGGTTAGATAAACTGACATCGGTAAACAATCTATCACACCCTAATTTCTAGGATCACATTCAGACGCAGTCACAATTGTCTCATTTGGTGATGTACTGTATATCTGAAGTAATTTCAGACACATTGGCCGATACTTTGGATGTGTCGGCTGTTAAAATTGAACACTTTGCTGTAAGAAGCACGAGCAAAACATTAGACTGTAACAGATACAGGTATATCGAAAGGTGGATCGTTTCCTAGGTATGGTTGGACCAAAATTATCTAGTATTTCGTTAAACCAACGATAAACGTGGAGCTGGGGTTGTCTGCATCCGAATTTCCTGCCTCGACTTTTTGAATATCCATTTTATTATTTCTCGGAATTGGCCGTTTGTCATTTTGAGGTAATTTCACGCTGTTTGGCTCAAGAATGCATTGGAGTTTCCACTCTTCTCGCCATTTATTACTTACCATCCTTTGCTCGACTTTTTAGTTGCGATTATCGTGTCAACCGAGTTTACATTTTCAGTTCTGGTGCTATGGATTCTCCAAATTTAGACTGCTTACATCATGAGGTTAAAATTCATGAGTGCATTCGAATCCAAAAAAAAGAACGACAGTTTTCTCGTTCAAATACCTAAAGGATTAATGCTTCGTAAGGTAGAAACCCCCTGCTCCTAGGTTTCATCAACCTCGCATACCATCCACATCAGTCTGACCTATTTTGGTTGTTAGATGTTTCTACCCGGTTGTAAGATGAGTGCTGTGGAAGAGGCTTATTACCTAGCCTGTAAAACTAACCACGAGAATGATGACCACAAAGCTTAGTAACCTCGAAAAATTGGACCACCATGAAACCACATCGGGTCTCAGTAGATCAGACGTGGTAAGCGTGGCGAGTGACAGCGTAGTGATCGGCCACCTCTGCAAGGTAAATACCCCTAGGAACCAATCGGTCTTGTTTGCATTGAAGGCTGTTTGCTCTTGGGGCTACATTTCAATGATGAATTCTAAATCCGGATAGAAATAAGTTTTTCGTCCGTCGATATGCGTGCATAAATTCGCACTTCAGATTGCATTGCGTCAGATCTTGTTCAATATGGGTGAGGAGTATTTATCATTGAACACTGTCTGTGATTTTTGCTCGAAAAGCCAAAATGAAATGTTTTTTCTTATCAGTAATATCAGGTACATTTTAACAATTTCATTGGTCGAGTTCACATTCACTTGGCTTATTTCGTCCTCCACAGCCCGGTCACCTTCACAGAAAGTTTTGCACCCCGCGATTGGGTGTACTTTGTGGTTTACTCGTTCCCTGTGGTCACTTGAACATCAGCCTTAAATGTCTTAAGCAAACTATTTTTCACTCTGATTTCTTACTTTCTTGATAGGTCGACAATATACACCAATTTTTTCAGGAGTTCGCGACCATTGTAGAAATCGACTGTCATTTGGAAAATTCGAATCTGTGGCCTTCAAATTAGATGTCGCAGTGTTGACCATCTGAATGCAGTCGGCCAAATTCTGCTCACGCTAGATACGAATTTCTTATCGTATAAATGTCTTTCATGCAGTCTGCGGTCATTGATTATGTTTGACTCTGTTCTGGCAACTCTACTACATTTTTTCCTCGTCCGCAATTCTATCTCTCGGTTACCCTAGTCTGTAGACCATATTCGCATAGACGGGCGCACGAACTCCGAGCAGCGTTCTGTGGTGTGCAAAAAATTTCAGCAAGAAGAAAGTTGCCGAGTTGCATTGCTGTCAATTACTGCTGCCGGAACTGGTCAGTCCCATTCAGTAGGATTTGCTGTAAAATGTCCACATATTTTTTTGGAAGCTTTTATCATACACATGGTTCCAAACATTCCTACACTCCTTTCGTTTGTTTCAACTGAATGGATGTAGCTTTTTGAAACATCACTAGCTTGACTGAGGAGCTTTTTCACCTCGTATAAACCCATAGTTACGTTCTTTATTCGATCGTTGATATCTCCAGCTCACTGTTCGAGTTTGGAACATCGAATGGGAAATCATGTGATTCTTTGGGACTTGTTGGGTGCTGACCGAGGGAATTCTTCTACATCGTGCCATTTTTGATGGGCTTCAGTTACTTTGCAATCTTTGACCTTGGGCCGACGTGTTTTGGCTGCTACTTCACAGCACCACCTAATCCGAAACGAAAAAGAGAACGAGAAATAATAAAAAAGTCCAGGGTAATAGTCTGAAGAATTATACAGAACAGAAAACACTTCCAATCCAAGAACACTAATTACCGTGGCATTTAACCTTATTACTTATTGGGCATACGCGATCCAATCCACCGGTCACTTGTTTTATGACTATCATAGCACAGGTTCATCACTTTGACTCATCTTCCAACCACTAGCATGCCTCAGGAAACAGCATACAACGAAGCAAGTGTTCTACAGGCAAAGACAAAGCAAGTCCCAACTACCTTAATCTGTTCAAATCTATCTCTTCTAAAAGTTCTAGACCGAAGAACCTTACGCCTAGTTTCCGAGTTACGGGCAAAATTACCCCATCGCATTCCACCAGTAGTACGAAGATAGCGATTTTCGAGCCTCGAATGCATCCTCACGTATTCTGCCCGCAACGACCATAGTTCTATGCCCTGTGGTAAGGTCCACCATATGCTGCCGCTTATACTCGACCTTCGACCGATAACCGGATATCAGGCGTTTGCCACAAATTGATAAATGTCGATCGAGCCTTGTACATGCGCGATGTCACTTCACCCGATATGCGATCGTACACATATTTTGTGCATTCATGATCATCATCTACCTATTCACACACTTCTATACATTTGTAGGAAACACTGAGAGAACTTATTCAGGGCTTAATTTATGGCGGCGTTAAGGTATGATCAATGGCAATGGCAATGACATCAACTGATGCTTTCCGCTTTTGTGACCCGGGTCCGTGAGTTGAAGATTGCCGTTACAGAGATATGATTTGCAATGATGCTTAGTGGCCAGAGTGTGATGTAGTCTCGTCTGCTGAGTCCTCGTGCTTTTGAGAAATAAAACTTCCAGGAACACATCGGGAACCATCAGAAATCCACCACCGTTTAAGTTCACGGTCAGATATCCCGACCTGGAACGTGCCCAACTACTCAAAGTTGATACTACTGCAACTGTCTGCTGATAGATAGATAAATTCAAACCTAGTAAATTACGGATAATGTAAAGCTCTACCATTCAACCGCTTTCGTCATTTGAATTACTTCTCCCCAGTCTTTTCCAATCTTGGATGCAATAAAAAGTAATCGTCACTTCCCGAACAGATCATTTGGGACGGAAGAATACTTCAGTGTGATTCGATTTTAGTAGACCCCAGTTTTGGTACATTTTGAATGAGGAATGTATTCAGTTATCATGGGTGAATCACTGATTATGCTCATTTTCCAGAACGGGTACACGGTAACTGCAATAATCATCGTGAGTGCAGCTCAATTCCTATGGTTACCAATGTGCTATTCTCGATAGTGTGGCGTCGTCTGACACCGGTTCGCGGGAGTAGCGCCCACAAGCAGCGGGCCAGATTTCGCCCAGATCGAGGTTGAAACTGCCATATTTCTATTTTCGCCAGTTGCTTGAAATGCGCCACAGGCACCCCCACCCGGGAATCAGTTTTTCTCGACTGGAATGACTCTGTCGATTCATTTGAACAAACAACGCTCTTCATCGGTATACTACGGAAGTTCATGAGTCCGCTGCGATCGTTGTTTTTGCATACTTCTGGTCGCGCATGAGTATACAATAAATTATCAAGTTCATTTGGAACGGTCAGTGGTATTCGACAAATGCGTTCCGTTAGTTACGTCCATTCACCGTTGCAGTATCAGCTCCCCAGTCGTTAGTTAATCCTCTGTTTGGATCGGAATCGTCCGTCGCCACTAACTTTAACGAAAACAACCAAGTTAAGCCGGCATAAAATTTTATTTTACTGTGTGAAATCGCGTATTCGTAGAACATTTGTTTGCATATTTGCGTCTGCATGACTGTCATCCAATTCCTAAGTTGTCCGGGTCACGCCTTGATTGGTCCACCTTGTTTAGCGCATTTCACCTGGTTTTGTTCATGTCGTTTTGTTGCCGATTCTAGACCGCTTGTCCTGATTGGTTGGGGCAACCCCACGATATATGATCTCAGTTTGTATCCCTTCGGTCTAGCCCTTTAGTCACGCCTGAATGCCAACTGGTAGCTGGTAGCCAGCGGGGTAACGGCCTTGATTTGGCCTTGCCGTCTTTACCTATTCGAGCTCTTACATGACGGATTTCATCCACACCTGTGCATTGGTTGCGTTTTGTCTCTCACGCTCCACCACCGATAACCAACGAAACGGCTCTGTCATACTCAGTCGCAATGTTTCGTCAAACAAGCGTTACCACACAGTCTCACCGCCATTTGTTTAACTTCGTCATCGACGGGATAATGGAGGGTGACTTAGGTGTTGAACATACGACTGGGAAATAGTGGGAATCTGACCTACATTGCGCCGACGACCTTGGTGGCTTGCTTGAATGTACGGAACGTGTCCAGCATGCAATAGGACAGATTGCCAAGAGCGGCGACTGCGTGCTTTCCATCCTCAAAAGGTAAAGTGCTGTTACAAGACGTGGCATCAGTGATCCCAGTGTTGGTACTCGACCGCCTCATTTGCCTCAGCAGCTGGTTAGTGGAGCGTAGTAGCACGATGGTTGGAGTAAGCACACTTATATCCAAAGTTCAAGCAGGGTGCGGTGGGTTAGAGCACTTTTTGCTCCAACTCAAAATCTCTGATGTTGAAAAGTCATGTGTACTGTGCCGTGGTATCGTTGAGAAGCAGAGTTTGCGTGCTGCAGATGTTTGGCACTTGGAGGCCTTCGATCATCGATGTTTGCGTACTATTGCTAGGATTGGGTGGAATGACAAAATGAGCATCACCTAGGTTGGGGATCAGGTATCGAGTGCTGCGTTTGAGGCTTGGTAAGACTTCTTTGGTTGGTGCACATATTGCTTATGGCAGATACGATCACCGTACTGTGCTCTGCTTACCGTCCCTCCCTCGATGCTGAAGAATGCGCGTGAAAGTTAAGTGAAGCAACAAAGTGGAATGAGAAAATGTACAATGAAATTGGGTAAACAAACTGTGCCACCTCTCCGTGGTTGGGATCCAAAAGATCTCTTAACCAGTTGTTTGGAAACGCTGAAGAATAAGGCAACGAACCGTAAACGGTAATAATCGTCTTGTCACTTTCTATCGTGGCGAGTGATCGAAAAAAATCCGTCTCTACAGTTAGACAATATCCCGTATGTTGGCTAATGCAGCATTCTTTTCTACAAGTCCACTTCCCGCCCACGTTGAGCATTCATTCTTCCCATGGCAACTTGTGATATATTAAAAAGACGTTCATTGGGCTTAGTCTGCTGTTTAACGGTGCACAATGGTGGTAAAACCCCAAATATCCCACTCACCATGGATTATTATAAGTATATTAAAACGAGCCATTTATTCTATTATAGCTTTTATGAACAAACGGAATAGAAGCGGAATTACTCATCAGTATGTCGTCTGAACCGACATTCGACCAACACATTTTTGAAGATTTTAATCCAAGTTAACTGCCAGTATTTGTCAAAATACCGCATTCTCAATGCGACTGGTAACCGAAGTGTTCTTCGATGTAAATTGATTATCTCATAGTGTTTGTTTTATGGTTTCAGTGAGCCAAGGAACATGTTTACAGTAGGTCGTGAACGAGAAATATCGTGAATGAATATTTTCCTTCTTATTCGTTACCACAGAAAGCAATTCCATTAAGCCACTTACAATCGGACTAATTGACTAGATTCATTAAGAATGGCCTCTTTGATATTAGTGAGTGTTTTCTGGCACACCCAATTTCGTACAATTGGGCTGGGAGTAATCCTGATCATAGTGTTTCCGTATTAATCGTTATCAGTGAATTTACAGTAACGTTCGGAAGATCGTTTAATTTTGATTATCGGGTTTGCCTTGGCGACGATAAAATACTGCCGTATTGATATCCTAAACGCGTTGTTTCCCACTTTGAATTGAAGTCCATATTCCGTTTTCATCTAGGATTAAATTTGACCGCGGCTAACTTAGTTGTATTTGGCGAGTTGTTCTGGAATCCCGGTGCACTAGTTCAAGCCGAAGATCGTGTCTACCGGATCGGACAGAAGGATTCGGTAGTTGTTCGTTATTTGATCGCGGAGGGTACTGCCGACGATTACATTTGGTCAGTCTATTCTACCCCTAGCAGAAGCTGATCTCGTTCTATTTTTCTGATTTTGTTAACTTGCTCATTTTGATGGTGTTTATTCTATGCGAAGCATTAATGTTGTCCGCAACTGGAATCGGTCTGGTGTTCAAATGACACATTTTCATAGTGGGACCGACTGCCAGACTGAATAATAGACGATCGTATTCCATGGACCCTAATTATGGATAATACCTCTGTCTTTTTGGTACCGAACGGAGTTATTCTGCTATCTCTATTTTAATCGTCTTTTTTTTCATTGCATACCCCATCACTATTTGGGATACAAATTCATGCATTGACGTCAAGCGCCTTTTCATTTATTTTTCCTCGTTTTCTGGTTCTGTTGCTTAAGACGCGTGGACCTAAAAGCGTTTTTCTTTAACAATTCACAATGGGCAAACACTGGTAGTCGAGTGAGCGGGCTGACTGCCTCACTGTCTGCGGCTTTGTTGACACATTATGTTCCGTATTGTTTGCTCTCGTCGTAGCACTCTTTCCGCGGCGTTCCCATTCACGCACGCGTAAGCCTTCGTTAGGGCTCAGTCCCCTAGGTGTGTCCTAATGCTTCGAATTCATGCACTGATGTGCACCATTGGTGAATAGTATGTCGAACCAAACGGTGATTGAGAAATGTTCTCGCCTTAGCCCAAACTCAAACATTGTTTCGAACAATTTTCTCTAGTCGGAAGCCCAGCAATGAGCTTCTAGTCAGTTTCATTTACGTATGTCCCACTCACTTAACACAATTGGGTTCCCGTTTCCTACCCTTGGTTCGTGCGTTTTATCACCGGCTAACCGGCCACTCTATCACGATAACCGTCTAGTGAACTCATCCTCATGCTGCATATAGTTTTGCGAGATAATGCTCAACATGTCTCAAGCATTGTGTATCTAACTAGTCATCCTTCTCTCTTCCAGTTTAACAAATCCTACTGGTTAGATTTTCGACACCGTGTTGAAGCGGCACTACGTACAGTGTTTCAGGGGCTACCCGGTAACACATTCAATAAGATGACTTGCCTCTATTGAGGTGGTGTTATCCGTCTAATTTCTGTGGAACGGAATGTGAATTTTTATGGAAATAAATTTTTGATTGGTTCCTCGTGCAGTGTGAACGCCCGACTCGCCGAAGAGAAACCATGAAGACGCTGTATAGCTGTTTCATCCTTGTAAGAGATCGCCAGCAGGGATACGAACCCGTGCCGCACGATTGTGAGTCGAATTCCCTAGCCATTTCGCTGCATGATGAACCACGTTGACTTCTCTACTGTTGAACGTTGATTAGTGTTGCATGAGTAGGATGCTCACAAAGGAATCATGGATTCCAGTGGATGGCCGATGATCTGTTGAAGGAGAATGGAAAAACTAGCACGTGTGATGACCTCTGCACATTGTTTTCATCCTTCTCCGTGAATTCAATGGCACGATCTTTATTAAGATTTTATTACGATTACTGATATATATATATATATATATATATATAAGAGTTGAG
>LUCM01011142.1:176640-274572 GCA_008360955.1 Fasciolopsis buskii | reverse complement strand
AAGATCGACATACCTAAAATGGAGGTGACCATGACTTTTGGGCTGTTTGAGTTCTTGAGTTTTCCCTTCAATTTCAACAAACCGGCTCAAACCTTCCATGGCTTTATGGAAGAAGTCAAGCTAAGTTTACGAAATGTGTATGTGTATCCGGAAAATATGTTGTTGCAAGCCACGCGGAGGAGAGACACTCAGCTTTACTATGATCTCTTTCCAGGCCACTTAGCAAGCTTGACGCAACGAATAACTTCGAAATATGAGATTTGATAGCCCAGTATCAAATTCTTAGAACATATCGTCTCGTCTTCAGGTATCTTTCCTTCTCCAAGCAAGTTCAATGCAGCTTGGGACTATCAAAAGTTTCGTTCTCATAGGAAAAATGACAGTTACCTTCTATAAACGATTTGTCCGTAATTGCGCGGACAACGGTTTTCCTCCTACCGACACACTACCAGGAGCTTAACGTATGTAGTTGTTTTCTGAGGCTGAAAAATACACGTTTCTTTCCATTGGAGAAATTATCACAAAATTAACGTTGCTCACGCATCCCACCAGTCCGCACTCCTAGCCGATGACTCTTGCACTGCAGTGTAGGCCGCACCTGTGCAGCACAAAGACGGTTTTTGTAAGCTCCTGTCGTACTTCACCAAGCGTCTGCAGCCAGCGGGGTCCAGATACAGTACGTCTGTCAGGAATTTCCTAACTGCCTACCGCGCTGGCCGGCACGATGGACGCGTGTTATCAGGTGGCCCGTTCAGGGTGTTCACAGTTCACATCCCGCTGGTATGAGCGTTGCTTTCAGCAACCGACCCTTACTCGCCACGCGAAGTTCTTCAACTATGCGTTGTTTCACGGTCCATTGTAGAAATGCGACGTCTTTGCGGAAGACATCTCCATCGGCTACACGCTTTCCGCATACACCATCCTCGTTTGTCTCCGACAGAGAGCATCGGCCTTGACTTAGGTACAGGCAGTGGATCCCGTCATCAATCAACTTTGGCAGAAAAGCTCATCAAAATGAGCGGATGCACCGATCACTAGTTCAAAGAATACGATTGTTTGCCACTTATCGAGAGGTCGTCCAAGTCCGGCGGCACCAGCAGCTTACGGTCATTCCATATTTTCCGGGTTACACAACCTCCTCCGTGAAACTTTTAACGGCTTTTTGTTTATTTTGAAGTTAAGCGCGACATGAGCCAGTGGTCTTACGCCTTCCTCTGGTGCCGAATAGCAATTACCTATCGGCATACCAAAGCTACGCTGGCTAAGTTCCCTAAACGTTCATGTTGATCTCAGGGTCTCTCCCGCCGCCTCACGGCTGTTTATATGTACACTTGTATAAATCGCTTCATTCTCTGGCTGCAGGATATACCAATCCCCTGTCTTCGTCGGAAGAGGCCGCGGAAGACTTGTTGGCCTTTAAGGATAGCACATTTGGTTTCCGGGTCTAATGACCACGTAAAGGCCCACATACAGACGAGGAGCTCCCTAAAGTACTCAAGACACCGTGCTGTAAACATATTGGAACAACCTCCTAGCACCCGCACACTAAAGCTTTGGTGAAAAGATTTCGGTCGCAACCAATCGTCGCTCTGCGAGCCGAAGCCAAACCGCTTTGGAGCGCAATTTATGCATTAGCTCTTATGCATTTGTACCTCTTTCACTAAAATGTATGCATCACACCCAAAGAGATCGTGTTTGTCCGTAAGATTTGCCTCCCTGGAAGGTTGTTGGCACAGATAGGCCTCAATAACTACCTTTATGGCGCAAATGCCTGATGTCTCGCACGTCGTACGGGGGTGCTTCGTGCCTGTTCACTAAGAAATCAACAATCTCCGGGGTGCATTCCAGCTTCACTGAATGCTACAGTCCAATTTTTCATCACCCTCAGTGATTCTCGATCATCATCGCAACCATCGTACACCGTTCCATTTTGCATGGCAAAATGCGGTTCCAAAATGCTCGCTTTAGACGTTGCTGATCGATGAATCTAATCAAACTTTCCGCTTTGGGATGTGGATTTAGTAACGGATTCCAACCACTGCGTGGCTGTCTCCATCCCGGCCGAGTCCGTTCACCAGCAGCCCCCACTATATGCTCCTTTGATAGGAACTGAGAGGCAGAGCCATCCATCGAAACCGACTTAACGGATATGCGAACCAGCGGTCGCCGCCTCAAGGCAAAAACAACTTTGTTTTTCAGACTTTAGCACCATTTTTACATCGGGCCTTTCCGATTTTAAATGTACAGCTCCAAATAACAGGGGGACATTAATGTGTCTTGATAATTTATTAGCTGACGGAAATGTCGCCTCTATGTTGCCCGGATAAATGCGGCACCGAACGCCGTTTAGGTGTCCGCCACTAAGTCGAGCGTCCACGTATGATCACAAGCTGCAATTCCACAATTTCGTGCCTTGCTCTCCCTCAAAAGGACTCCTGGGATCCTGGTGACCTTACTGAATCCGGCATGACAACTACCGTTCCTACCGTCAACGTCATTCACGCACCAGGGGAGGAGGGAAATCCGAAATCCGACACCCATATTCAAACATCTGGTGAATATTGTTGGCTAATTTGAGCCCCGTGGATGTGGAAAACGGTGATGTCGACCGTTGTGGCCGGCCTACACTGGGCGGGCATGTCCACTTTAGCAGCGCACGGGCACAGCTAGGCTGATGGATCATACCTAATGTATTCATCTCATGAAGGTGTTTTTCAGGTTGGGTGTCCGTTGCACGGTTAGCTCCCAGCAGCCGGCAATAACGGGACTACCAAACGAGCAAAAGTTTTAAACTGGTGATCAGTGCTAATGCACCAGGATATTTGCTTGTTGCTGGCTCGCTCCGTATTTTTACAATCAAAGCCCTCCACCGGTTGTCTTCTAGTATCAGGCCCCTGTAGCGGAACATTATTATGCCCGCCGGATTGTGATGATTACTTACGCGAGGCTCAAGCATGCATCGCCCGCAATCTGCTGTCAAACATGCAAAACACCCTACCGCTTCTGACAGCAATTTCGTCCTACTTGACTATTGTCTCAGTTCTCAGTGATGCAATCGTAAGGAGCCGAGTAGGAGTGGCGCAAAATTGGTCACAACGATTGAGAGCAAGCTAATGAACTGTGAGACCCGCGTTAAGACAGTCGGTTTCGTCGGCTTAACCTGCATGCCCAATTACAAAAAAATTGTGGAATACGATCACTTCCATATTAATTGTAGAATTTTAGTCCCATCAGCAGCTTCCATCAAACCATGCTTTGGAGCCTGATAAACACGCAGTTTCTGCATTATTCGTGGCCGAATTTTCGTCCCGTCTGTGGGTCTCAGGTTGGTCGTTAATCAATTTTGCTTCATTTATGGACACTTCCTTGCTGATATCATCCCGGAACATTGAATAACAAGACAAAATATTTGAGTACCTCGGAGCAACTACATAAAAGATATTCGTTAAGCCACAGAATATTTTAGAGGAATTTTATGCTTATTGTGATGCCGTAGATGAAATCTTTATCTAAAAAGATTAAGTTCCTCCGGATTCTGTTTGAAACGTGAATTGAAAGAGTTGCACTGTACAAACAACGCTGGGGCACTGGGCATTTACTGGAAATAAACAACTACCCACCTTGTTCGCGAAACACATCCGTTACATTTAGAGACACATGCGCAGATACTCCTCCGTTAACATCACAGGTTTCCATCAAATATTTTACCTCGTCTGGTGCAACCGATATCAACTCCATTATACCGAACGTTCTTACAGTCTCCCTTTTATCCCCCCACGATTCTTGTTTGTCCCACGTGATATTCAACCTCAGTCACCCAAAATAAGATCTCCTTTCCACATTGGACAGAATTAACTTCTTTATTCCTCTTCAAATTTTTGGTGTATATGTCCTTATCCGTCCGCTCAAATTGTTAAATCCCCTTTGAACACTGGCACTGCCTCTCCTTGGCCAAATCACCTGATATTGTTTCAGTTCATAAAAGCAACTCAAGACAAAATCCATCTCATTGCAGGCCCGTTATTCATACATCATTAATCCAAATATTATGGAAAAAATCGTATTTGAATCAGACTACGACCCCAGCAACAACGGCTAATGTCTTCCTTCAGGGCGACTAAAGCCTGATGTCCACGACGAAAGATCAGTGGTTATGATTTTGTCAGATATGGTGAAGACTTTTGATCTCATCTCTTCTTGCATGCTTCTGAATCAAATTAAAAGCTCTAGTGTCGCTATCTTCCTGCAGCGTTTGTTCTTCTCCCATTTGACCTGTTGAATGAAGGTGGTAAATATAAATGGTAATTTATCTAGGCCTAATCCAGTTACTAGCAAGGAAATCCAATAGGTCGCAATAGGTCCTCTACAATGTTTGCTTTGTAGCCACGACATTTTCCACATCGTCAGGCACGGTAGTCCTATTCAGCTGGAATATGGCATAAAATTTGCATATATGTTTCTCACTCCTGATTTGGACACCAATGTGAACGCCTTAAACAATAATGCGCTCTCCCTGGATTCAGGGTGCACAGTTCGATCGGTACAATTTTTAACCCATGATGGCATCAAGTTGGCCCATAGGTGCCAAATCCCTGCAGAATTTTTCAAAATGAACCCAAAATTCGGTCCCCTCCCCAAGTATCCGGGGCCCAGAGTTTCATCGCTCCAAGACATGCAGCTTTTCAGAACACAGCCTGAATTGAGTTTAAAAGCCTGAAACGCTAATTAATCCGGAGGACATTTAGAACCCTGGAAACGCATGTAGGTTATATAAAAGCCCCATGTATAACCTATACTGGGTTATCGCTGCAAATTGAGTTACAATACGCAACAGAGCAAAATACTTGAGATTGAGAATTTTCTAAGAACATTTATGAAACGAATAAAGGGTTATTTCTGATGGCTTAACTAGATGGGACCTTGCACAAAGTGCTGTTATGGCTGCCTAATCACAAGTTGGCCTATGATTTTCATAAGATTATTAGTAAAAGAATGTTTGCTTCCGCACTTCCAGTGAGGAGTAATTTTTCCTGTATCTTGCGAAGCACTGAGTCCTTTATCTCGATTATCATGTTCAGGACAATAATAATAATGTATATATCTCCATTTGCGGAAGGCATGCGTAAGGAAAGATCAAATTTTTGCAAAGGTGATGCATGGGAAATGTAAATCATGGTAATCGAACGGGACACAGGGGTGGGATCAATATTGAGTTATTGTAGAGGCTCACTGGAAAGTGAAGTGAGGTGCTGCAAAGCAATGGGATAAGTACAAGTATGCCAGTGGAAAGCAATAAAATAGAAAACGAATTTTTCAAAACCAAAATAGTTTCCTGGGACTGTCTGCAAGCAGCGGGCTACGAGTCATTTCGTGTTTAATTGCACTATATGTGCTCATTGCTGGCGCACAACATAGACGGAGCCCAACGGTGGATATCGATATAGGGCTAGAGACACCAAACTTCGGGATCGTTATGTAATCGACGGAAATGGTAAGCTCAAGAGATGACAAGCAGTGGTAATGCGGTAATTAAATGGAAGTGTTGAAAACCAGGTGGAGTGTCATGCAAATTGGATAAGACACGTATTTGACAACAAACGGCCAAAAATTGCTGAGGGCAGAAGAAGACTGTCAATATTGTCTCAAAATATCTGGAAAAAAATTGTGAAGCTTTGGATATAGAAATCCCAAGGATATTGATTATATTTACATACGGCTGGCGGTAAGCTGCACCGGGAAGTGCGTCACATAAGAGAATTTTTGCGTAAGAACACTCCCTAAATACACTAGCCAAGAAAATCGCATCTTTTGATCTTAGTCAGAAGTACGGGTGGGGATATGAGGTGCGCAAGCCGTTCCGGAGACAGCAGAAATCGCGGTTTTTGGTCGATCGTAAAGATGAGAGTTGAGATATCCAGTGCGATAATCGACGTAGTTTGGGATGAAGGGGTGAAAACTGGAAGGCCAATTTTAGCTGATACGTTCCTAACAGGCATGAATAGGTGGCAGAATTGAAGTCGCCATCACGAGGACGAAAGCGTCAGCTGCGCGCCTGCTGCGGATGCGAGATCTGAAAGACAAGAAAGAAGTAGTCTGGCTTGGGTGCCAGCTTGGGATTATGGTGATTATTGGATCGCGACAACATATATGCAACCTAGTGCATCTATTCCGTAAAACGTGGTAACTAGAGTGAGCTGCGGTAGCATTTTTAAGCGTAGTTGAAGGTTAGGGGCCACCAAGAGAGACCTGTTTAGCCCTGCCAAACCAGTAAAGAGGATAAGATAACGTGAACAGCGGGAAGTACACAGGCTGGTGTTTAAACTCTCAGGATGTGATGAGAGCATGGATCCAACAATAAGTACGTTGGCATTTTCCCCAACACACATTAGGAGGAGCTCGAAAGTTAGTTGCTTAAGCCACTGATGAATAGGATACATCACTGCAAGAGAGATCAAAAAGCGAATTAGCGGGGACGTGCGATAAAATGAGGAGGTAAGAGGTGAAGCAGAAGCCCAGATGGTGATCTCTGCAAAGCTTCTGTCACGAACTAGAATTCTAACCTATGTTCGTTTGCATAGTCCAATGCTAGCTCGTGCAAGGTTAATTAAGAAAGGGTCATTCATATCATTTGCCACCTGGGCTTTGAAATGGGTCAAGGTTCGACCAGACGGAAGGCTTATGTAGTTTGTTCTACAGTTAAGAGTAACCATCCGTGTAGAATTTCGCTCAAATCGATAGTTGAGTTAGGAGTTTTCTTAACGAGTTGTATCCACTACGAAGTGGATAGGAGGGCTTACCAGCGTCGTATGAGACGTTTGTAGTGGAGTGACCATTATTAAGGCAAAGATTAAGGGGGAATTCAAGATTAAATTTGGCTCGACGAAGCCATAATGGTTCAAGTTCAAGCAGCTCGCATCTGACCCTGTGGCTTCGGCTAGACGAAGGGCCAAAGAGATCGCTAATGGACGCCCGCTGCACATTTTTGATTGCGATTCGATCCACTTTACGCGTATGCGTGAAGATAATCGGGCAATATCCGGGACTTGAGTGTAATAATTCCGCAGCCTCGAGTGCTGAATGCCCTTAAGGTCATTGTGGCGGTTCTATTAGCAATAGCGGTCTGATGGTGAGACTGCTTGTGGAAGTTAAAAGAGCAAGAGCATTGTAACCGAGAGTTCTTGACCGTGTGTGATAAAGAAATTAGCATGCCATTTATGGAGAGGCAGCTCGGGGGAGCATGGCATTTATGTTATTAGAGAACTCTTCTTAGCAGAGCACTTCATAAGCCCAATGGGCCACCAGTTACCAAGAGGCTTTATTTCTTTATCGGAAAATCTAGGCGACGAGCTAAGTGAACCAGCCTCAAAAGAGTAGACTATTGTAATGTCATCAGCAAACAAGAAATGGTGTGCCACGACAGATAACTTTAAATATACCATTAATGTATACCAAGAATAGTAGAGGACCAAAGATGCTCCCCTGAATGACCCCACTGGTAACAGCAGAGGGCTGGAAAAAACAGCCGCTAATATTGATTACCGGAGTGCAATCGGAAAGGTAGGATGATAACCAAGATAAGTGGGGAATTCTTATTCCATAAGTCCTAATTCTGGCCAAGGGCCGGGAGTGGGAAACGCGGTCAAACGATTTTGACATGTTTACAAATATTATGAGTATCGACCGGTGGGAATCAGCACTTTGGGTAACCAAGCTTAAAAAGCAAAACTGGCAGATGAGGAAAGATCGGCCCCAGAAAGCCGTGTTGCGAAGAGTTGATAAGATTGTGAGTAGTAAAGACGTTAGCCAACTGTTCTTTAACAATCTTTTCCATAACCCCGGATAGAAGTGGATTGTGGTTAATAAGGCGAAAGATTTCTGGGTCAAGCACAGAACCGTTTTTGTGGTGTGGAACAATAATGGAGCTGTTCCACTGTGACGGAAAAGCAGCGCAGGACATAAAGAGCGAGAACGGATTTAGAAGGGACGGAAGAAGATCAGGACCAGCAGTGCAAAATAGGGCTGGTGGGATGCCATCAGAGCCCGGCCTGTGGGATGACCTGGCATATTTCATCACCGTAATGATGCCAGCAACATTGAATGAAATGGAGGGTAATCTGATCGAAATCCACACGGGGTGGATTTCAGAATTTGGCAGATTATCAATATTGAGGGAGGAGAAATGTGTGTTGAATTCTCCCGCGACGTCTACAAGGGAATCTCCGCGTAAAAAGTCGAATATAACGAAGTTTGGAATGGCCGATGACTTGGGTTGCCAGCGAGCTTCGAAAATGCGGGACTTCTTCTAAACTGGGTTAGGAGGTCCAAGAGCTGACATTTCCTGCTGCTTGAGCTTCGGTTCCGTTTGAATAAGAAATTCTTGTCGCAAGCGGTTAGTCTGCACTAAAAACGAGAGGTCTTCTTTTATATTGTAGGCCGTCTGGATCTGACAAAGTTTACTAGGCCTCTTGTGTTTACTTTCAGTGTTCGGGGTGGATAGAAGATTAATAGTAAATGAAGTTTTACGCAAAGGTCGTCTGCCGCATTCTGTTGGTCAGACGATAAAATGAAGCTGGGCAAATCAAGGGTTCCCAGAGCCTTAGGAGCTTTGTCCCCGCCGGTCGATATGTGGGAAGAGATGGTATGGTGGTTAAGTATGGGTAAGAAGGATTTATCACTAAGAGGGAAGCCACATGTGACCATATTACAGTCACTCCCAGGGAAGGGTTTTAGTACAGAAACCTTTATACTGGAAGTTCTATGCGTAAAATCTAGGTCTAAAATACCACGGAACCTTGTGGGCGTGGCTATATGCTCAGACCCCCTTCGGCTTGCGTTTAAAGAACTAAGTCGAGTAGGGTTGGTGGGGTGACTATTGAGGATCAGCAGATTTCAGGGGCATTGAATTCGCCTGGAATGATCTTACGGCTGAAGGGAGGACCAGAGAGATGAAGGATGGTTTGGTGAGACGAGATATCCGATCTAATCCAGGTTTTGTCAGTATACACAAGCTGTTTCTATTATGACCTCGTCAGTTTTTCTTGACGCTTAAGTCTGTTAGATGTAGAATGAATCCGTTTGCGAGTGAGAGCGAATTTTTCAAGTGGCTGCTTAAATTATATGATTTTTTGGGCCGTTTTTCTCTTGAAGAAGCAAATTTTTGCTTGAAATCAATCACTGAATTTTTTTCATTGCCATATTTATTCTTCAGTGGATTACTGATGCATGGCCAATCATGCACTGACTTCTGTATGATATTACCTTTTTAGTCTCTGCAGAAGGTTCATACACGAATGTAATATCATTTGTGTTTGCTATGTTACCTTAGACAGGACTTCTTCATTTTTTCTACTGGGGTCAAATTTTCAAGGTTACTTTTATACGAGACTTCCTATTGATCGTTCGCTGTCTGTGAGATGCTATGCGTTTCGCGCTGTTTTTGGCTAAATTTGGCTAACTGAGTTCTCGAATGAACTTGGAAATTTTATCAAAAAGCTTCATTTTAGTTATGTAACAAAAAGAGAAATGATAGTATTTTAGCTCGACGTGGTCTTCTGCCTTGAGTTTAATAGTTGCAGGTAGCTTGTTCTTTTCTATTGCTTGATGTTTCATTATCATTCGATATAATCAATAATTGATAGTCAGATTTCTTTCGAACTAAACGCAATTCGATTACTGCAGAGTCTCACTGGGCAGGCCATTATCATGCTGTAACGTGAGATGGATGGCGATGTGTTTCGCCACTTATAATAGGAGAGGGCTCATGGGACTCAGAAGTTATGGATATTTAGCAGGTCAAATGTCTTCAAGATTTACGCGAGGGTTTCCCCTTGGATGCGGTCATTCAAGAGTTACCATCTGGACCCACGCAAAGAATTGGTAGCTCTGCGAGACATACGCTATAATGCATTATATTGTCTATGTTTTTCAATGGCAGCGTGGTGTTTAGGAATCAACATTATGAAATATCTGTGGATGTGAGATCTGCACCCACCAACGGGGTGGGCGAGTCACTGATCTTTAAGACAATGCAAGAAATCCCTTTTTTAATGAGTCAGTATGCTCAGAAGACTCCGACGAAAGACATTTGGATAATAAAGATCCTGGTCCCAGCGGCACCATTAAGGGTTTGAATCATTGTTAATAGCTCCTTGTTCAGTAAACGTCAGACTTAAGACCAGAACTTTCAGCAAGTTTCGCGGTTCGGCAAGCTGCAAATCAAATGCTGTTTGTCTATGGCTGATTTCAGAAGATTGTTGCGGGTGATGCGAAAAATTCTTCCAGAACTGACGACGTATCCGCAAACATTGTTTGGAACACCGCGTGGAACAGCTAAGCGGACGATAAGCAGCAAAAACATGTCCACTTTGGCCGGACTGAATTCCTAAGACGGTTTGCAGATGATGTGAGCAAGTCGCTTCATTCCAAAGTTATGGAGATTCAAGCTACTTATTTGTCTCTTTTTCGTGGTTCACCATAACAGCTGTGGCTCACTTTAGGCCGCGTAATTTGACTAGTATTCCCAATTTTCATGGTTGGGCTTTACTGTGGGATGCAAAAGACGCCTAATGTAAATGCCTATTTGGATGAGATTCTCCAAGAGCTGAGGATAATTGTTGCCCTAGGAATACAGCTCCGACGTGCGCCAACTTCCGTATGGATCCAATTTGCGAGCCTTATGGCGGATGGGCCGGCAGAGATCATGATAAACAGGTTAACTATCAAAGTGGCCATTATAGATGTCCCCGATATACCGTTCATGGCTGCAATGTTTCTGGGCGGGTCCTCATCGTCAGCAGTTGCAGAAGGATGGCTGATGTGTATTTTAGGTCCCGTAGAAAGGCGCAACTTTGCACTGATGATTCACCTTTTAAGATCGTCGACTGTGATATTATCAGATGTTTTCCATCTGATTGCCTGCACATGTTGTGCCTTCGTATAACCAAGAGAATGTTGAAATTTTGTCAGCGGTTTGGTGCGCCCAGAAGAGCGCTTTTCTCAGTACAGGGGTTGCAGCGATTAAATGGTTATGTGCTAAAGATCTGGCCGCTAACGTCTTGCGAATCCCCGCGTGTTTTCCGCATCACGGATGACCTGGATTACTGCAACGCATCAGAGTACCGACAAGTTTTGCTGTACATCAGGCCGGTACTTCTGAAATTTTGGACTTTCACTGGAAACTAAGAAAAATTTTGCACTTCTCAGTTGCCGCCTACGTTCTTTGCAGCGAAAGGTAGTAGGACCATTACATGAATTATTTAGACCAACAACCTTCATTCATGGCAGAGGATTTTCTAAAACTTTAGGATATTACTGAAGAAACATTCACACCTGCGTGCTCGTTTGCGAGGATATGCACACTCGTGGGTCACTGGATGTTTTATTCTACTTTTCCATTTGAATCACAGATGCAAAAAAATTGTGAAATGCATCAAGGCCGTAAAATGATTGCCAACAGGTGTTTTGCCGCACAACAGAGCTTTCGGCAGAAGCTTCCATTCAGGCGATAATTCAGTTCTAAGATGACGTACTGTCGTGTCCAGTCGCAAAATACCATGCCCGCAAAAAGATCACTTAAGTGAAGAACACCATATTCAACGACAAATCACCAAACAGCAGTGTCTTGTTACGTTTAACTCCGGCCGTAATAATTGGTGTTAATGACAACCATTTGTTCTATCGGGCTTACACGCGGAGGGAAAGCTTATTTAAAAGACCGATAACATCGTTCCACCTAAACATTTTCTTATGCCATCAGCTAGCAGAAACCGTTGCTAAATTTTGTACACAGGAAATCTTGTGTAAGGGTCTATTCCTGTCTTACCGTGACGCAGTTGTCTTCTATCTCGTTGTGCACAGTTGGCTTTCATGGAAAGATAGTAAGTTAGTTTGCTGATACCATTATCACTTCAGATGTTTTTGCATTTGAATTCGCGGAGGTTGACTACGTTGCCGTCGTAGATGACTTGCAGACGAGAGCGGCAGATTACGCCTTGTGGCCCTGAACACTTGTACCACGTGTAAATAAAATGGTGACAAACGGCCTGTCCCATCCATCAATTGCAAAATCCATTGCGTTAAAATGCATCGTATTTAATACGGATTAGCCGATTTTCATGTTACTATCCGGTTGCAGCGGATTACGATCAGGAAATCCAAATTTAAAAGCTTTTGGAAGAACAATGAGAGCTACCTTCCCCAACGCCACCGTCGCCTTCGACCGTTATGGAAAATGACCTTTGTAAGTCTGTTACAAATCCGAACACGAGCATTAAACAGAAAACTTGCCGTTCTAATGAGCTTGATCGTGATATTCCACACACTGCGAAAGGAAAACAAAGCCGCGGAAATACTTCCGGGGCCACCGGGGTTAGAGGATATGTCATTTTCCGCTCAACGATCACCACTGAAAACATTGGACTTCATTATCCAAAACCCCAACACTTATGCGTAGTTGCTCTTTTCTTCCTCCACATGAAACATATTTAGGAAATCACTAAGGTTCATGCCATGTGCTTCCACTCTTATACTCAACCCAAGGAACTGATATTCTCGGTAAGCGTTTTGTCCAATTTTATGGCCCATTCAGACAGGAAAAGATGTCCAGTGCGTGTGTAAAACCATCAAAATCTTCTAAAGGACAACGAATCAGCGATCCATGACAGACTAAGGCGATAAACATACACTAGAAGCGAAAGAATACAACGGTTTGTGCTGATTATCAAATGTTTTCGTTTCTATCCAGGAACCTGTGGGCGAAAGTAAAAGTCGGTTTAGCACCATCCGCCAACAACTGATCCCTACAGGTCAAACAAAATCAACTGGATCAGGGATTCCTATGGACAACATGGTGTCCTTTAGAAGGCTAAATAAAAAATTACAGGACACCGGCCACTATGAACAGCTAATAACGTGGACTTTGATGACTGAGCAACTTTGCAGGCAAACTTCTTGCAAATCGTCGCCGACGGCACACGCGTTGACTGCATTCTTGAGGTCATGCGCCAGCCAGTGACAACGGAATGCCTGGGTCAAGCCAATGGCTTTGTACTATCCTTTTATTTTTTCACCCCACTTACAATCCCCGGTTTGCATCCGCTATTGTTCATTGGGTGCGCAGTTTTAAACATCGACTGCTCGAGTCTGCGGTATAGGCCAGTCACCCATGACACTGAAAGTCCGGCACCCGCGACAGTCACCAATTATCATGGTCTAATATCTTGCTTAAATTCTCACATTATATTCTTTTTCAAAATAACTTCGCACCTAACAACTGAATCAACATTTTCCCCCTGTTGATTCTTTTGTACGATATGACCAAGCTTCCCGACATAACCCCTATAATTTGTCAATGATACTACTTAGCTTGGAGCATATGCAAAGAAGAATATCCAACAGCTCGTCGGAAAACTTGTGCTCAGCCGAATATTACAATCGCCCGGGAAGTTACGTATGCCAAGACATCTTGGTTCACTAGCTGCGCATGCGCATGCTACTTGTATGCCTGCTCACATTGGTCACCCTTCTCGGATGAAATTCAGTCTACGGCAACGAGAGTTGTTCGTTCTGAAAGAGTCTGAAACCGTCCGCCTGTGCTTATCCTCACCGACTCCGCGAATAAACCACCATCTAGACTCCATGCTGTTTCTCCTCGCACAATGTTTAGTTATGACAAGTCATTTGAAGCCGTAACGGTGCTGTTGGCTTTAAATTTCTCAGTTCAGCCAATTAAGTTCAGTTCATTGCACACAGGGCGAAACTTTGGCTTAGGTTTACTCCAGCTTTCAGATTGGTGTGCTTTTCATCGGTGCCCGTGGATTCCAGCACTGCTTAGGTTTCTTTGTTTCTGGAAGACAAAGTGGAATATAAACTTCAACAGGTGGGCTTTATATTCGCAACTGAAACTCACTGTTTCAGCCGTGGGTATACTTCCGTCTAGTAGGCATCCAGAGCATATTTAAATCGATCACTTTTATTACTTTTAACAACCTGCTTCGGTATTATGTTCCGTAGTATAATCACCCCATTGGTAGGGAACCTAGCCATCATCCGGAGTTATGTAAGGTTATGTTGCCGCTTTCAACCATATCCTCTGGTCCCCCCATCAGCGAACAGTACGGCGCGTTTTATACTTTAAACACCCTTCGCCGTTTTGAACGTTTGCAAGATAATGTCAAAGTCTTGGATTTGTTCATTATAGATTGGTGACTGCGGCAAGCCATCTTAGAGACGACCAACTTCTGTACCTCTTCTAGGCACTTTTATCTGCTTTTAGGTAACGCCCCAATGCTTGATCAAAATACCCCGGGTGCTCTCCCACAATATCCATAAATAAAATCCAAACACTGCAGGTTTCTAGCAGGGTGCCGTCAACCTAAGCCCGAAAAGTTCAAGTTTGGCCCAATTCAGCGCGCGTGAGTCCCGCTTGTCTGGTTTCAAGTTGCTCATAAGTTTTACCCGGAACCTTGGATCGGGACTCTTCCACGACATTTTCCACTTTATTCCCCTCGCGATCTACTCCAGAGACCAAACTTTGAATCTTGGCCAGGTTTGACAGAAGGTCCCTCTCACGTGACCAGGCTATCGATGCCTTGATGTCTTGCTCTAAGCCTGGACCTGCTACGAAGAGTTGACAAGGGATGCACATACTCTTTGCTAAGCCATTCACGCACAAGAGGAAAAGGGCAGGTCCCAGTACCGATCTTTATGATATTGCCTTGCATATCGGTTGGGGCGGTCGTGCACCTTAAGGGCTAACGCCAAATTTACACTCCTCGCGGAAGCTGCTTATCCAGCTGTTGGCTCTCCCTGCTATCCCCAATGCTTTCACTTCGTGGTCCGGACTCTTGTTAACAGAGTCCAAGCGTCCCTACAGTCTACGTAGCTGACTTGGACACTGTGACCCTCTTCCAAGCGCTTCGTTATCTCAGCCGGAAATAGGAAGAGGTTTGTCATAACGTGCTGCTGAAATAGCACCGGGTGCCCGAAAATATGCTTTTTGCTGGTTTTCTGCGGGCACTTACACGAGACGCAAGTTCGACTCACTGTTCTGTAGTTCTCCGGTCTCCATTTGTATCTACCATTGCACATTCCCACCATGATTACAGTTTTCATTCGTAAAGTACTTTCTCTTCCCCGAGAGAGGCAATATATAGCTTTATGACGGAGACACAAGTGGAAACATGCATTGGTGACGATGTGCTACGTGACCATGCATTGGACGTCGATCGTGCATGGCTATCTGACAGCACTTCGCTGCCATATTAAGGCATTCAAATGTTCCTAATTTTTGCCTTTTTAAACCAGGCCCAACATTCAAATTCAGTCCCACAGCATACTGATCTTGTTGCGCCACCAATGCGGATTTTACTCCCCTCTTCAGACCAGCAGTGCACCGTTACCGGACTCAGTGTATTAGGCTTCTGACCAACGTTCCCGCCAGCGGATCACTCACACAATACGCTTTTAAGACTTAATCAGGCACGATATTATGACCGTTCTCAGATGTGATATGTGCTTGCATTCGAAACACGAACAACATGTACTTCACATTACCGATGTAACTTGTGTGGCTTGTCGCAGTTGTTGTGTCGGTTCTCATGCCCATTCATTTTACTGGAACTCGACTAATTAGCCTATTCTTCGGGATCACACATATGTGCTGCTCGCGGCTAATTTGGGTCCGGCTCGGATTTTTTCAGATTTACCGTGCGCCAAAGATTCTGCCTGGCATCATCGCTGTACTTCATCAACTTCCGGTCAACCCCAAGGACGGCAGACCCCAACAGCGTATGATAAAATCTTAACGCTTCATAACAAAGTCTGGTTTAGAAGGGATCTTCTTCTTCCGCTACTGACAAATGGGTAAGATAGCGCTCTCAAATTTTCAAAAGAAATTGGGCGCACTTCATGATCCAAATGAAGATAGTGGCATCACTAAGCTGCTCCCTGGAGTACCCTTCTATTCTGTTTGCGAATCCCAGAAATCAATCATCACTGCATCGCACGGGGCCGATATTTTGGAAGCCATTGCAGAAGTTTCCAGGCCTCGCAGTTCTACCTATTCCACACTAGGAAATCTCGCCCAACATTTCTTCAATCTCCTATCAGAACCCATCACACCCCAAGTTCCACCACAAATTCTCGATTACGGTTGTACGCATGTGGTAGTTTCAATATCTTTTCGACTGTAATTAGCAACGAATGTAGTTTTTCTTACTATATTCACCTCGATAATTCAGATGTCCTTCTACATGCTTTGCTGCTGGAATATGAAAAAGTAATCTATCACACGATGATACCCCTGTCAAATCCACTGTAAAAAGGAGACATTCCCACCACTACCCCAATGACTTTCGACCCATCAACTGCACGCTGGCTGACTGCGAGGTCATGGAACATACGTTCGAGCCAAAATTGTGCGGTCATATTTTACGTAACAACTCGTTTTATGGAAGTGACATGGTCTCCTTAAAACAGAGGCATTTCGAATTCCGGAAGTAGAGAAGCTCAAGGCTTTATAGCTGAAGAAACCTTCGATAAGTGCATCGAATGCACAATGCGAAACTTCATAAAGTGCACACTACCTAGCGTGAACGACAGCACACTGTTATGTGAGCATCTGTAAATGTTCCGCAGGAGGCCATCTAGTGACATAGTTGGCTTTTGGACACGGCCAGATGGCAGAGTTGGAAATACGAAGCTATGCAGTCAGCATCGATCGGTTTCTCGAATAAATTATTGCGCAACATGTAGAAAAGAAAACCAGCAATCCTGTGCTCAGGTTCAGTGCCGAACGTTCCAAACGGACTGGCCAACTTGGAAGTCGTCCTTAGTGCCACCCAAGGTAAGTATTCTTGCGAATCCTTAAGCAGCGGTCTACAAATTTCCTACGGTCGATAGAGTGAAGAAGTCTCAATTTAAAAAATAGATGAGATCAGTGTATCGGATATATGGTGGTGCCACAGTAGCACCCGTAGGACAGTACACGGGAAAGCAAACCACAGTAGATCAATGCCCCGTGTTCTAAAGGATTCGAAAGCAAGGGCTCTCGCGAAATCAGCACAAAAAATGACAGATCTAGTATAGCTCAACCAAACGCAATCAAACAAATGTCACAGAATTGACATCAGGCGCCAACGCAGATCCTATGGAAAATTATGCCCAGAAATGATTGATTTTCTCCAAGAGATTGATGCCACTTCAGGAGCCCTCGGCTAGAAATCTGAAGAAATGTTCCATAAGTGCGTGGGATTCTGAGTAGCAGAAGTCATATAATGCAAAAGGTCTGGCGTGAGTGAATGCGCATTTGCCATGTGAGCGTCTGCAGACGTTCCGTAGGATTTCGACGAAGGATTCTTTGGTTTCTAGCAACCGTGAGATAGTCGAAACTCAACTAGACTCATTGTCAATGGCATCGTTGTGAGGATCACCGTCTAGCTTATGCCGCACCAATACGGTTCGGATGTCGAGAACCTGCAAACAACCAGACATTTCGGAAGCCAAAATGAAAATTTCGCGAGCAGAATGTAGGAGTTGACTTAAGCGAGTCTCATAACGATCGATGGAACTAAACGTTTTGGGGGATTTTGTGAGACTAGCAAACTAACGAACTGATGTTCGCCATGAAAACGAAAAGAGATGAGAGCCAGGTTGGCAGCTGCGTCGTGCGCAATTGATGTTCGGTATTAACCTGAAATTCGTGCAATAAGTCAAGTCATGCAATCGAATTCACAGCATGCTTCAAAGCAGATCTTGTGGGAAATGATTTCCGAGTATAAACCAATTTTTACAAAAGGCTGATGTCGCTACGCGCTGCTCTCAAGCTGACGAAATCGGCAAGCACATCTCATGAACATGACCCATAAAAATGATGTTATCCAAAGCGGTTTACTTGCATGCATGCTTATCTACATATATAAAGCTTTTTCTGCCAAGGAGTCTCATTTCTCTTCTGCTGATAGCCTAAATTTTTTCACGTCTTTTCCGGCTTAATGGCTAGCTTCCTGTCTCTAGTGAAAGTTATTTGATTCCCTAATTCAGCGGATTCCCTGCTGGACGATGCCGTGTTTGGCATCAAAAGCACCATTTTTCAAGTAAATGTTTTGCTCCAAGCACATTCACACTACTTGATGCCAGAGTCCCCATGAACATCCCGATGGGAACGTCTTTCTGTACCGCTATTTTTGCTCAAACACCCCGAAAAAGCTCACCGCCAAATGGCTAGAACCAATCGAACTTTTGAGCCTGCAGTCGCATTGTTTCAAATTGAATGACGGAAGGTTTCTCGAGCATAAGTTATACCCCTTGTAGAATAAAGCACCATAGAGTTCCAAATTATGTCGGCGTCTGCGGGTGAAGCCATTAAAAACAAGCAATGCTCATTAACCATACGGCTTATGACAGTCTCTTCCCTCCGACGGTATTGAAAAGGCTGCAAGTTATCTTGTCTTAACCCCTTGGGTTCGTCAATTTAAGCTCGCTTTATAATGTCTTCTAAGACCAATCACGCCGCTGGTTTTTCTTCTTTACTCTTGCTTTCATAAACCCTAATTCATTCTCCTAGGACAGTGGCCACTAATTAGACTGTTCTCCAACCCAAGCTTGCCATCAAAAGTTTAATTTTGACTGGTACGTTTTCCACTTAGCATCCGTGATTTTAACTCTGCGGCCATTTTCAAGCTGTAAACAAGCAAGCTTCTCGCAAGGTCCAAGGTCATTCAATTACTTAATGCCACAGTGAATGATGTGGACGCTCACGATAGGAAAACTCCGCTTACAGAAGTTACTTACAGGGCAAACGAAATATTTACGTCAGCTGTCTAGTTCCAATGCGCAAAATTTCCCCCAGAATTCAATTGAACGTTTGCAGCTGCTGACATTTTCAGTTTGCTTTTTCGACTAATATTTATATAAATTTAATTGATCCTATCACTCTTTATCTGATATTAGGCTACACATTCTTACTTTCCTGTACTACCGGGAGCTATACAGGCATAAATCGCATTTACATCGCAGATCTGCAAGACTGCGTATTTTGCGAATGGATACAATTCTAACACTCTGAGCGTGAAACTAAACATGGTATCTCATAACTTTCTTTCGGTCTTAGCCTCTGCCGTTGCCACATACCTGTGTAAAAATGTCTTCTACTTCTTGTTGTTTTCACTTCTTCAGTCTACTGAAGAAAGCTACCTGAGGTAATCAAATTTGCCAATGCATCATGAATATCCTGTTGTCTTGGTGCTATTCGCAAAGTGGGAAATGTGGTGCCGGTTTGTTCGTCACCCTACCTGCTTCCGTAATGATCTGACTGCGCACTGGACACAGCCTGAAGGACACCCCCACCAGGTGCGTGCAGGAAGAACGTCCAAAACGTTTGGAGAGACCCTGGTGGACTGGGCCACTTCCTGCATCCTGGGTCTCGCATGCTCATCAGATATGTCCATGAGACGGAGATGCGCGTAGTTACCTGAAACTGCGTTCCGTTTTCCTATGATGCGCGAAAAATATGGACGGAGTGAAATAAGGTTGTGCTGAAGGAGTCAGTGGGTCTGCTTCTATCCCACTGATTATCCTGAAGAGGCAAGGGAAAACCTGGAAGAAACGGCTCCCGTGAACACTGTGGAACCGATTGTCCAAACGCGAATCTCGTATTCCGTTTGCATACTCTTACCCTTTGTGGCCACGTGTGCACCGCGCTCACTCGGATCCGTACGATTGCAATACTGGCAGCTCTGACAATTGACCGGTACAAGGAAAAGACAGTCGGAAGCGGCAACAGGTTGAGTATATTTGGACAGGAGCGTGCGAGCGGTGCGTGTTTGAGCAACGCACAAGTGGCGACCGCGCTTGGCGGTCAACATTCGGCTAACCAGGCTACCCGGAAGAACAAATCCATCTTCCGCTACAAGGGCCTCCCCTTAGAAGACCGCCGAAGGAGAACTCCGTTTTGGCCTATACAGAACAAACCGGAACTTCTGGAGGTCTTGGGCTTTGGCATTGATCGCAAATCGGAAAGTTTGCTGTTCTTTTCTTGGTCACATAAGTGCTAGTTGTTGGGAGCTGACCGTGTGCCAGATTCCCAACCTGAAAAACACCGTTAGGAGGCGAACATAGGAGGTGCGATCCCCCGGCCTGGCTGCACCCGCACACCGCTGCTGCCGAGCCGTCTGCCCGATATGCGCTGTTCAAAATGTCGGATCTGACCGCGTCGCACATCCACGGGCCTGACCAGCTCCCAGAATCTCCCCCAGGTGGGGTTGAATATGAGTGTCTGACCTCGGGTTCTCCTCGTCCTGTGGTGCGTGCATGATGTTAAACATGGGACCGGTGACTGTCGTGCCGTGGTCCGCGGAATCGCTTGGGCCCTGGGGTTCTTCTGAGAGAGGATGAGACTAAGACAAATTGGTAAAACGGTGCTCGTAAGCGCTGGCGAATGTCCGACTTCGTGGCGGGCACTTAACATCGGCCGGTGCTGCCCTTATCAGTTTAGCATGGAGGCGGCATGTCCAGCGGCGCATAAATTATCGCAACAAACATGTCATCCTATAAAATACAGATATGCGCTTACGACAGGAGAGTATTCAAACATCTGATACAAAAATGGTAGCAAAAGCAGAGAAACGCACGCGTTGCCTTGCCTTACGGCCTCTAAGGCTGCTTCGCATGTCCGGTACTTCGGGCGTGGTTGGTTGTGTTTTGGCTTCAGCCCCACCATTAATCTGCGCTGGTAATGGCTGGGGTAGTCCAAGTTGATGGGACTCATTAGATAAAAGGCCCCGTCGTTAGAACTGCATTCCATGCTGGCAGGTTTGATACGATCTGTTTGGATGGAAACGCCTACCCATGCTCTGGAGATTATTCGATCCTGGAAAGACGATGTCTCCCTCAAATTGACATATTTGAATTGCTTCCTCCATACCACGAGTACACCGGTGTTACCACAATGGTGCGGGGCATGGTAATATCCACCGCTGTGGCCGGCGCACATCGGGCGGGCAGCTCGGCTGTAGCGGTGTGCGGGTGGCGCTAGTTTGGCGGACCATACCTCCTGCGTTCATACCGAACGGTGTTTTTAAGGTTGGGTGGCCAGCACTCGGTCAGCCACACACACCAGCACTGTTGTGGTAAACAGCAATCTAGCTCCCACGTTCATGTGCACCGTTTTCTACTGACTCCTTCTTCCTCCTTCCTAAAATTCTTCTGCCAAAACCATAGAAAAGGGACTCAGGAAGGACAATATTTTTATTGGCATCTGATATAAACTTACGTGTCTAATGCATCTTGACATCCGTCATTTTTCACTAACCTCTATTCTGGTCTGCGTAATTTGGTGATAGACCAACGCTCTTGGTAACAGTTTTCCACAAGAGTCCACCAGACGTTGCCTAATTTGATTCTGGCTCTCCTTATTTTTCCAACCCCACCTTCATCTCTAGACCAAGCTGAAATTTATGGACTCAAAATTGCTCAAAACAAACCTCAGGTATTGGCCTTAAGATTGCACAATTCCCATCCCGATTCGCCGCTTTCCTTGCTCAACAGACTGTGCTTCAGAATTTTTTGCGTTTTATACTGCCTCATTTTATATTCAATCTGGTTTTGACTCATCTCCATTCCGTTACCAAATCTATTTTGATCCTTATATTTTCCGCATGACTCTCTTGATTTTCAAGGATTCGGCCAACTGGCGGAGACAGCCATTGCCCTACAGCCATATTGAGCGCCCGCAGTATGCATCTTTAATGCATTCAAACATTGTATTACTGGCAGTACAGGATTAGTAATCAGTCACAGAAAAATCTTTGATTAAAAACTCAGAACCTCTTGCACAACAAATCACATTGCCTTTTGTGAACTTGTGAGCAAAAACACATTGCATTGTAAGTTTGGTTTGTGTTTTTTGTGTCTGCACTGTGCCTTCTTTGCACAACTTTGATCTTGCCTTGCGCATGACTCTAGCAAATCGCCAAATATACATTGCTATTATTATTATTATAATCGATAGACACAGTTCCGTGTCGGCGGGCGACGTCCGAACTGAACGTTTTAGGACCTCTTCTTATCACGCAAAATGGACCGGTATACGGTGGTTGCAGTGGTGGTCGGGCACCATCAACACGCACGAAAACGTGATTTGGATTGTAGCCCGAAGTTTGTCGGTCCCGCGGTGGATTGGCATGAAGCGTTTTCATGTGTTGTGCAAGCCGTTTTGCACAGTCACCATAGTTGAAGTGCGCCGGTCTCGATGGGGCCACCAGCTTCTCGGGGAGGTGGAACGTGCCACCAAACACAAGCTCGTTCTTCCTTAACAGAACTACGAAGGCTCAAATGAGCTAGCGGCAGTATTTCTCCACAAAGCGGTTTGACCCCGGGTCGCAGAGCAGCTTTTAACGGCCGGCAACATCCTTCCACCAGACCGTTAGCTTGCGGGTGATAGACGGTTGTTCTATTATGCCTGCACCCAAGTTTTTAGTCATATTTGTAAACGTCCCATTGAATTGTGAGCCGCAGTCGGTGTTCGCTACAGCGGGGCAACCAAACATGCTAGCGCAACCGGAAAAGAAAGCATTCGGGGCCTCTTCTGACGTAAGGGAGTGAATTGGTATGGCCTGTGGCCAGCGAGTACAGCGGTCTACACAGGTGAGTATGCAGATATAGCCATGAGACGGCGGGAGAGGGCATTCAAGATTAACGTGTAGGTGGTGAAAAAGTGTCCCTGGTTCGGAGAAATTAGCCAACGGAGCTCTGGTATGTTAATGAACTTTTGCTTTCTGAATGATCTTTGATGCACGTCACGTTTGAGTTTGAACCATAAAAAACGCCCTGTTGCTAGCTTCACCAAAGCAGCCACGCTCGGGTGGGAGAGGTTGTGGAGCGCCATCAATATGGTATAGCGATGAGCTTCTGGAACCACCGGCCTTGGATGATTTCGCGATACGTCGCAAAAAATTGCATTCTTGGACGATGTGATTGGTACGACCGCCAGGTGTAATGATTTGTCCCGCCGAAGTTTTCCATATCGGGATCAATCGTTTAGGCCTGACCACCACGTCGAGGTCCATGTTGACTGTTTGAAGCAAACGAATCGGGTGTATGCGAGGAAGTGCACCAGAGGCGGAATAATCCGCCCCAGGGACATGTCGTGTGTCCACAGTGAACTGTGAGACAAAGTCTAAGCGGCGGATCTCGCGGGGCGATTGCCGGTCAGAGGCTGGATGCAGCGCATATAACAGTGGTTTGTGATCTATGAACACCTTGAATGGGCGAACTTCGAATGCGTGCCTGAAGTGTCGGACAGATAAGTAGCCGGCGAGCAACTCAGTGGCAAACGTGGTATATCTAGACGCCACCGGTTGCAGCCGCTTAGAAAATAATGCTAAAGGCTTCCGAGAATCGTCGGAGTAGTACAGCTTCCACCGCAGTGTTTGAGACGTCGGTTATCAGAGATATGGGTGCTCTCGGGTCGGAATGTGCGAGTAGCGCTATTTTGGCAATAGCATCCTTAATGGAAATGAAAGCTTGTTTCGCAGCCTCGGGGAATGCGAAGTTGCACTTAACTCCCCGTGACAGACCTGTCAGAGGGGTAATTGCTTCTGCGCAATTAGGAGTAAAATGCCGGTAGAGGGTAACTAGGCCGACAAATTGCCGTACCTGCCGATACGAATGAGACTCTGGGCAGTCCTGAGTAGCGGTGCCCTTATCTAGCCAGGGAACTATACCCGAGGACAAAATGATATGCTCCAAGAATGTGACGCCGGGTTTTCAAAACTCACATTTTAAAGCGTTAATCGGTACGCCATGTTTGTTGAGGCAGTCGAAAAGAGCACGAAGGTAAGTGGAGTATTGCTCCTCTGAGTGGCTAGCTATAGATTATCTCCTAGGTATACATATGTATTCTCTAACTTGCTTGTGACCTCGCGCAAAACCTTCGGAAGATTTGAGCTTCATTGCTGTGCCCGAAGGGCATTCTCACAAACCAGAACAGTCCGAAAGGTGTGATCACCGCCGTTTGGGTACGTTTTTCTCTTCGACGGGGAGCTGATTTTATGCTCGAACTAATTGTATGCGGCTGAAGATCTTGCAACCGGACAGCAACGAAGTGAGGTCCTCTATGTGGGAAATCGGGTACCTATCGGGAAAGGTGACCCTGTTCAATGCCGTGTGTTCTCCACATGGTCGCAAGTCGCCATTAGCCTTAGGGACCTTGTGAAGCGGAGAGGCCTAGGGGCTAATTGAAGGTCGAATGATGCCTGGTTCCAACGTGTGGTCGAATTCCGTCCTGGCCAGGCGGAACTTGTCAGGATCTAGGCGAGGAGACCTAATAAACGTTGGGGGTCATGTATTGCCTATGTGGTGAGTTACCTCAGAATTGACGGCGGGATGTTAACCGGCGTGTCGCAGTATGCTCGAGTAGTTGCGAGGTTGCCCGTTAAACGGCTGGTGGGCTGGCGGCCTAGCGTACTGTGGCGTAACTTGGTTGACAACGGCGTACGAGCCGGTCACGGTCAGCGACATTCGACGATCTACCATTTTCCTGTGCTAAGCGTCGAATATTAGGTCGAAGTGCTTGAGGAAGTCTATGCCAATAATGAAGCATGGGAATTCGGTGACGATGAACGCTCAACGAAATTTACGATTCAGGCTTAGGTCGAGGGCGAGGAAACGATGTCAAACGTGTGGATATGGATGCCATTCGCAGCCCGTAGCGTCTCTACCTGTGCAGCGATCGAATTGTCCGGGCCCCGGGGGCTGACACTAACCTCGGCACCTTCATGCACCAGGAATAGCCTGTCAGTCGTCAAGTCTTTGACATAAAGGAGGTGACAATCAGCAGCTAGCCCGGTGTCGTGTGCCGTAACCACGAACCGGGCACCTAGTTTCACTGTTTCTTGCCCGGAAACGTACAACCGAGGCCACACCATTTTGCTAGGCTCCCAAAGCGGTGATGGTATTTACAGTAAATTTCTGCGGATGACTGGAAGGTTTGCTTGGGAGAGGGGCTACCGCACCTGCCGCAACGCGGGCTGAACCGAGCTCGGCGCCGGTCTCTATCGACCGTGAACCGCCTTAGCGATGCGTCAATCCTTGTTCGAATGGTTGTTGATTCGTCCTGCGAAGATGGAGACGCGGCCCCGAGGAATGAAAAGGTATTCAGTGTTGAAGCATCCTGGTTATAGCGCGACATAATGTCGTCAGCAATGTTTGCTGTCTTCTAGTGGACATTTGTGGGCAATACCAAGCAAGGGAGATAGATGTGGTGAGAGTCGTTGAAGCCGCAGCCCTCTTAGAATCGGGTCGTCGCCGAACGTTGCGCCTATAAGACGCCTCATTTCCCGCAGTAGTGCTGAGGGCTTTTAAGTTCTGAGCTCGATCCCCTAAAACAATTGTCGGATGCGCTGATCTTCCGTAGGGACAATCAGAGATATGACCGCTTCTTTCAACGCGCCGTAACTACGCTAAGATACGATGACGTCCCTGACCTGACGGGTTACATCTGAAGGCAGACGGCCAGCCACCCACCTAAAATGGCTAGCGTCGCTAGTCATTCTGTAATTCTCAAACTCCAATTCAAATAAAGTAAACCAGAGTTGGGGATCAGACGGCCTGAAAGACGGTATGTGAAGAGTTATCGAACCTATCGTCGGGTTTGGTGACGGTTTTTGCTCTGAGGACAATGAATCGTATTCTAAGACAGGAAAGAAGTAGCAAGAAAAAAGTGCCAAAGAATACCGATAGACTAAGGCAGCAAACGTGGATCAAAACGTAAATGCAATTCGTGTACCCGGTTAAAAATAGTGATGATATTCAACCTTAAAAAAGTCGAACTGGGCATCAGCTAAAAGGACTAGAAACTCACAATGCCAGATAATCACATCATGCTCGCGAAATTGTAGAACGAAATGTCCAAACGCCAATCTCGTATTCCGTTTGCATGCTCTTAACCTTGTGACCACTTTTGCATCTCGCTCACTCGGATCCGTAGGATTCCAGTACTGGCAACCCTAACAATTGATCGGTACAAGGAAAAGACAGTCGAAAGCGGCAGCAGGTTGAGTATATTTGGACAGGAGCGTGCGAGCGGTGCGTGTTTGAGCAACGCACAAGTGGCGACCGCGCTTGGCGGTCAACATTCGGCTAACCAGGCTATCCGGAGGAACAAATCCACGTTCCGCTACAGTTCGAAGGGAATGTAACTCATCTCATCTGTTGCCCAAAATTTACTGGGAGCAGATGGTGGTTACGGTGAGACTTGGGCAGAATGCCGTTCACATCATATCATGCTTTTCCATTTCACATTACATTATTGCACCTATATTTTGATTAATAACATCACTGCTGGCTACATCTATCGCATTTTGATTACTATATAACTGAACAGTAACATAAAATCAGAAGGAAAGTTCTCTTTCGTTTCCAGAGCTCTCAGAACAGTATTAGACCTCAAACGAGCAGACGTCATCTATTGACTTGACCTCGTGTGGTGAGGTACAGAAACAAAACTACGTCCATGCCATCCGAGTAACTTGTGCATCGCTGGCGAACTCGAAGTAATTCCTGTTTGTAATTTACACAGTGACATGAAGACCAACTACGTGACACACCGTCCGATGTCATAAACGGACCCTATCTCCATGCCTCCCGTATGTCAACCTAATTGATATGTGAGCCGATTATTCATCCCAGCTTACATACCGGCGGATTTCTCTGATATCCTCTTGTACCTCCTTTGCCTTCCCCTCGGTTGTCCTTGACTTACAACGGAAACCGCTTTGACGCACAAACGCGTGAGAAGATGGATTCGCACTACAGGTCCTTAGATGTGCCCGGACAATCCCAGCGATATTCAGTCTGTACCTGAAGAATCGTGCCCTCCTGCACTAATCAATCCCCGTCCTTTTATTTCACATCCCCTGTAAATTTTCCAGTGCAAATCACCTGGAGTCAAAATAATTCTGGTGTTTATTTTGCATCCACATAAATCTTTGGACACTTCGACAAAGTGTCACTCCCTTGTTCCTCATCCGACTTCTATGTTGAATTCACCCCTCCGCCACATCCTCTTCCAATCCACTTCGTAATGTTATATTTCTTCTGAATTATATTTCAGTTTTTCTACGCAGTGAACTTCCTTTTGTCCCCGTTTTGGAGTGTCCCAATTTGGATCTATAAGAAGACTTGTGATTAATAGGACACACTTAAGAGGACACCGATTTTTATTACTGTAAATTTTTATAGACCTAAAACTCGATTAAATCCGTATTTTAGTGTACATAAGTGTCTGTGCTGTTTGAGAACATGCAAAGCTGGTTGGACGAGCAATCGTATACGATGACCCGTCAGCCCGGTTGTAACGAACAAGCTGTGACTGCATATTGGATTTCGTTGTGTAAATGTTGATGCTGGCTGGTCTTTGGCCCAAACGGGTTTTTCTTTTTTGTTTTTCACTGTACGTTTTGACATGGGTAAACCCCAACGAAGAGCGCCGTCCCGCAATCGGTATATTAAACCGATTATAACAGGCAAGACTTGAACTGTCACAGTGGATTCGGTTGTGAAATTGATGACACAAGCTAATACGCTTGTTGGGTTTCGGCTTGCACTGGTTGTTCATTTGTGTTGTGCACTTCGTATGTCCCGTTATATGGATCCCATTGAAGAACACTGTCCGGAGTACTTAATGCACCGATCCCTCTCCTCAATGCTGGTCGTGGTGGATAAGCTTCCCTGGTTTTCTTTGCAAAGCAATAGACTTTCGGTTTTGTTGTTTATTCTGATGAGAGAGTTAGAGATACTAAAAACGGGATATAGGAAGACAACTGTGGTAATGTGTTCAAAATAACTGGGTCTTAATTTACACGTCCATTTATTCGTGGTTATTTTATTTCAACTTTTTTTATGTATAGACTTGTAGCGACCTGGAGATGGCCACTTTCGGTTGTGCAAAAGACTTTGGCAAAAAACTCGGAAAGCTCACTGGCAATCGAAGCTCATCGTCAGGAATTTTGTTTGCGGTTCAATGCACGTTTCTGTCCGCGTGCTAAAATATCAGTAGTTTCTGCCAGTTGGAAAACAGTTCCAACTGCTCTGCTTGCGGACGGTTGAATTGCTATTTCCGTTAGCACTATCTGGTGTCCTTGTCGCGCTGGGATTAACAAGGAAAGTGAAAAACTTTATACCAGAATTGCGTTGTTCAAATGAATGATGTTTTCTAATTTTCGATGAATTCTTGGAATTTTGGAATTTCTGCGGTTTTTTTGGTTGTATAAAGAAGTAATCAGCATTCGTCTTGCGTTGCTAAGCTAGGCATCAAAGGAAATTAGAGTATGGACTTTTCCGTTATCTTTCATCGTTGGATTCACCTTTGTCAAAAGCGACTCCATCTTGTGAGGTCCACAGAAAGCTGTAAACGTCTTCGCAATGAAGAAAACTGGCTTCCTTTAAAAGACGACGAGCCGTCAATGAAAACTGCGTTCCTCTCTCACTCGGAGTCACTGCGAGATATTTTTTGGAGGTGTAAAAAGAAAACAGTGGGATCAACGAATACGGAAGTATATGGTTTTCTGCTGTCCGGTTCCGACCTGTGGATCACTGCTGTGAGCGGTAATGGGGCAATTTTCTAACCGGTGCAACCCCAAGTACTAGGCGGTTCGTGCAGCCGGTTAACACTTGAGCTAAACTTTTTGTCCAGCCAACGTTTACAACAATCCGCTGCGCTGTGGGCAGGCATACAAAGACCAGTTCACTCATTCACTCAATCACTGTAATGCTTTCGAGGGGAACACTTGTCTTTCCCTAACCCATGACCCATACAATATCTGCACATGAATTTTCCTGGAGGAGCGGCAAATTCTGTGACAGCCTCAAATCATGCCCATTCATTTGTTACACTTGGCTTTGGGGTTCACATGTTGGTTCGGTGAGATGTGCTAATTCCTACCGGTAGGCATCTCCCTCCACCGCAACACCATTTGGCGCCTCAGCTCAAAGGTAAATGATGAACAGTTAGTCATCATGTGATGCGTCAAGCATTTGCTGACGAGTGGCTCAGTTGCACTCAGCCCAACGCTCAGGCTTCGGTGTCTTACCCACCTCGCTCGTGTTAGTCAGCTTTTAGGTTCACACGTGATTCAGACACAACCGTGACATTCGAAAACAAAATGAACCATGATAGCATGCGTTTGCGAGTGTATCCATGATTGGACTGTTGATCTCACTCCATTATCCCAGGTCTGCATCCTGGTTGATGCATGCACGTATCCCCGCTGGTTTACTAGTATTTGGCCTTAGTGAAGCTATCTTCAGGCAACAGTATCCTTCGCTGAATACGGCAATGAGTTTGTGTATTTGGTGCGGTTCCCTTGCCGCTGTTTCATGTCGAACGCAGGGATTAATCAAGCCGAAATATCGTATTGATAATCATTTTCAAAAGAGTTGGGTTGAGTCCAGACCAGATTACGACACTTCTAAAGAATTCCTTCGAACTTTACATTTCGAAAACCCTGTCGGTAATAAAACTGTGACTGCAACGTTTTCCTGAATTTTGAATTCTATATCCCTTAAGCAGTTTCTGCATCTACGGTCTACACCGGTTTTTCAAACTGCATAGAGGTCAGTCATATACTTAATTAGTTGTGCATTTGTGTAAGAAAACGTGGATGTAAGTATTCGAGCTTGTTAGTCTATGTATGCATACTGATATTCTGCTGATAGACATATTCATGCACAAAGCATACATCCTTAAGTATGAAGATATATTTGTTTTTGCGAATACTTGTAGACCCTTGCTGGAATAACTGAGACTTCAAAGCAGACTTGACATCCTATGATTCTGCCATTTGCAAATTTTATTTGGACGTTGCTACATAGTTGAAACAAAATACAATGGTATTCCTTTGAAATTCAGTTGGAAACCTACGTATTCCCGAAGAACTTCCGTTAAGCTTAACGTTAAATTCGTCGAAACAGAATCAACCTTTAAAATTCTTCGCCGGGGGCTATCAAATATTAGCCGTGTGTCTTTCGTACCACCAACTGAATTATTCCTTAATCTATGCGATCACCACTTACATGCACGTGAGAAATTTGCCCATAAAATTCCTTCTGATCCCACGCATCCTCTGCATCACGATATTTTAAAGTGTCACTCTCATATTTTAACATGATCCGCTTTTCGTTTCACACCCCATAGGACCAATATCTATACGAACTCCACTATCCCATATTTGACACGAATTTTGACAATCCGTGACCGGGTTTTAGCCGAATTCCTGAGCAACCTGTCATAATGTGTTAGGATTATTCCTGGATGAGTTCTTTTATATTTTTTATGAGGCAGTGAGTGCATTCTTATTTTATTTATTTATTTATATTTTATTTTTACTCTCACATTTTTTGGCTGAAATGCGAAATCATTGGTTGTTCATCAAAGTCTATACAATCCAACATAATACAACATGAGTGCAGGTCCTGGTAATTAGCTCGAGTTTTTTCATATGTCCTCGGTGCGTGTGTAAATGACTCGGGAATACCTGGTACACTTGGTATATATTCGAAAAGAAACGGAAGCTTGCATTTATGTTGCTTTGAATTCATCCGCCATACCACAAATAACTTCGGCGAAGGTCACGAAAACCAGACTTTGTTGATTTGGGCACAAACGGCCTTCGTCCGTTGTATTTCAATGCTTGACTGAAATAAATATTTAACACGAGTACACTTACTTGAGTAATAATCAACAAGGGCATGGAAGCAATGGGAAGATTCTCATCAATGATATAACAGGGTACGTGTCCTGTGGAAACATACTTGGTCGTCATCTGCGTCAAGTGTTGTCTTTCTCCCACTGAACCAAACGTATCGGCCTCATTTCAAACTTTATTTTGATGTAAGTAATTCAAGCGCTCCTATTTGGAACATCTAACTACAAACACAAATGCTTGTTGATTCACAACCTGGAGGCTGCATAGACCGCGCACTTTAAAACACTCACCGCCATCTTCCGCCTACAATATCGGTTTCAGTTGTTATCTTTAGATATCGAAGCGATGATATACCTGAATTCGTGTTTTGTGACAACAAGAAGGAAGTTAGGTGAAAGATATAATGTTAATAACACAGCGTTGCTGGTAGATGTAATGCGCATTACATCTACCAACAACGCTGTGCTATTAAAATTATATCATTCACAATTAAAGCCAACACATGGCACATCGATTTTCCGAACCACTCTTTACATCATTTGGTCCTGATATTTACAAGGAAGTTAGGTGCTTACACATTACTTGTTTATTTTAGCTGCATTCCAAATTGAACATGAAAGAAATTCCACCGAGAGTCATATTTTAATTTATCGTCGCATATATAAATAAATAAACCAATAGAATAACTCATTTACCAAGTAGATAAAAAAGAACAGCCTCGTGAAAACAGAACACAAGAATAACCTTGAGTGTAAAATCTTGTATCTAAAAAAATGCAATTGATTTCATGAATCGTTTCTCGGGAAAGTCATGCAGGAGAAACCGAGTCACCGAATATGACGGGACAAACCTATGGGAAACTTCAAATTGCAATACTGCTAGCCAAAACAAAATCTGTAGTGACATTATGCAACACAAACTGCCTGTGTACGCTCAATAAAGAAGACTGTCCATTTTCACATAGAATTGTGTATGCATATGTATCAAGTTTTTTGCTAATGAACTGTCCTCAAGTCAGCAGCTGGCTGATTCTTCCACGCCCTCGAGCGAGCTCACTGCTTTAAGTTCAAGTCAGCAATGCACGGCAACACAGCCACCTACGAATGAGAATTCCGTCTCACGTTCCGGTTGGAAGGTCATTGGTTAGCGCGTTTCCTTGACTTAGACAAACACGATTTTTGACCATACGCAATAATAGAACGTGTTTACACCTACGAATCAAACTATATCTATTTCATATTAAAACTGTATATGCGTTACACACATCACAGCTGCTACACCAATTCTCACCTCTTTTCAATTTCATGGCCTATATCAATTTGTTAGTTCGTTGGTCTCACGAAATTCCCTGATAATTTTGACTCCATCGATCGTTATATGAATCGCTCTGGTCGCCTTTGACATACTGTTCTCGAACTTCTCAATTTAGCTTCCGGAATGTCTGGTCGTTTGTAGGTTCTCGGCATTCAAACCGTATTTGTATGGTACCAGCTAGATGATGATCCTCACAACCGTGTCATTGGCAACGAATCTGGTTAATACTTGACCATCTCACGTATCCTAGAAATCAACAATTCCTCCCCTCAAAATCCTGCAGAACGTCCATAGACGCTCACATGGCAAATGCGCATTCGGTCACGCCGGACAGTTGGTATTAAATGACCTCAACCACTCAGCATCCCATACATTTACTGAGTTTTTTCAGCTTTCTAGCTGGGAACTCCTGTAGTGGCATCGATCTTTTGGAGAAAATCAATCATTTCCGGGCATAATTTTTCCAAGGATCTGCTTTAGCGCTTGATGTCAATTGTGTGACATTTGTTTGGTTGCGTTTGGTTGAGCTATACCAAATCTGGCATTTTTCGCCCCTGCTGATTTCGCGGGAGTCCTTGCTTTCAAATCCATCTGAACACGGGGCATTGATCTACAGTGGTTTGCTTTTCCGTGTACTGTCGTGCGCGTGCTATTTCGGTACCACAGTATGTACAATACACTGCTCGCATCTAGTTGTTGAATTCGGTCTTCTTTATTCCGTCGATTGAGAGAAATTTGTAAACCGCGGCTTAATAATTCAAAAGAAGACGTGCTTGGGGTAGCATTCAGACGTATTCCAAAATGGTGCCCTCAGTTGTCCGCCCGCCTGTCAAAACGTCCAGACTGAAACAGTTACTTTGAGAGTAACTGACATAAAAACAATCGCTTTACACAACAACAGTTCGCAGGGGAGAGCTACGGAGAACTCAACCGCTGATGTTAGCGACAAAGTATCAAGACGGTCAGCAAAGTGCACCTATGGAACCCAGATATGGAAAAGTACGTTAATCGGATTACTCGGCCGTTTCAATAAGCATTCTGGCTAGCTGATAGTCAATGTTGTCACGACGAATTGGTTCCAAGCTTGTTAAATGGTATTTCCCGAAATATCTGTGTATTCCTTGTCTGCATCAACCATTTTGCAAGCCGAAGCCGGTTTAGTACCGACGGTTTGGAAAATGGCTAATGATGTCACAGAAAGCTGACGGGTATGTCTCAAATGTCACTTATCATTTACGTACAGCATCTATCAATAACCTTAAGTCAGGAGTAATGAAACAGCGCAACAGCTCTGCTGAACAAATCGCTTTGTTAAGCAAACAAATAAAATACTCAGGAACAATTCAAGTTTAACCGGTTATCTTACTTACGAAGACAACAGCAGATTATGACAAATTGTTGCTAAAGCTTGGGGCTAAAATTGTACACCAGAATATGATAATTTCTTACTTGAATAAGGTCTTATCTGTTAGAGTTGAAGCTGTTTGGAAACATTGGTGGAGATTCAACTACCTAATGTGTAAGAGCTAGTATGTTTTCCGAAGAATGTTTGGTACATTTGTACTAATGTGGTATTAACAGCAAATGGTCATTATTCAACAACTACTGAGATGCCAAACTGAATCGAAATTTTCCGAAACTATATGAGAAAATGCAGCAGTGGATTCAGGAACGGAGACCCAGAAAGCCAGAAGATAAAATCAATACTCAGTGGTTCCACCGAGCAAACCCGTTAAGCCTGCTATTGCACGGTCTTTTCCGTTTGTTAGTCATGCCATTTTGCACGAGGCTATTAATGGACCGATCTATTGCTGATTACAACAACATGATTACACGTTTTTAATGCATTTCACACTGAGAATCTTACACTTCAATTTCCTTAGGATGACGGTGGTTAGTAGACCAAAGTTCCTTCTAGCGTTTCCTTTTTTCATGTTCATTATCATCAGTTTAGCCAAACTATCAAAATCGATAAGGTAAAGTCTGATTTTGTAGGCTTCACAATTATAAAGACCAATGTGTTCTACAGTTGCAGAACGTTCCACTCAGTAGTTCATTATTTTCAGTCTGTTCTACTTCATATAGCAACGGTGACGGTTATTAAAGTCAGAGGCAAAACAGTTATTTGTAAATGATGACTTCAATATATACGGGTTCATTTATTCTGTGATTTCATTATTTTCAATATGCTAGGGGAGAAAGAGACTTTTGTGCGCTCATGACCGCGGTGATAGATGTTCTTCGGTAATGCGAATCGCGATATATGCAGGCTTTTTGTATGTTTCCGTGACAATGAAATATATCTGTGTTAGCCAAGATACACGAAGACAAGAAAGTCCGTCGTGGTAGCTGGGAAAGAACGTGCAAAGTGATTTAATTTATTTTTGAGACTGTGATTCCAGCGCTTCAACTGAGCACAAATAGTGAAACATAAGAATCCATGAAAGGATATACAGATTGGTGGTAACAAATTAGTTGAAAGCTAGATGAGAAATGCTTTATTGTCTATTGGCCCAAACAGGTTCGCAACCGACTGTACCCTAAGTGTCCCACTTTTGTTTCATTAGGGGGTCACTCAAGGGGATGGCAAAGGGGGCATTCAAACGCAAATAAACGATTTACCCAGAGGGCATTCGTGCTGCGTGCAGTGCATTAAGAGGCATTTTGAACTAGCCTGTAATGAGAAAGGAAGTTGAATAGTGCTGACCAAATTCTTTACATGATCGGTTAAATAATTAGGGTGAACAAATTTATCAAATGCCATAGGGAAATCAGACAAACCGTACCACCCGAAACTGTTAGAAAAATGCGGTGAAGAGACAAGTTCACTCACCAACATAAACTACTACCTTCAAAGCGCCGTGTTAATAACTTCGAGCGACAAACTGCTTTAAAATGAGAAGTATCGTGAATGTGTTTGGAAGTTTCCTGACTCTAAGCAAGACCTATGAACTGTCTGACAGCAATATTCTCGCATCTTTTCAGTGTGCTTATTTTGTGTATCACTGATTTTGGTTGATAATTGCTTTTTAATGCTGTTGTCTGTTCCAAAATTATTGAATGCGCATTCCAACTTACAAATCATTATCGAGACAGTTTTTGAGGTTTGCTTGTCTTTTTATGATGGACAAGTTAGAAAAATTGTCTCTACCGCGTTCATATTACAAGCTTCAGGAGCACGTGGTCGTACATTGCATATTCAAGAGGAATGCATGCAAAATACATACGAACAACAGTTAAGCACAACTACCGTAGTTCACTAAGTCGGAGTTTTACCAAAAGCCTGCAGTTCGGCATTTTTTTAGTCAAGTGAAGCCCATATGAAGGGATAAAGAAATCACAAGTTGGCGAACAAGCTCGTTTTCAGTGATTCGTACTCATGCCAGTACATCACTATATATATATATCTTGACAAAAACTTTTCACTATAGGAAGAATTGGATTAGTCAGATACAAATATGGGTGGAGAAGGGATTTGTGGTGATACATGCATAACCTGAATACACAAGAATGTGTTGTGTTAATTGTTTTGTTGTCTAGGGTTTGTATTGGGACGGAGGGTGGGCCAGGGGAGTTGAAGCGCAACCACAATTTGTTTTTGAGAACAAAGTGGAGGATTGTGAAGACGGATTGCGACAGCTTCCGCAGTGCTCAAGAGGCGACACTTTGCCAACCTGGATTGTTGACCTCTGACCTTATACAGGGTCCGGAAAGCTTGCGTCACATTCACGGTGTGGTTAGTCTGTGCTAGATGTGAAACAACTGCGCTATTAAGTGACTTAATTGTTCCGGTGCCTAACCATGCCGGGTGGTGCTCACGGATGCGTTCAGACAAGCGCCTAGACGTGCAGCCGATGTACATTGTCCCACAGGAACATGTGAATTAATAGATACAGAACGAGGCTGCAGAATCAGGGACTTTGTCTTTCAACCATAATGACACTACGGGGCGGGATTTGAACAGGATACGAAGCTTGGCTGCGTAGAATGTCTTATTGATAGCACTAGTCAGTCTTCGTCGTGCTATTTCTGCTAGCGTGTCACCTTTGAATGGCAGAGATATGTATACTGGCTTTTTCTCCACCGTCGCCCTCCTAGGAACTTCCTGTTCTGTCTCCAACATCTAGTCGATTAATCTAATTGAGAAACCATTTTCAGCGAATACTCTTCTGAGCGTCTGCAGTTCAGCTTCAAGAGTATCTTTTGTGCATATTCTTTTTGTCCTGGCAACCAGACATCTAATTAAGTTCCTCTTCACATTAAGAGGTACAAAGCTGTGGAAGTTGATGTATTGCCCATTCCATGTGGCTTTCCTGTGTACTGATCGCCGAACTGAGCCATCTTCTCGACGACTTAGTCGTACATCTAAGAAAGCTATTTCACTGTTCAGCTCCATCTCTGTTGTGAATTTCAAATTTGCGTGAGCCGAGTCGAACACATTCAACAGTTGTTTAGTTTTCGTCGAGGGGTTGAGCACACAGAAGATGTCATCCATATAACGCTTGTATAGGTAGAGCGATTGTATTGACGACTCGAGTGGTCCACGTTCCAGCTTTGCCATGAAAATGTCAGCCAGTAGCGGACCGAGTGGGGATCCCATCGCTACGCCGTCCTTTTGACGGTAAATTTGATTATTGAATTTAAATTGGACGTAGGTGATAGGACAGTGCTGCAGAATTGCCTGGCTTCACGAATTAAATCCGACCGATTAACACGAAGCGGTTAAGTGGCTAAGTAGTTACATGAAGAAGCCTCTTCAGAGATGATAAACTGAGGCAAACAGTCAGCATGTGTAATTCATTCAGCTGTTTAATGCTGGACGTAGCATGGATATGCATTCAGCGAAGCGTTTCGTCATTGAACCACGGCAGCAGAAGATTGCGCCAGGGAGTTGCAAATAAGCTTGAGCACCAAATAATATACCAAGACAGTGAACTGAGAATCAAATAACAACTTATCTAACCACCTAAATAAAATCTTTGCAGGATCCTCTCTTCTGATCTGACAAGAAATACTGAGCAACTAGTGGCTGTTTCGTCTTAGCACCGCCTCATTGCTAGTGGGAGGTGCACCCGTGATGATTGTTGACTTTAGTTTTGTCGAAAAGACGTAAAATAGCACTGTTAAAGAGAAACGCAATTCATTGTCAGTTCAAATGTTCGTGTGCAGAAGACAAAATGAATGATTTGTATGATGACAATGGAATAGAGGTTGTGCTATGGAGGAAAAACACTGGATGAGTCGTGAGTAATCTTGAGAAGAACTCAATAAGGAACGGAGTTTATCGTCGAATTTGAGCAATGGTGTGTAGGACGAAGCCGAAAAGCTAGTAGGATAGAGTAGAAAACGATACCCATCTATCAAATAGCCCGAGAGTGTAAGACTTTGGGTTGGAAACACAAATTTATCAGAGCAAATAGTAATGTTACGAAGACTAGATCGCTCCGGCAATAGACTCAAACGCTAATCATGTAAACAGAGGCAACAGCAATAGCATTTACTGCATTCTGAAAGGTCGCGGAGAAAAACTTAAACCAGAGGACAAAACATTATGCTGAATCAATCCAAATGAAGTGCCGGCAGTTGTTACATCACATGGTTTTTTCACCGAGGTGCTTTAAAAAATGCGTCATAAAAGTAGGAACTTCAGAAGAACTGGTTCCATGAAGCTGAGGAGTAATATCTTCAGGTTCGGACATAGAACAACTACTCTTTTTAAAGAATACATTCACTGTAATCCGATAATCACCGCAAATTCTCGGAACTCTTCGGTCCTTCTTGTCTAACGGGTTTTGAATTGTCAAGTTGTTTATGTCAGTGAATTCGCACAAAACGGAAACTTCGTTTACCTCAAACAAAGAATCGAGCTTTGTTCTTGCGCAAATTTGTTACCGATTTGCCGAAAATAGCAGTTTCGCGAGACCTTGCTATTTGGCTTAATCTCACGCAAAGTACCGAGATACAATGTTTCGGATATCACCAGTTTGTACAAATCAGCTTGCTTCAATTGGAACCTGAAGAAACACTTGATAAAAGTTTACCATTCGGACTGATATGATTATGTCTTGGTGGACAGGAAAGACAAACAGCTCTCCGTCAGCGAGTGATCTGGGGAGAGATCGTAACTGCACAGCAAAGGGAAATAGTTTGATGTTGAATTTAGTGTTGTGTTTACAGTGAAAGGAAAAAACATGAAAAAAGATGATATGATAAACCGTCATGAACAACCGGCGGAAAAGCCATGGGGTCCAGCGCTCCTGAGACGACGTATGCAATCTTCCTGATGTACAATACACGAAAAATGATATGAAAACGCATGGCCTAGATCCTAGTAACATATAACGCCCAACACCCGCATGCTCTTATTGCTCATATTGTCCAGCCTGGATTCCTTGATGCATGCGTTGCATCGAAACAGATACTAAATCTGGAGACGGCAGATCGTCTCTTTTCCCTATTAGGATATAGTATCCTCTCATCATTATCATCGTACTTATTCTAAATATGGACGCATCATTTAGCTGACAGAAGAGAGTGCTCATGTACCATGTCCAACCATAGTCTCAATGAATGGCTTGTAGGCTTACCCAATTCAATGTAACACGGTGCTAGTTTTAGGAAGTCTTATATTTAACATCCGCAAACCACAAACATTAGAGTCCGTCGTCTCCTGAGTGATCGCGAACTGTCTCGAGTTTGATACACTGTTTGGACTGTAATCGAACTTAATAACTTTTTGCGCAGTATTTTACACCTGAAAACTTTAACTGTTCCGCCAGTTTGGTGTTTACCAAAATTTTGCCAATGACGTCTCGATAGGTCATTTTCGAATAAATCCCCATCGTGAGAATATGTTTTACTTAAATTAAATTAAATATGGTCTGGAGATGGTGCAAGGGAAATTGTCGGTTTGCAGTCACATCAGTTCACAACTCTAAGAATGCGTCTGTGTGTATGTGTAATTGGTCAATTTGTCACACGATCAAGTGGTCTACAACCTGATCGTATGACAAATTGACCAATTACACATACACATAGACGCATTAAATTAAATTACCGTCGTTCACTGAAACAAACGATTTCGACTGTTATATATCTGCAGTTGCAACGAAAATCTCATGAATTTATTATTCTAAGTCGTCTGCTGAATGCTGTAATGCCAATTTCAAAATGAACAATCAGGGACAAACTTGGAAAGTTGTTTTAAAAGGCTATTTATCACCATTTTCAGCATTGAGGAAATCTCGTGTTCTCATTCCTCGTTCTTCACCTACATACGTTTTTAGGGTTTCCAACACAGGAAACAAGACAAAATATAGACCGGAGAATTTTCGAGCCTAGGTGTATTAATTCAGCAGCAGAAAGGATAAGAGCACCGAGGCGTAAGTTGAACGTGTTACGCGGGATCATTCGGAGAGAAGCGAAGAGACAAAGTACACCTGTAATCCTAAAGAGACGGAACATGGATGTTGTTTTCATAAAAGGGGAACGGAAAGGAAATAAATAATATATGAATCACATGAATCATCAATTTGAATCGTTTGGAATGTGTCTTGCCCACTTTTTGTTCAGTCTAGTGTCACATTTGTAACATTATTAGACATCAGTTTATGCATCAGATCTGCCTTGGAATCATACGTTGGATACTGCGTGAGGCACCGAAATGCACTGGATCGAAGTTCGAACGCGTCTTTAATGGAGTGATATCAGCGAATATAAAAATTTTTGTAGATCGGGACTTGAGTTGTTGGTTTATATCGGGCTGCCATCGCCATTCGATGCATCATTTGCAGCGCATGGAAATGCAGAAAAATGGAGTCTATCTGGGAAGTGCAGGTAATGTGATGATCAATACTGTGAAAATAGCAGAGGAATTAGTTTGGTGAGCACTACCTTTCAAATGTTCGTGTACACTTTCCTCCGCCGTATATCTAGTCATCGCGTACACGGCAGAATCAAGCCGAATCTTGACACCATCGGGACTGTATTAATTAAATCTAGATAAGATGTGCATTAGAACTCAGGCACACCTCCTATGGATACATGACCTCTGTACTCGTTAGTACAAAATCGGCATTCTATTGGGTGGGCTTCTCAGTTCAGTGATGCTATCTCGCACTGCACAATATATCGCAGAAGTTCATTCCTCATTTTTGACTGTTATTTGCAAACAGCCGAAGCTGAGATTGTGCTTATAACGATTTTTCATCCGATTTCACCACGGAAATTGGTGTTCATCAGGGTTGCCCACTCTCCCCACTCTTCCGCAGCCTAGCAAGCGAGGAAATTATGGAAATTTCTCCATTCACAAATGAGAATAGTGGCAGTGGTATCTGCTTACGCAGTAAACTGTCTAGCTTAGAGCATATGCATGAATAACGACTCAAGTGAAGTTGCAAGTATTTCTCGATGATCTGAATGACAGTGCAGGTACGTGTAAGATTATTTTTGCACCTTGTAAGAGAAAAATGATGTTGCAGTATTGAACCGTTAAAGAGCCAAACTCTGTTTTTTGTGAGAAGGGATTTATAGGAGGTGTCTTCGAGAATGCAGAAAGCTACATTGACATCTACCAATTCGAGACATCTGTGGTATCGGCGTGACGCATTAGCGAACGTATGAATCTAGAACATAACAGATGTGCAAGACCGATAATTATCATAGGATGATGGAAAATAATGCAGCATGCATGACAGTAGTCTGATTTCGTATATTTCGCACTGTGATAACACCAGCTTCATATCCTTTCCCGGACACTTGGTCGCACCTGTCGAGACAAGACTGAGCTTCGAAAAAATCACAACCGGATTTCAAGGGTGCCCCAGAAATTTCACAATGACGAAGAAAAGCTTATCTAACCCAAGAGGATCGAGTCGACGGTACACTGGCTGATTTCAAGTTCAACAGACTCAAATCAAGAGAAGATTACAAAAGGAAGAAGTAGAGAGGGAGCCTGTCAAAGTCATACACTATCAATTTATTTTAGCTAATCAAAAACGTAAATTTGCAAAACGAAGGGATATTTGAGGAGAATGATTAATATAGAGAGCAGCAGAAAAAACCACATTAGATCAATACATCGCCAGCTATATTTTAGTCATAAAACAATCCGAGATTAATGCAGCAGCCGACGGATTTGAAGCGACCTTTCTCATACTATGATCAACTTAACAAATAATCAGTGAAAACCGTCGGATTGGAGTGCATACATGCTTTTCATATTGGTGATACGGAGTCACTAAGGATGAGTGAGATTCAAAGTATCGACCCTATTTCCAATAGATTCGAGCAGAGGACCGTTAAATGACTTGAAGCTGAGTAAACACAACTTCCTGAACAATCTATCGGATGGGTGATTTCCGATCACGAAACGCGGGTTAAGTTACCGCTTCCAGATCATGCCATACAACAGAAAATAACCACGTCACCCGCCTGTTGAGAGTAACCCACTGCCTCATCGTTCATCAATTGGCTACTCGTAACAAATGGTTTCAAAGTAGAACGCATCTATCGTAGGACAAGGTTCTGTTTTATTGCAGCATTCAGAAGACCTGGACAGAAGTAAAATATGGACAGGAGGCAAGCAGTAGTTGAGTTACTAAATAATTGAGTCGATGCGAATACTTAGGAGGGACTTACAGGAGGCACCTAGACAACGATGGGTTTGACAAAACAATATTGTACGGTTTTAAACACGCACAGGAAACAAAAAAATAATGGAAACAGAAAAGTGTGATGTGGGATTGACAGCGGTTATTGAAAAACAAGACAAGCATACATCAACATCTGATCCATGACAAAGTACACTGAACAGAGTGTAATTAACAAATACAATGCGGAATGTCCATAAACCGCACAAAGAATCACGACCTTCGTTCGACAAGAAGCAAGAGCGACAAATCTTCAAAGTGGCAATAGTTCTGATTTTATGAGGCGGGATAAGCAAGTGGATTCGGTTGAGAACTGTACCGGGGATCCAATGAATAACCAGTACGGCGAGTATCATAAACGGAGCAGAAAAGCATATTATAATTTATATCATCTGTAAAAAAGCTATGAAAACTAGTCACAAAGAGACAAGATTGAAGCCGAATGTCCAAACGTGGGACGAAGACTGTAAAGATCTGGAAATACGTCCGTCAAGGTGAACCATTAGACGGTGTGTGCGTGTGCATGTTTACATCCTCACCAAATGTGACGTCGAGATTCCACGCAAGAAAAAAAACAGAACTGATGAAGTTAGAAGACAAGAATGATCAGAATCCGTAACAATAAGTTACGATGTGCGAAAATTGACAAACAATATGAAAGTGAAACGGATCTGTTTGCGTACGAAAAACACCGAGAGATCTGATTGGTTGTAATGTGCCCGCGGTGATACTCTGACGGGAGTTGGGCTGCTACCAAAGGACCGTTCTAATTGTCATTAGTTGGTTCAAAATGTTACGGTTTTTTGATGGGACTCGATTCCGGTGGAATGACATACTGACTGATGTACTTTTGCTGGGCGACTCTGAGCGTATCTTTCGGTCGCCGGCGCTTTAGTTCGCCATCCCTGGGTGGAAAATAGACCCGAGGAAGATTATTTTGAAGACTACCAGAGTAATGAGTACAATTAAATAATCCTCAACGAAATTACGCGACGATTTTGAGCGCCAATGAAAATAAAAATGAAATCTTTATTTGACCTCGGAAGTTTAGTTGCAAAATGTTGTTTCGCAACACCGATGGCTGAATCTTCCGAGTAAATGTTCTATAACTCAAAAAAAAACCGGCGTCTGCTTTGCATTTCTGCAGTGCACGAGGTGTCGGAATACAAACGGGGCCAATTCAACTCCGGAAAGACCTTAGTACAGGAGGCTGAAAATTGGGAACTCTGACCAACAATGGATGACAAGGAGGAAATATGTGCGAGTTGAACAACTCTCAAGCAGATAGTGCTTGTTTGTCAGAAGTCAGACTGGGCGGCACAAAATCCCGTAACCAGCAAGGAGTAGCAGTGACACAAAATCACTGCACCAATTTAGCCTGCTTTATTAGTAGTCGATAAAAACAACGATTGCAGCGGCGCTTTTCGAAGGTCCACTCGCCAACCCTGCCCGTGTTACGATCTACCACATTCCCAAGAGATGCGCTTATTATAAAGGGGGAGGGAAAATGGAATGCCTAGAAAGGAGTGGGAGAGGCTTCGACAAATCATACTTTCAGAATTCGGCCTGGAAGGTGCTGTGGAAGTTCGGAGACAATCAAATGAATTTTCTATCAAGATGCAAGCGAGACAGATGCTGTGATATGTTAACATTTTGTTTGCTCATGTCAATCACAATCTGACATGCGTAGGGCATTAACCTAAGCAAAAAATAATCTGACAAACGGAAACTTTTGAGAGGCATAAAAGTCTGGCAAATCACAGTCACAAGAGTGGGACGATAAGTTGATTGTGCCAGCATTTTCTGTGTGCACAAAAGTGGGATACAAGACCTGATAAACAACGCATCACTGACTGCTAGCTGTTTCGAGTCGCGACTACATAATAGTAGTCTCAAAGACAACACTGAGTGAACTGTGTTTGCATTCCAAAACGTACTTTGCTATTGGCGAACCTGAATTCTGTTTTTTCTGGCTATTAGAAACACTTCGCATAACTGTATTTATCAACCAATTCAAAATGTGTTCAGACCTCCGTTGTGAAAACCATTCGTTCGTCCTGCTGACGTATGTCACTGCAACTGCATGTGAACTGGCAAACAACATATGAACGAGAATTCGTGAAGGGTCGATCTTCAGGATCTTCCAAGTTCACCTTCCGAGTGTACCGTAAAAGTAGAATTTGGGCAGCTGGGAAAGTGTGATTTAGGGCCAATCTGAGTTTGCGACGTATTTTGTTCAGAAAGTGGTCGCCCTTATGAGCCAATCGACGGCCGACCAATTTCTTTAGAGCTTCAAATACTGGACCACCCCTGGCTGTCGATGTTGTGAATCTTTCCGGCTAACCGTTGCATTTTAGCGTCTCCTTAATAAACGTTTATTCTCTATCGCATCAGGAGAGCAGATGTTTCTGGCCCGGTGGTAGATCGTTAGCTCCAAACCCGTTTTGTGAATTATTGGAGCGAAGCTAGAGAAGTTTAAATATTGACCAGCCAATGCAGCTTTTCTGTAGATTGACGGTAGCAGTGTCCCATCTGACCACCACACGAGAATGATGTCCAAAAAACAGTGTTATTCATCTCCTTTTCAATGAAAACAGAAAAGTGTTGAGGAACCGATCTAGACCCACAGACAATGCTGACAAAATGATCGACATGTACAGAAAGCAAAAATATCATCATTATCAAATGATGATCCGTCTACAACTTTCAAACACTTCCTGTGGATAGAGCAAGATTAACCAAGAAACGAAACTCAAGGCGTTCAAAGTAGCATTTGACTGATTCCGCTACAGGTTTGATATCCGACCATTAGGAGTTGAGTACAGCAAGAGATTGAAGGCTTTCAATCCTGGTACTTTATGTCTGTGTTGAAAGTGAGCCGGTGTAACAGAATCCTGAATGAAATCCCCTGTGGCATGACCCTCCTGAACACGTGCTTCACAAACCTGACCATCCTCTAGCCAGTACTTTCTCAGTACGATCACCACGTCTTGGCCGGTCTTCGACGAGAAATACAGGTGGGAACTTGGCTTTATGCAAACCTGCTGATGCCGTAGTCGAACATCTTCAGAGGTGAACTGCAACATTAGCAGACATTTTCAACACAAAGCAGAGGAGCGTGAACATTAATCAACAAAGTTTGAGTGGAAAATAGCAGAGGATTTAGTTTGTCCACATCCAAGCAAACTGATAGCTGAACTCACCAATCGATATTGAGCATACCACCGCAGTGCGCGATACTCTGCTGTACGCGTCGAGCAAACGCAATTCCATCCTCATCCGGACGCATCTGTGTAGGTGGCAAATACCAAACGTCGACAACCATAGCCCATGAGGTCATCATTTTGAATGTGTACTGTAGTAGACTGTCCTGGCTGCTATTCCAAAAACAGTCTGCAAACAGTGGATTGTACTGTACACGGGTAGAGATCAAAAATGGATTAGATTATGATCCAAAGTAGACATATACAAACGAACTGCATGGTTGCAGTATGATAAGATCGTCTGATAGGCGGAAAAAACAAACGAAATGTATCATGTATTGTTTTGGTTGCTATTGGTCTGTTCAGTTCAATCTTGTCGCTATCAACGATTCACATGTATGAGTACTTTTGATTTGATGAACATGGGCTGAAATATTTATGGTCAACAGCTGAAACACCAATAGTTTTGCAAGGACAGAAAAAGGAGGACACTGAAAAAATTGCAACTAGGCGGGGGGAAGTATCGGAAACACGTGACATCACAATTTCCACAGTTGACGGAATTGCTGATAAAATAAATAGGAATAAATAGGTGGGATATATAATAAACGTAGGACATGTTATTTGATGGGCAATTGATTAGTATCACACACTGTTTAGTTTGGGATTCCGCCATAGTGAACTGAGGATAGATTAAAGGAGGAGAAAGATAAAACCATTCCGGAATGTTCGTTCTAAAAGGCAGCGGCAGCAACTTGGATGGCAAACAGGCAAATCGATCTCATCTTCCACCGATGCATCCCTTCAAAGATATACTGCCATTTGTCTCAAGAAAGGTAGTTGGTGCTAGTTGCTTTGAGACATTGAGAAATGGTGGAATATCTCGAAGAATTACAAAACGCATGCCATAAGAAGCCCGTGAAAGTCCATAAGCCAAATACTAGTCGCATCTTTATTCGAATCGACTATAAATGTCTTACTGAGATTAAAATAAGTAGTCTAGGCCAACAGAATTGTTCAGTCCATTACTTTTGATTCTACGTGCCGGCGACTTCAGGAAAGAAAACCGTGGCTGACGTGGCTCAACATCAGTTTGTTTTGCCGATCCATTCTTCACCTCCGTTGAACAAGATTGAGATTATCCGATCATTCGTTCTCGACCATCCTCACACAAAACCTAGTCACAGTACACCTTGTGTGCGCATCGCAGAAGTTTCCCAAATACAACCACGAACAATTCTGACGATAACAGTCACTCTCGTGTGGACAAAAATAAGATAACTTGTAGAGGTGTTGTCAACGGATTGACAATCCGAAAACACGGGACATACAGAGCAAATGGAACAATCTGGGAAAATCTACTTGCTCAAAACGGACTTCATACTTTCCGAAACGAGTAACCGGGTCTGCTGGTATCCATTTTATTTACTGGGCTACCTGCATAATTCCAGTCGTTAGACATTTGATGTGAAGGCGAATCAACTAAGGGGCCTCCAAAAGGCTAATTTTCCATTTTCGGGAGTTTTGCCGATTTTCTAAGAAACCAATTTGCATTATCACATCTACATCACTTGTTCTGAGAGGAAGTGCAGAAAAGATTGGCAATCAATGAAAAAGAGCTGCTATCCCATTCTATTTTGCATCTTCCCAAAATGCTCCGTGGAACCGTTTGGATAACCACACAGCGAAAACGACTTGCTCCCCGTTGATAATCTGTGCATGCAGTTGGTGCGGAATTGATCAAGGAGTCGCATGCTGCTTGGTTAGCTTACTGAAGATAGGCTGGCAGAAATTCATTTTCGTTTTTCGAAATTCAACAAGAAGAATACTCGCGAAAGATAGCTCCCAGAGCGGACAAGACACAACAGAAAGCTTCGATAGTTCCTTCCTACTTGGACCGTGAAATGTTGAATGGCACAGGACCGCATAGGGATCCAAAAGATCAGATGTAGCAATCAGCAAGACGACAGCAAATTGGCACCCACTACCAGAATAACTGGCCATCCGGAACTTGAACTTCTGATTTCTTTTTCCTTTTTTTTGGGGGGGGGGGACAGATGATCAACAATACTAGACTGTGGCCGGTTGCGGCTTGGTAAGGAAAATGATGGCAGGATGATGTCTAAAGGTTGTCAACATATGATACCCGTGTCATGAAAACCCGAATTTATCAGTGCACGTTGGTTGGTAAGCGACTGAAGAAAGGCAACGGTCAGTGTGGCTCACCCTACTACATAACGCTAAATGATGAAGATCAAAGAACAGTTCGAGTGAAGTGATGCCATTTGTGCTCGCTGGAGGTCTCATCTTTACACACATTCATTCTACTAGAGTCTTCGCCACACTTAAACTCCCACACGTCGTAATTACTAACGGACCAAAAGTACCAAATACCATCGCGCAAAATCAGGATTATAAACAAGTGTTACCGCTCAGTTTGTAACCGATAAGATCGACCCACAAAAAAGCAACAAGGCATCAATATAAAATACCACGCTTGGTGGCAGAAAACCCTGGGATATGCCGATCGAAAGGTTCTCTGTATAACAAGACTAGCGGTGCTTCTCCAAACAACTGTTGTCTTTATTTCCAATCCGCTCACTGTCGGGTGTACTATTCTCAGTCTTGGAGCAACGGTGGTCCAGTGAATTAAACGTGTGCCACTTCAAAGTTTAGACTTTGGAATCTCACTTGTCACAAGCACTTTTGAGCTACACCACAAATGACCATCGCCTGGTTTGCTCCTACAACTGACCCATGCGTTTTTATGACCCTCCAAGTTCCGGGGTCATAGTTTCCGATTCCCATACTGGAACAGTGAATCTTAGAAAGCACCAAGAGCGACCGTTCTTGAATGCAAAATAACTGGCACGTCTGATTATTGCTTTCCTGGGATTTGATAGATCTTGAATAATCACCCAGATGGTCAGATATAGGTACTGAAAAGCAAGATTTCAAGGGGGTTTTTGCGTGATCGACCAATCCGAAATAATAATTTGGTCATAATGTCTAAATCCCAAGTGGTCATTCGTGATCATTTTTACCAACATTAACCTTACGCCAATGCAGTTCGGTTTGGTTGCTACCTCAGCACCAACAAACAGGGGACAATGGATGGATAAACATATGACGATCCGTAAAAAGAATGATGTAGAGGACAAAGAATTCCAATTCTTAAAACAGCTTTGGTTGCAGTAAGTAGTCATCATTTGACGAGTTTGTTTACCTCATAATGGGAAATTGAAGACCACAGTCTGGAATTTTAAAAAAGGAGTAAGTTCAAAATAACCTCAAAGGACGATATCAGTTAACAACGGGGAAACGAGTAGGTTTCCAAAGCCTGAAGATGATGGTAGCCTCAGAAAAGCCAGTACTGTATGCAAACCGTTCGTGGACATTACCGTCAGTCGACAACCTAGAACTGATGTAAGATGCAGATATGGAAATCAAACCGGTTTCCGACCAAGTCACGGTTTCAAAGACCACATCATCTAATTGCGGAACATTATATAACGCGGATACACCTTTCATGTACATCAATTACTTCCATTACCATTGACCTAGACACGAAATTCAAATCAGCTGATCGTTCAGACGTGTAGCATCAGTAGTAGTTGACAAACATACCAAAATAAATCCAGTTCTTTGCCGCAATCTATTGTCGACGTTATGCATTATGTGAATTCATAAGCGCACTCGCCCTCGCCCTCTCACACACAAAATTCGATTGGGAAACGAAATAGAAAGCCATCATCCTTGCTCACATTTACGAGTTAAACTCTAACACCGGCCTAATTCAACAGTTTTATCAATCATTTATACTGCTCCATTCTTGACGAAATTCAAATCCCCCCTCATGAGACGACACAAACCTATACACTTTTTAATTCAGAGTTGATGACCGTTCATCAATCAGTTGCCACATCGAAACCATAGTCGTCCTGACAGTGACTTTCAGATGATGTGGCTGAAGCTACGACGTCTTCAAATCAATAATTTTGCGTCCTTTACCGCTCTCCCAGTAGTGGTGACTCGTATACTTCTAATTCTTTAGGTCCGAACTTACTCTTTTCGGGTCCCAACTTCCACGTCACAGTAGTGAATGTTTGGTTCACTTATCTGACACTTTAGTTTTGGGGCAGAAGGCAAAGCAGCTGGATGCGGTTAGTGACCTATGCCAATTAGGTGACCTCCCCAAGCGCGTCCCCGGTAGAGTTGAAGACTGTGCACATACATTTGATCTCATTCTCACTTCTGTTCCTTCGCTACTTTCGGATATATTCACACACTGTCCGCCGGGTTCACTGAACCACTGTACGGTTCCTAGCATCAACTTTAGTCGTCCCGATTTTTCATCCGCCTCCAGACACACACTACGAAGCTACAGTGCAGCTGACAGGGACAGTTTTTCGCGACATCTTAACTCTCGATATTTGGAACGGCTGTTGCTTCACTTCGGACGTTTCCTCACATCCCTATTGTCACGAAAAAGGCAAGGATATTTTTGTTTGACAATTACCAAACCCAAAGAAATTCGAATAACCCGAGTACTTCAAATATGCATGCGACTATATTGTACGTTGGGGAAAAGTCCTCGTCAAATACACCTAAAACCAAACAATGTTTCGTCCGCTGCAAAGCCAAACGACTAATACCACCCACCACTAGCAGCCGGATGGTTTTTTCCTTTTGTCAAGGTAGTCTATCGCAATTTCTATTGTTCCGATTCCCCTCCCATGTTTAACCACTCCGGTGGTCTTAAAGATGAAGCAAACGAGAAAGCTAAGGTTTTCGCTTCCCGGTTAGCCTCAAACTTTAATTTACCCACCATCTTACGCGTCTGGATTCTTCTTTTTCAACTGTTCCACTTTTCTAAACGCTATCAAAACCAGGAAGATGCGCCAAGAGCTATCTTCTCTGAACGTCTAGAAGCTAGCCGATCCGCAGGGCACAGGATTCATTGTTTTCAAAATGCGTGCCACTAAGCTTTTCTTTTACGTCGCCTAGTCTGACTTTCTCTCAAACTTCCAAATCTATCAGACCTCTTGAAAAAAATTTCTGTTCATAAACATGCTGATCTCTGTGAATGGAATAAGTTATCTTACAATTTCATTCATATCTGCCATCTCAAAAAGGGCTTGATATCGTCATCCACGACCAACTGAGCCCGTTTCTTAAAATCGAAAGACTACTGAGCGAATGCCAACATGGATTCTGACCTCTTCATCCACTGGACTGTCTACTGACTCCTGCTTCACAATTCTGGCCGGCTGTACTCGGAGACCAAGAAGAAACACACACGGTCATGTTCGACATCTCTGAGACAATCGGTTGGGTTTGGAACGAAGCTCTTTTGGCGGAACTGCACAACTTCGGGTTTCCCTCGGTTCTGGCATCTGTATCGTGGAAACCAAGGAACGTACTTCGTCCAAGTTCATTACGTTCTTCCTCAGCCAGTTCCAGAAATTGATAATATTTCCAAAGGTTCAGTACTAGCCCACACTTCCGTTCTTCTACTCATTGGTGATCCTCTATCTAAAGTTTACAACCCAATCCATACCTTTGTTGATGAAGCCACTGTCTATTGTTTTACTTCTTATCGCATTTATTGCCACGCAAACAATCATCGGTCGTGAACGTCGTCGCTAGTGTATTTGTATGCTTCGATTTTGAATAGACCAGTAGATTCAGCAACCAGCTTACACTTAGAACTTCCAAAACCTACCCTCTTTCAGTTTCTTCTAGAAGACATTCATTCTTCCCACATTCGTTTATCTTTTGACTGAAATTGACAGAGTACTACAGACCTTTCCTTTTCCTGATTTGTTCACTAGCCATTAATTATACTGATTCTCCTTTATACCTCACCGTGTTTCTCGCGCGTTGGACAAAGTCGGTTTTCTTTACCGCGCCAGACTCTTCATTCCAGCTAATCATATTCTGCTGCATAAAGGGCAAATCTACCTCACACTGAAATAATACAGTCACGTGCGGAAAAGTGCTTTGTCCACCTCCCTTTCTCTCCATTATCGGGTTCACACAAAGGCCAATGAGCTGACGAATAGTTTTTTCTTTACGTCCAGTCTTTTCTGCCTACAACATTTTGTGTTTGTTCTTAGCAGCCGGTCTCATAAGTCCCTCTTTCTGTAAAAACTTCCCGCCAATCCGGAACCTCAATTGCTAGTCACCCTCATCAGGTTTCCGTTATTGTTTCGCATCTCTATCTTTCCATCTTACTTCCAAACTTCCAAACTATGGAACACTTTCACTTTGTCTTACGACCTTTAAAAACAAGATCAGTAAACTGATGCATGTGGGAACATCCCCTATATTCTTTCGATAAGTATGTACTTCAATTATATTTCACTGTGCAATAAAAGCTGTGAACAGATGAGTTCAAATTAGACTTCCGTGCTAAAAGATGTTTGACAGTCAGTAGCTGGGTCAATTCTAACATAAATCTAACGAGGCAGGATGCACGAGCTTTGTCACTACGTTCATCGGCATCAGTGGTGGAACAGTATATTAGGCACACAGGATGTTAAGCCACAACCGAAGGGCGCATGAATCGAACTATAAGTAACCGGACCCCAACGCCTCGTAGGTTAAACCTTTAGATCAAACGTTCGAGTACAGCTGCTACGCCAACAGCCTATTACGGATTGCGTAACCAAATACGATTAACCCACAGAAGAACCATGGGTCAGAATGAACAGCGAATTAGGTCTGGTGTGTACGTGTTGATGTATACAAAAAGATGTTTTCATTTATTTTCTCATCATCCTACATCATTCTGCTTTCCCAGTACGGTGTTGAGGGCATTTTGCACATATTTCAGATTGGATTTTGCAAGTTCGTGCTTATGATGACATAACTATGTACTACTACTGGTTAAAAGTACAAACGCCTTCGAACGGATTGGTTCAAATCCACGTCTAAACCTAACAAAAACTGCATAAATGGGGTCGTCAACACAGTAACGTCTAGCATCGGATCAGAGACGACTAACAATTTACTGTCAACGCTGATAAATTCACTAGGTGCATATAGTTTGTGCACCTGACTGAACAGACACGACAGAGAGCACTGAAGACCTATTTGCTATTCACATGCCGTGGAACGGCTCGACCACGAATTTGATCACGTGGACCGAAATGACCATTAAACAAATGTCTGATATTTAAAAGATCTCAACCGAACGACGTTTGAAAAGCACCGAAAAAATGTTCCGCCATGTGATGCTTTTATGCATGTAATTTTTAAAAATTCAATAACAGCGTTTTCCGTAGGGAGCACAACTGGTCGGAGTTCTAGTTATCCTGGTTAGCCTATTTCAAAGTAGGTTTTGGATTGCAAAGAGGGTAATTTCAGAAAAGTTAACCAAGGAAGCCGAAAAGCCGGCCAATTACACTTTCGTACGGGAGAGGCTGTGTTACGAAAAGATTACATGGATATTTAGTCTTATTGGTTTTGAAACTCCATCTTGATTGTAGTGTGGGCTGTGGGTTTTCATGGGGTCCGGATCAGTGAGTTTGGCATTTAGGTCGAACAGGTTTCCTCACCAATCGAGGTGGCATCGTCAGAAAATGTGTGCAATTGTTGCAGTTCTAACCTGGATTCGAACGGTCACAACGCGACTGCACCCTGAGGTGGCATAACAGCGCGCGAGAATCCATGACCAGCGGGCTATACACGATGGCTTATCTCAAGCCGAAGAACCAATCATGCCTGGAAGGTCAATGGGTAGAGGCCTGACAAAGTAGTCTCCTGGTCCTCCAAGATGGGGGATGATCTGAGTTAGCAGCTCAGTCGTAAAAACGAGTGGAAGACTAATTGATCCAAGTAGATGGGCGCCCACTCAGCTGTACCCCGCTGCCTTGCGGTCAGGTTCTTGTCAGAACCAAAGGCTTTGGTTGAGAACCCTAATCGTTCTTCTGCTTAGCGACTGGACTCCCTAGAAGTACCCGTCTATTATTACCAATGAGTTACACGCCTACAAATAATTCCATACTGCATCGGTCTTCGCGCAGGATAATCAGGACCGCGCTGCCCATTGCATCGAGCGCAAGCAGGGTGGGTAGTGATAAGTATGCTACTGTTCAGAATTCCCTCTTATTCAACCTGTCTCTTCTGTCTCCAACCCAATCTGTTTGCCCCTTCTGCCTACCCATAGTATCTCCATTGATTACACGCCCGATACTCGCAACGGTTTATTGTCAAATAGTGTAGTAGGTGGTTTCCAGTCTTTTGGCTTACATCTTCTCAAGCCTCGTCAGCCTCTGAATTTCGGTTCCTTCAATGTGCGCACTCTCATGCTGACTGGACAACAGACGCGTTTGGTTCTGACAGTGGACTCACTTTCGATTGATGTCTGTTGCGTGACTGAAACACGAATTCAGGGTTCGAGTGGAGTAGAGTAATTCAATTAACTGCCACAAGTGTCTCGTTAAGGTATTTCGTATACTCTTCAAGAGACGAAGCAGCTGAAGCTGTGGGCCGACGCAGTGTAGGAATAGTCTTGAGCGAGAAGGCCGAAGCAGCCCTTTTAGACTGGGTCCCAGTTTGCAGTCGTTTATGCGCCGTGAGACTGCAGGGATCAGTCGGCGTTCGGAAGGATAGTAGTGTTAAGCGCAGTTTATTTGTCATCTCAGCATACACCCCAACAGACTGCAGCACTGGCATGAAAAAGACCAGTTTTATGATGAACTCTTGTTCGGCAGAGCAGAGGCTCTGACATTGTATTGGTAGCAGGTGATTTTAATGGACAAGTTGGGAAACTGAGTGCATCGGAATCCTGTTTAGGTGGGCGGTGGGTCTCTTCTGCTCAGTCAACAGATAACAAGGAAAGACTTCACTTTTGTGCAGACAATCGTTTGTTCCTGTCTAGTACGAATTTTCGACACAGTTCGCGTCGCACGGCAGCGTGGCTCTCTAACTCGACGGGTAGTCTAAGTCAGATAAACCATATTGCAGTAAGCTACCGTTGACTTGGTTTTGTCCAGAACTGTAGATCGTACTGGATCACATACGTCGAATCGGACCATGCTTTATTTTTAATGCGATTTTTGCTGCAGCTCAACGGCCATCGAAGCAGGCCACAAAACCGATTGGCCGTCGAACATCTGTGTCATTGGGCTGTTCGCAACAGCTATGACCGGAAACCATCCTAGGAACCAAGAAGTTTGACGACCAGCAATGTAGACGAGCAGTGGGATGAAGTCAAGCAGGCAATGCATTTGGCAATAGGTTAAGCTTGTGTTCCTAAGTCTATTGTTCATTAAGGACACTGGGTTGAAGGGTCCAATGGAGCAAACACGCTAGCTTCGCGAATGCAAACAGGTGAATAAGATAGGTCGACAGTTCCAACGACAGTTGACGATAGTTTTTAAGAATAACCGTGAAAACTGGTGGGTTAAGGTAGGCGGAAGTAGCGGCCGCTTCAGGTAACAGTGAAAGGAGGACTCAACCATTGTAGACAAATTAAGATGGACCTTTGGGCTGAGCCATTCAAGGATCAGCCTAGCTGGCCATGTGCTAACGAATTGAAGCCGACGTCTAGAGCTGCGAATCCTTGGGAGGTATCTGTCGACCCCTTAACGGAAGTGGAAGTAGAATCAAATATTCGTCTTCTGAACCGGAGAAAAACAGCCGGTCCCGACGAACTTCCCCTAAGTTCTTTTCAAACTGGGTGGAGAAGCTCTGATAAAATCACTTACATCCATGATTCATGATATTTGGAACAAGGGGCGTATTCAAGAAGGGTACACGGAGTGACTGCAGCAATCATCATGGGATGGGTTTACTTCCGATAGTTACTAAGGCGTTAGCTCCGATAATGCTGCGTCGTTTGACACCGATTCGCGAGAGTAATATCCGCGAACAACAGGCCGGATTTCGGCCAGGTCGAGGTTGCATCGACCAAGTGTTCACTCTTCGACAGTTACTGGAAAAAGGCCACACACACACCACCGCCCTACGATCGTAGTCCTTCTCAACTTGAAAGGCGCCTTAGACTTAGTGGATCGGAGAGCACTATTCTTTGCTCTCCACCGGGAGGATACGCCAACGAAGTTCTTGAACCTTTTGTGAGGACTATACTCGCATACCTATGGTACGTGAGAGTATACGTTGAGCTAGTGAGTCCATTCGAAACGACTAGTGGCGTTCGACAAGGGCGTCTCATCTCTCCATTCCTGTTCAACTTCGTCATGGACGAGGTGATGGAAGATGCTTTAGGAGGTCAGTAGTCTACAATAACGTGTCCCGTTTTGGGTTCCTCCCAACGAATGGAAGAAACCATGTGGAGGTCAACAGATGACGTAGTAACGTGGGATGAGAAAATGTACAGTGAAGTTAGGTAAAGTAGGTGTCTCACGTCTTCGTGGTTGGGATCCGAAAGATTCGTCAACTAGCTGGATGGAAACACCAAAGGAAATGGCAGTGGACCGTGAACAGTGGTGATCTTGTTGTCATTTTCTATCGAATCAGAATGATTGACAGACTCGTGCGTTTGTACAGTTAGACTGTGTTTCGTGTGTTGGCTGCAGCAGCATCTTATCTGTTCCCGCCTGTGTAGGTCCACTCCCTGGTCTCCTTGGTTATTTACTCTTTTCATAGAAACGTGTAACTCTGGGGAAAGGCAGCGGTCAGCGAGGCTTGCCTTGCCTTTTAGCGCTGAACGATGATGATGGTGATGACTTGGAACTTCTCTGGCGACCGTGACCTGGAAACTATGTTTTCCACTTGACCTCCGTTGGTTTGATGTTTGAATTTAGAAGATCGACACTCGGCGTGAGGCGTTTGATCCGCTTAGTTGTGTGCTATTATTGCTATTCCGAGTATGTGAATGTTGTGTGTTTAAATTTTATAGACAGATCCACATAGATAAGGTATTTAATGACACCGACTTATTGAATTTGAACGAATTCCCAGCTACGTGTTCGGTTTCGACAATATGACCGACGTAGGTCATAGTGATGACCATCTAGAAAAAGCTGAGCGAAAATGAGAATTAAATATCGGCTGCAAGTACATCTAAGTTAGTGAATCATTCACTAAAAAAACGCATTAAACAGAGCTTTGAGACGGAAATCACATGACTGTCTACGTTTTACTTATCACAAACATTTCAAGGCAATGACAGCTACGAAAAATGGTTAGAAGGAAGTTGCAAAAATACTACATTTTATGGTCTCAATATAGCGTATTAAGTTGACCAGCTACATGGAATGGAAAAAACACCTTGCTATCAAAATATTTGCAAACTAGAGAATCTTGGACCAGAAGATACAATTAATTGATGCCCATTAGATTCGATTCTACAGTTGATATGGGCAATGAGATAAGCTCATACACTAAGTCCCAAGAGCTTGAAAAGAAATCCAGGTGGTCTCAGACAGAAGGTGAAACCAGGATAAGTGGAAGTCAAACCAGCCAGCCAATCAGGCGAGACTATTCGGAAAACACGTGAACCAGCAAAGTTTAAGACTAGTTGATCACGGCTGGAGTACGTCCCGAAGAAAGTATGTTTCTCACTTCGGGAGCGTAGCCGTATGGCATCCTGCATTTCACAAGATGAACGACCACCACACTTCTGGTCAGCCCGGAATTGTGTGAAGTCGTACCCGAAGAACAGCCGGCTCTAGACAAGCAGAGGCAATGTCAAGAACGCGACGGATTTTCCACGGACGAGCGCTATTCATATAAATGCCCTCAGAGTCCATTGCTGCTGATTCTGCTACGGCACGTGGCCCGTCATCAAAAAGGCTTAATCCCTTCATTTTCACTTCTTTTGAAACGCGTACTCCCGCAGCTCTGCTATAACACACGGAGGATTGAACTCCGGCTTGGAACAATCGAAAGATCATCAGCTGCAACAGTTTGCGAACGCCCCGTTTCTCTATGCAGACCAAGTCTTCTAACAAGGGCAAGTGTTGGATTCTCGTTAGACACAACTTCGATTTGGAGAGTTCGTTAGTTCGACACGTTTTAAAGCAACGGGAAGATGGATAGTGCACAGAAGGAATCTGAAAGAATTAACATGTGCGGTGAAACCCGTAAAAATGTGTCATTTTATCGGTGGTCAGTTCGTGGCATTTCAATAATGTAAACGTTAAAATCAAAAAAACAGCCAGATTGTCGGATTAGACCCCCAGGTCAAGCTTCACGAGGTCAACCGTCCGGAAGGTTGACAACATTAGATGAAATGGTTAACTGTCGTAGTCAGCGACCTACTTGCATTCTAGCTCTTTTTGTATTTTCAGGCATTTTTAGTTTTCTCATTGCTTGCACTGACTGAGTCACCCAATTTTTATTCGAAAATCAAAGTCAGCTATCAATCAATAACCTGAGGTATGAACAACACCCATAGGATTGTGTTATTCATTTTACCGAGTAGACGAGGATGCACGGCAACAGAGGAGGCCGAGGGATATCGATGAGTTTATAGGACGAAAAAAAACTGAAATCACCATAATTGTGCAATCAGTACGATTTCATGTAAGTATTAGCGTCTTAACCACTTGAATATCTACACGAACCGCATTCGCTAGATTTCTGGTCAATCGACCCAAATCTTGCAAAACTTGAACTCGAATGTCCGGGAAAATCGCTGCTCCGGTGTCAAAGAAGCGATGTGAATGTTGTCGACCATCCTGATTTGCACGATATTTGGAGAACTAGATTGACTATATCCAATCGCAAGAACCACGGAAGCATGAACACGAGTAAAAGTTCCACAAACGAAATTTCTGCTCCATCAGTTTTCGTTTTGGAACCTGGTCGGAAACTACCGAAGAAACGCCGAGTCCCCATGAAAAAGAAAACTAGTCAGCACGATGGTTTATGACTAGAAAATATTAACTAACTGAACAAATTATCTCCCAAAGGGGTGAAAATTTCCATGGTTGCGACAGTTGTGCACAGGAAAGTGAGTGTGTTCCAACGGAAGTTCAAAGGAAATGCGTTCGAAAATCCGTTGACTCGCGGGTTTGGATAACCGGTAATCATGTTTTTCCGACAAACAGTCAGCCAAAGGAATCAACAGTCAGTTCGCTCCTTTGGCATTTCAGTACCTTATTCAACTCCACAAAATGGGAAACGTAGATGTTGTCTGTGGTTTTCTATTATGCAACTGCATTTTTCGCATCAAAAATAACGAGAAATATGCGCTTTAGGAACAGAAAATAGAAAATTTCGAGGCTCCTGGAGGTCGGCGCCCTTAGATAGGAATGGCCTGCTCTCAAATTGCAATGGTATTGGAATTTGGAAAGGAAACAAATAAAAAGCAACCAGTTTTTCGGCAAGCATCCAATTAAGCTCGTGTAGGGCATTCGTGTACCTTTTCCTGCACACCATGATCAAATTTCCGAGACAATTTACCACTTGAACAAATATCAATGCTATCGGAGCCCATTATTGCAAAGTTACTTGTTAAAGAGACCGTTGGGATCGTAGTCAGAAGAAATTTTCCGAAAGATTGTAAAAATGCGCCGCATTCTGGCTGACTTCAAAATGGTGTTGGTTGATATACTTGATCCTAGGTAATTACTCATCGAATCATCAAGTGAGGTGAGCGTTGAGGGCTTTTCTGGACAGAAAAAATATCAATGAAAATTCCCCGTCACAAATCATATTTTTCTGAAAACCTATCATCCATGGAGCCACCATCAAAAAAAAACTATTACAAAAATGGAATTCTTGAAAATTTCGATACGTGGGAACACGTGAACCCCAAATAATTTGACGTCTGAAACACGTCTTATTTAGTAGTCACTTTGCTGAGAACGAAGCAATCAGTGGTGTAGCATACCATATAATGACGAAATGTTTACGTCGTGACAAATCTTAGGACACAGGCACGTGTCTGTGACACATGATTAGTTTTCCTTGATAGAAGGGCACCGATCGACTCAGTCTATCCCGCAATTCTTTAGCGCTGCCCCTTAGTGAAGAGTGAGCCACGAAAATTAATTTCACTTATACAATTTTTGCATGCAAACGGCCGAAGTCGAGCTCATCGTTAGGGCGACATTTCACTCAAATACACCACGACAAATGGTGCTAGTCAGGGTTACCCTCGTTTGCTTTTTCTTTCCAACTTTGACATTGAGGTCGTTACCGAGATAGTCCTATTCTCGTGACAATAATAGAATTGATATTTACACAGACAGAAAACTGTCTGACTTAGAATATGCGGATGATGTCGTACAACTGAGTGAAGGCCCAAGTAAGTTGTAAGTTTTCTTCGATCGTCTGGACGATAGTGTAGTTATGCTTAGTATGCAATTTGCGTCTTAGAAGTGAAAAATACTGTTGCAGGATAAGACTGGTTCGAAGCCTAACATTGCGCAGATAGACTTGGTTACCTAGGAAGCTATATCTCACCTAGAGCATATCAGAAGGAGAGTCGTCATGTATACAGAAGGCTAGACTGGCATTCGCAAATTTGAGGTTTCTGTGGTGTCGGCATGGCAATCAATCATCCATCAAATATCGGACTTAATACTAAAAATGAGGTCCGTGCTGCTGTACGGCTTGGCAGTTAGTTGAATTACTCTACTCCACTCGAATCCCGAATTCGTGTTTCAGTCACACAACAGACATCAATCGAAAGTGAGTCTACTGTCAGAACCAAACGCGTCTGTTGTCCAGTCAGCATGAGAGTGCGCACATTGAAGGAACCGAGATTCAGAGGCTGACGAGGCTTGAGAAGATGTAAGCCAAAAGACTGGAAACCACCTACTACACTATTTGACAATAAACCGTTGCGAGTATCGGGCGTGTAATCAATGGAGATACTATGGGTAGGCAGGGTAGGTAGGGCAAACAGATTGGGTTGGAGACAGAGGAGACAGGTTGAAAAAAGGATGGTTCAAAAGATCCGTCAACTAGCTGGCAGGAGACGCTGAAGGACATAGCAATGAACGGCGAACAGTGGCGCTGGTGTTGTCATTTTTTATCGAATCAAAATGATTGAAAGTGTTTGTATAGTTAGGCTGCATTCCGTGTGTTGGCTACAGCAGCATCTTATCTTTTCCCACTTGTGTAGGTCCACTCCCTGTTCCCTTTCTTATAGAAATATGTAATTCTGGAGCAAAGACAGCGGTCAGTGAGGCTTGCCTTGCTATTTAACGCTGAACGATGATAAGGAGGAGTAGAAGAATTAACATTCTCCCGCGAAATTACTTCAGAACAGCAGAAACGAATCCCAGAGAGGCAAGGCATAACAAGCATTCCGAAGTTGACACCGCGATCCGTAATCGAATCAATCAAATCCCGATTACGGAGATGTTCTTACCACTGAACTTCCATGGAGGTTGTTTTCGGAGGTCAACTATACAGATGAACATCTAATGCTGTGGAGCAGCCGTTCCCGTGGCAGAGAAAATAAACTAGTGTAAACCATAAAATTACCCTAGCTGGTTACTTTCAATGAATGGGAACAGCACAGCTGAACTGAAACTAAAAGTTGTGAAGTGATACGAGAAACCGGATGTCATTCAGAATGACAGATCAAAAACGCATTAGAAATTCGACGTCGTGAGCCGGAATTGAACCGGCAACCTGCCGAGTACCAGACTCTTCATGCCTACTCAGACTTTGCCCATCATGTTTCGAGTAGATTCCCATTAAAACACCGCTTCTTCAACCATAAAATCGGGTGACTCTAAGAAAGCTAGTGGGATTTCAACACGATCTGCGTAACAATTTACCGGAAATGAGCTAGACAGGGAAAGTAAATGAAAAACTTAGTCACCTAGTGACCTAGTTCTGAAATAAGCATCGACATTTTAGCATTTGGTTACAGTTATGAAGATCCTATTGCCATAAGATGGCAAAAACGCCTAACATTTTCTGCCTCTGTAGCGACTAGAATCGATGATCCGCTCTAGGAACAGTATTATGGTTCGATGAAAAAAAGTTGATAACATGGTTAATGCGAATGACGATACAAATGCTGCTAAACAGAACAACCAGTACCTGGATGTTTTAGGACCGTGACGAAACCAGACTGATCAACAAACTATTGTACTTCGAAAGCGTACTTTCCGATAACTAGGGTCCTCGTGTTATGGAAATCATCACGTGAGATCATTCTTCGGATGTCTGCAGTAACAAATCAGCTCGCATAAGACGACTACCAAATTCGTACTAGTTTATTCATGATTTCATTTATTTTTTAACGTCGTTTTGCCGAGAGCTAAACCAGATGAATCATGCAAAACAGACAAGCAAAAATGAAGGTTATGAGCAGGAGTTACACAGGCGATGAAACATCACCATCATCATCATCGTTCAGCGTGAAACAGCAAGTCTCACTGATTGCTGCCTTTTCCCCAATGTTACATGTTTTTATAAAAAGAATAAATATTTAAGGAGAATAGGGAACGGACCTACAGAGTTAGGAAAAGATAAGAATGCTGCTGCAGCCAACACATGGGACACAGTCTGACTGTTCAAACGCACTCATTCACTCATTTTGATTCGATAAAAAATAACAACACGATCGCCACTATTCACAGTTCACTGCCATATCCTTCAGTGTTTCCAGGCAGCTAGTTGACGAATCTTTCGGACACCAGCAACGAAGACGTGAAACACCTATTATACCTAAGATCGCTGTACATTTTCTCATCCCACGTTGCCACGTCATCTGTTGACCTCCACATGGCTTCTTCCATGTATTGGGAAGAACCCGAAACAGGACGGTGTTTTAGACGAGCGTCGGTCATAAGCAACACGTGACCCAACAAGTCTACTAAGTTCTTAGTTCTTGGGATGGTTTCCGGTCATAGCTGTTGCGAACAGCCCAATGACACAGATGTTCGACGGCCAATCGGTTTTGTGGCCTGCTTCGATGGCCGTTGAGCTGCAGCAAAAATCGCATTAAAAATAAAGCATGGTCCGATTCGACGTATGTGATCCAGTACGATCTACAGTTCTGGACAAAACCAAGTCAACGGTAGCTTACTGCAATATGGTTTATCTGACTTAGACTACCCGTCGAGTTAGAGAGCCACGCTGCCGTGCGACGCGAACTGTGTCGGAAATTCGTACTAGACAGGAGCAAACGATTGTCTGCACAAAAGTGAAGTCTTTCCTTGTTATCTGTTGACTGAGCAGAAGAGACCCACCGCCCACCTAAACAGGATTCCGATGCACTCAGTTTCCCAACTTGTCCATTAAAATCACCTGCTACCAATACAATGTCAGAGCCTCTGCTCTGCCGAACAAGAGTTCATCATAAAACTGGTCTTTTTCATGCCAGTGCTGCAGTCTGTTGGGGTGTATGCTGAGATGACAAATAAACTGCGCTTAACACTACTATCCTTCCGAACGCCGACTGATCCCTGCAGTCTCACGGCGCATAAACGACTGCAAACTGGGACCCAGTCTAAAAGGGCTGCTTCGGCCTTCTCGCTTAAGACTATTCCTACACTGCGTCGGCCCACAGCTTCAGCTGCTTCGTCTCTTGAAGAGTATACGAAATACCTTAAAGAGACACTTGTGGCAGTTAATTGAATTACTCTACTCCACTCGAATCCTGAATTCGTGTTTCAGTCACGCAACAGACATCAATCGAAAGTGAGTCCACTGTCAGAACCAAACGCGTCTGTTGTCCAGTCAGCATGAGAGTGCGCACATTGAAGGAACCGAAATTCAGAGGCTGACGAGGCTTGAGAAGATGTAAGCCAAAAGACTGGAAACCACCTACTACACTATTTGACAATAAACCGTTGCGAGTATCGGGCGTGTAATCAATGGAGATACTATGGGTAGGCAGAAGGGGCAAACAGATTGGGTTGGAGACAGAAGAGACAGGTCGAATAAAAGATGGGGGCGATGCAACCGATCAAGAAGAACAAAAACAAGTGATATATCCACCTCCTCACAGAACTTCACATCAACATTCTCAGAGGAAACTTGAAGATTTTTTAGGAAACTAAAAACGAAATTCTAAGCATAAATGAGCAGCCCACTTGTGCGCCCAACAGTTGTAGGATACTTGGAAATTCTCGATTGATACCTTAGAAAACACGATAGCAAACAAGCTTGTTTTCGGCGCTTCACAACTGGCTAAACATATCTCGTTTTATAGGTACCGCGGATAGGGTGATCCAAAATAACAGCAAATGACGTCTCAACATTCGGTGCAATGAGAGATAATGTCGTGCCTATTTCACAGGGTCGTGGGTTACGTAACCGCGTATCGTGCCGATTACCAGGGTAGGCTGAGAGTTCTTACGTGATGTTTCAGGGCCCAGAAAGGCAGGTAGTCAGACAAATTGCAATCGCTTCGGGCGTGGACAAGATTTGACGTTTGACGTTTAACGTTCTTGTTTAGTCTTCCGCTAACGGCCGACGAGATCGCAATTTACCAGATAATCCCGTTCTATGGGTCCAAAAACAGCAGGTAGGGTCGCACAATCTACCCTAGCCATCGGCGCCGGGTACGGTTATTCAATCAGTGGTCCAGTGAAATCGGTAAGACACTTAGCAGCCCATTATCTATTATGGCACCGAACACACAGAACCTATTCATACACATCACAAATACTTGTGAGTAGCACGTGATATTGGTGGTACTTATAGCTTGGTTGATTGCCTTTTGTACTTCAATTATAAGGTTCAAGTTTCAAGTGATCCGGAAGCGTCAGACCCAAGTTTCGCACTTATCAGAGCTCATCAGAATCCCAAATTCTCCATATCACCCAGGATTCGAACCCGGACGTTTCCGCATGAGGCGGGTGTTACCACTGCGTTGCCCAGCCCTCCGAGCTGACCCGAATTACCGGAACAAAAATGATTAAGCGTCATCCTCAACGATAGTCAACAGTATCCAAACAGTTTCAAAGGAAGAACCGGTTACTATCAGTTAACTAATCGAATGGCTCCTACTAAGTCCGTCAAGCAATAATGTCATACTACTCGCGAGTAGGTGTGAGATATATACAGGGAAAACTAAAGACGAACAAAGCTAAACGGGAGTGACTTAATCCTGCTGAGAAGACATGAGTTGGTGCGATGGTGGATATGCATCAGTGATGAGTTGCAATGAGAACAAAACTCGACACGGTATCTACGTTGACACATCATTCCAACTGCTACTTGTATGCTCTCATTATTTTTCAACCACCGTAACGCAACATTTAAAAAACGCGCTGTATTTAGTCAGTAGTGAATAGGATAAGCAACAAATGCACGGTGTATTGACTCTTGTACACTGGTGGCGCAGAACAAGACCCTCTTTCCAGACACGCGGAATTGCTCATCCAAGTTGTTAGGCTTAGTTGACCATGCTTATTTAGTTGATTGGATCAGATAAAAACACGTTCAGTTTCTTGTTACAATACACTTTTTACCCAAGAGTTATCAACGATTTCGGCTGCGTTTCGATACATCATTATTCATACGTTTGTCCGTAGCGGAGTCCGATTTAAGTGAAAGTACCGCTTGTACTTGGTCCTCTATATGACAGGAGACGGGGAAAATTCCAATAAGCGATTTGCACACATCGGAAAAAAGGGTGATAAAGCAGCACGGAAAAGGAGGAAAAAAGATGAAACAACACTCACTTTGATCGCAACCGGATGAATCGGTGCACCGACCTCAAAGCAACCTTTTTTGAATTTCATCACAGACGTATTATTGATACAAGTGCCCTCAGGGAAAATAAGCAACGGTACCGCATCGGGCGAGTGAGTATGCTCCTTCAGGCGCCGGGCGGTTAAATGCCGATCCAATATTTCATCACGATCGAACCAAACAGTGGGAACTGCTGCGGAGATAATTTTCTCGACAAGGCCGAAAAACCCAGAGTGTTTTTGACCGACCTGCGATTTTCAGGACGAGAAAAAAGTGGGATGTGAATGAATATTCAGAGATCACAGATCAAAAAGGTGAATATGACGATAGAAACCAGTTAATTTAATGTCAAACATGCATAGATTAGGTTACACTTTGGAGAACTGTACAGATTCGCAAGCCGTATTCTTTTAGTCCCCTGTAGAATACGTTTGACACAATATACTAACCGAAATTTCGTTTCAGTTACTGAGCCACCAAGCAGATAAGTGATCAGGTCACTTGACCAAGGCCACGAAGACTGAAGGTGTATTCATCTAATGTCGTAAGCAAGCTCTCGGAAAGGTAAATTTAAAACTCTCGGCAAAGTTGCATGCTACTGGGCCCGTCCCTGGGTTGCGGATAGGAAAATGGTCACCATCCAGGTGGTTGGCCGTGAGTAAGGCAGGTTCAAACTTACAGAATAAGCGGCCGCGAACAAGCAGCGGCAGTGTCGAGGAAGTGATGAACTTTTGCCTGACAAGCGTTCTATTGAAAATTACCGCAAGAGCTCACTGGTGGCACCATGACATGGGGAGTATCGCCCGCCAACTAGAAGAGGCTAGTGCTCTATTTTGTTTCGCTGATCCGGCAAGGTTTTCCAAAAGAGGCGTATAAACAGACCAACTGGCCACCGGCTTGTGTGGGATGATTCTGGTACCCTGCAGAAAGGGTTTAACCGCGCAAAGGCTAGATATTCATCCTCGAATAAAGGGGTCTACTCTAGACCGGGCGACCCAGCAGTACCATAGAACAGAATGCACACTATGAAAATGAATGGCCTTCGGACGGACGATCCGCGCCTTACTCTCATTAACAAATGCGAACTTCCACCGTACACAACTGTTCGTTACTTTAACTAGTGTTACTCCCTTTCCCACCCGATTTCCTCAGAGTCTTTAGGAACGCACCAATGAGGAGTGTAAAAGTATAAGGATGTTCGGACAAGAGAGTGCCGGGTACGCATACCTGACGAGCGACAATCACCGCGAAACTAGTCGTGTGCTCCATGGCGAATTTTACTCACTCATCCAGATACTACTTACAATTTCCATATATACATATGTATATCCTGGCGCATTCTGCCCTCCTTCCTAAGGTTGGCTCAGGCTAACTGACAGAATTATCCCATTTGTGGATCTTCTGTGGAGTCTTCGACAAAGAGCTTACATGCGCACTCCTGACGCTGAAAATTAGGTTCCGGTGAGATATATATATATATATATATATACTTCAAGGTTAGTTACCAGTCGAGGCTCGCAACATGAGAACCTTTTCCATTACGTGCCTGACGTATGATTGCAATGGAACGGATACCGCCGACAGCCGCTACTACTCACTACGCGGAGAAGATAACCGGCTAAACTGGTGAGATCACGTATGTTAACGACGGTGGCGATGGCGAGCTGTTGTCTGCTACCAAAGCGGAGGGCAGATTCGGGACTTGTACCACTAACTTCTTTGGAATGGCAGATGCATAACCAAAGTGAACACCGCCGGTAACATATCGTTATCAAATTACAGTGGCTGTCACTCTAAGCTCATTTAAATTGGTCGGAGCGTGTTTGGACAATGAGTCTACTTAGGAATAACACGGTGATTCACCGAAAGTTCTTTATCGATCAGGCAAGGCTTGAATGGAGTGGTCACCCAACCACCTTCGCACCGATTCAAACGAGATTCTAGTGAGAAACTAGTACAGGCGAGTACCGCGTAAGCATACCTGACGAGCGTCAATAAGCGCGAAATGGGTCGAGTGCCTCCGGGATAATTGTGGTCACCCAACTGTGTGCGAAACATACTACTAGAAACAAAAATTGTGATGAAATTTCTCTAACAACACTTGACAATCTTTCAATTCACTGTGACTGTGAAAACTCTGAAGAAACAAGAGAACCTGAGGAACGACTACCACCACTGGCAACACCACACAGCGGAAGCCTATTCAAACCTCCGGGGGAATGACTAACCAATGCCGACATGAATGAAGCGAGTGATGGAATCCGTCAATTTGTTGTGGTTCGGCTAGTCATCACACTTGGCCTAACGGAATCTTGTGTCGCTCCAGGTCATTTGGAGTTTCAGAGTCAGGGCTCCCGGTATCCCCTCCCCCACCTCCTCATGCAGTGCGTTCTAGGAGCTATGGAGCAAGCTCCTCTCATTGCATCAAGCGATTGGTTAAAAAGTTGTCATGGCCCGAATAATTACGACATCTGGCTTACTGTTGCTTCTCATCTTTCTTATATGGACGTTTTGTAGTCACGGTTTTACTCGGCGGGCATCGGAGAGAACTCAGCATTTTCCGTTCACGATGCCGACGCCTATGTACGGAATAGAAGATAACCATTAGGAAGCAGACTTTGGATGACAGTGGCTCTTTTAATAAAACTAATGAACGCTATCGCATCATTACTAAAAATTGAGTACGAAATAGTGGCAAACGAAATAAAAAATAGGAAGAACACAAGTAGTAGCTAAGCTATTATTCGGTAAGCAATGTATTGAAGAACGCTTAGTGCGATCTGAACGAGCAGAAACAAAGTTACATATAGGGAATCACTTTAATTTTCTTGAACCACGGAAAGTCGGACAAAAAAACAAAATCTGAAGTGAAAGCGACTGGATTCCGATGACCTTCTGGATAGGATAGGAGAAAAGTATCGGATACCACAGTTGACTTGTGCACAGTACGTGTAATTGTTTGTGTAAAATAAGAACTTGTAACGACTAGAATCCGGTGCGACTGCGAACAACACGACCGCTAACGTGGATTATGCATCCACTTATCAAAATGGAACCTATTAATGCAGACGAATCGGTCCCATTGGAATCACATTTATTAGTGCTCAAAAGAGTTTGATCTAGTTTGGTGATGCAAGGAGCAGAATTGATAAAATTCATTACAATTGGTCATGAAAAATAAGGACGGAAGTGATTCTTGTAAACGAAGAATGCAATACGGGTCGAGTGCATCACCTTGAAGTGTTGTCTCGCAACGAGAGATTAAAACAAAATCCAGAATACGTTAATGATGGCGCCTATTTCGGTGAAAATTGACAGACAGATTCTTCAATGTTTACAATACATCGCATCTTTCAAGTTCGAAATAAATACCGGGGCATGTGATTGAGCTAATCGAAAATATGGAAGTTGGTGGGCGTGCAAAATCCGAATCGTGGTTAGCTATGGGTGAAGCAGTCTACGACAAACTGAGATCGCTACAGCATAGCTACCATAGTCCGGTCTGTAGTCCAAGGTATGCTGTGGGATAGAGGTAACCACCTTAAGATACCAATAACGGCTCGAGAGACAGAAGTAAGTGATATGGCGGTCAGGATATGAAGCGACAAAAAGACCACCGTAAAACCACTGAAAGCTTGCATTTTTGAAGAGCGGCAATCGAAGCCTCATATGGCTGTGACCAACGGTTCAATCGCTCTCACCTTATATATATATATATATATATATATATTAGTCATTCAGCTTGATCAATGGAGAAAAAGATAAAACAAATCGGAATGTTCAAATGTCCGAGATGAGAGCGAAAATTAGCGCAGTAGGTTAAGATCAATTTAAGCTGATATCTTCTTTCATGTTTGAGGTATATAAATATGCAAATTGGTATCAGCGTTTATGATGGATTCCTGAATTTTCCTTTCCCATATTTCGAAGATTTCAGCATTCACGGGATATAAAGTGACAGCAGATGTAATTAACTTGTTTACATGTTTCTCATATGATAACTGCTTGTAGACTGTTGTAAAGCATGCAAAATGGAATCTTAGTGTGGTAGGGAAATTCCACAAATTTGCTTGCCGGATCTTGCGATTTACCCTGGTTTATTCGCATAAGTACCATCCAATCGGTGGCTCAACAAATGCACTTATCTTAGCGAATGTTTCATCTACGATTGCACCCACATTTGCATGCTGGAATTAACCATTTGATAATTGGAATGTTAAGTTACCTAAGGTTAACTAATTATTGCTGATTATGAACTGGGGAATTGTCTTTTTTATGACGCGGGGAGAGGGGATGTTAGCAACCATGACTCTGAAACTTGGAGTGGGACAGAACCATGTAAGGTCAGGTTTGATGTGCTGGGCGTCAGCTCATTGCCGTCCACCACCAAAGTGACCAGCGGAATTAGGATTCCATCCTTTGACCTTTTGGGAGTGACAGACCCTCAGGCCGTTTGAGCACCGCCAGCCAGGGAGGATCAAGATTAACACCAAAGTTCACTTTCCGTCAAACTTATTTAAATGCGCTACGTTAGTCGTTTATACCATCTCGGCAGTAAAGCAGTGAGCTAGGACCAGCGAAACTTTCTGTACAATAATACAGAGGATAGCGAACTGATTAAAAACATTGCCAAATTCAAACTGCTGTGTTCAAATATACGCAGCGTTTTAAACTGAACAATCTTAGAATTTACATAATATTAAACAAATAAACGATGCCAAACGTGTCCCTTACTCAGGAAATCAATTACATCCAAAAGTGAACAATCATTTACATTAACAACAAAGTCTTTTCCCTACTCTTGAGCCAGATTATTACCAGTAGTTGAGACATCCTTGTATTTATAGAGAGGAAAAATTAATAAATACTTCAGCAATTACAACCAGTCGCCTTTTATTCATTAATGATCTTCTGTACACTACCTCTACCCCAATTAATTCCATTGCCAACGATGCCACTCCCCATGCTTCTCTTTTTTAACACGCCTCGTCGTGCACACACTAACATCAAGCCTAACCGATGTGTCGCCACTGTATCTCTAAACAATGCAATCCTGCCTAAGGGAACAACAATCATGCTTCATTTAATGATTTCAAAACCTCCTCCTCCCCTCTTCCAATTTCATTGAAACGTCATTCGTTTTCCTCACATTTGACCTTTGATTCGTCTATTCTGAGTTCCGTTGATTCTGTTTCTCCTCTTGGCCCATCCATTAGTTCTTCATCATACCGGTCTTCCCTCATATCTGAGCTCGCTTCTCGAGCTGCATGCAAAGTTGATTTTCTGTTCTCTAACAAGCGATGGACTCATTAGTTCCTCTTCCTGTAACCATTTCCTCATTCTTCTCTCACACAATAAGCTAGCCAACCTTAACAAATTTCCGTTGCTAGTTTCCGCACTTCATTATTTCAATTCTCATTTTTTCCACCGGACTTCTAAACTGGTTCCTACGTGAATATTCCCCAATCACAGTATGCTCTTTGAGCATGGGATTCAGCCCTTTGGCTGTATTTTACGTTGTGTACAAAAAAAGTATCAATGGATATGGAGCACGCAGTAACTGTACAAGGAATCTAAGTATTTTGCAACGTAGTGGAAAATGTTGAACACCTTAATTCAGCGACCCGTTAGTATTGCTAATGCGTGCAGTTAATGTGGTGGCCTGCAAAACGCCAGAAAAATTCTTTGAAAAAATTGTCCCATTTCCTTATATTTATCTGGGTTATTTATCCCGACAAGGAAACATGGGAGAAGCTTTTTCCGCAAATTGAACCAGGAAGCATTACGCACAGGAGAAAGTTTGTGGTAACCGAGGTAGTCCCTGAATTCTGAGAGAACAGAAAACAAAAGAAAATGGTAGTTCTTTCAGAAGAAGCTCCATGTTACGCTGCACTAGAATTTAATAAACACGGTGCCATGATTAAATTGTTTTGTTGACGTAAGCTGGGTGAAAGCACACTTAGGTCTAGAGCGTGTTTCATATAAGAACATATCACAGCTTGAATCTCAGTTATCCAACACGAGGCTGATGTCCTGACGAGATAGTTCAATTAGATACCAACAAAGTGAATGTCAACATTCGAAAACTTGTTGGCGTACGATGCAAAAGTATTTTCACACTGGAATTCCCGGGTGCATTATAAGACCAAAATGTCGAAGAACTGGTGGATCCATCAATTACCAGTACTTATGGATGTTTTATTGTTACCAATACATGCATCAAACTGTTGTGAACAAATCTCACTTGCTTCTCTCTAACGGGCTCCACAGTGTCATGGTTGAGTAACATAGATATTGTTTTACACAAGATATCGACCGGATTTCTAACACCTCTTGTTAAGTAACACTAAAGCTTACGGTTTTTATCGAAGCTTTGTTACCACCCGCTGAACAACAAGTTTAAGTATTGCCTTTTCACTGTTATATATATATATATATATATATATATATATATACATTGCGCTACATATCAAACGATTTGATGCTCACCGTTGGTGAGGGTTATGCGCTCACCTGAAAACTCAATGAAGGAGCCAGTAAACGATTGACTGAAAACATACGGGGTACCTCAACTAATTTACATGTACCACTTACGGTTGGGGCATGAATTGACTGACGAGACTGTACCTCGCCCGTCAATTGCTGAGTCCTACTAGTGTCTATTTCGCTGCGCGAACCTTTCGAAATGCACACATACACTCAGACAGACACAACTCTATGAAAATTTGGATTGCAGCAAAACAACTGTTGACCTCAGGTGAGTGACTTCATACCAGTCGGTGGTGTACAGCGTAATCGGACAATGCGGCAAAATTTACAATCGACTGCATCGAGCTCTACCAGAGAAGACATTCCATACTGCAAAGACTCAGGTAAACGTTCTGAGACCAGGACACTCGATATTCTGTGGCGCTTATGGTAAAAAGATAGCAAACTCATCGCATACGTCACAGGTCTGTGACTACAGCAATTTCAAGCACCAACATGTATGTCCGCTTTTTAATTCCGATAACACAAGCCAAACGGCGCATATGAAAACGGATTTAATTAATCCATTTTTCAGGTGTACAAAATCTAAACGAATTACGTCAATGGGTATGCTAATGAATGCATAGAACTGAATAGTAAATTTGGCGTCGTATGAAACAAGCTAGATTGGTTAATTAGGCGGTTAAAGGTGCAAGAGATAGATGAATGTGTAGACCTGAGAAAAACAGAAGTTACGGTAGAACCTACTAGCCCTGAGTGAACCCGCGCGTGAAATACTGAGGAGATCAGCTTAACTTTGGTTGACGCGAAGCTCACTGTGATCACATATAGACTACTCCTGGTCAACCAAATCTGAATTTAGTTATTCAAAATCAAATAATGGTATGGATTGTATAGATATTCGTGTCGTTCGAAGGTTCTCACTAGAGAACCACAACTATGATATCATCATCCTTCAGCGTCAAACAACAAGACAAGCACCAGTTACCGTTGCCCTTCTCATCGAGTTACGCATTTCAAAAGAAACAATATACAAGGCGGACAGTGAGCAGACCTACAGCTGTAAAAAAAAGGACACAACATCCGCCATATGGAATACGGTCCAACTATACAAATGGACTTTTTCAATAATTCTAGTTTGACAGAAAATGACATGACGTCACTGTTTGCAGTTCGCCACCATATCCTTCGGTGTTTCCAACCAGCCGAAGGATGGACTATTTGAACGCAAACCACGGAGGTGCACAACACCCAATTAAACAAACTTCGTTGCCACGTTATCCGCTAAGTTCCAGGTGGCTTTTTCCAGTCCGTTGAAGGAACGGAAAATAAGGCAATATATGGTAAACGGGTATCCACCATATCCATCACGTGACCCAACTAAACTCGATATGTTGAGAGGATATTTTGTGAATCGGCACTTCGTACCAAATTCTTAACCTGCACATTGCTCACTTCATCATTCCATCCAACCTAACGATAGTACGCAAATATCGATGAACGAACACTTTCAGCAAGCAAACCTTATGTCTCGTAATCACACACACTAAAACTGAGCGCAATGCGGCGCAGTATACACCACTTTTCAACTTCACCGAAGCATCAAACCGACGATACAAGTGTTGCAGTTCAGCGTACACCGCTTGAGCCTTGGATATACGTGTGCTTACTTTTAATAACCCACTGTCGTCCTTAATAAAGCAGCTGCCGACGTAAGTGAAAACGTTTGCAATAGGTAATTCCTCCACATGGACTATCCAACTGGGAGCAACCGATGGTCGGTCCCGTAATAGCACAACATTATACTTTGAAGTTGAAAAGTAAATGCCTAACAGAGCTGCAGTCCTGGCGCGTCTACATGATGCACGTTGCGCTTGATCCGCAGATTTGGGCAAGCACACAAGGTCCCCATGTAATCAAGGTGAAAAAACATTCTCCATTTGCCAGTTCCATATCTATATGCTGAAGACATCCTAAAGTATTCTCCACTACACCATCGATGAAAAAGCTAAACAAGAATGGATAGATAGAACAACTCCGTTAGACATCAATGGTCGTTTCGGACGAGCTTGATAGTTCACGGTATACCCTAAGGCGATCAGATGTATGCGATTATAATGCTCACGGCAGACGCATTAACCTTGTTAGCATACCCTTCAGACGGAAGGCACTGAACAGCGCTGTTTGGTCAACCGAATCAAAGGCGCCTCTCAAGTAGGGAAAAAACCACGATAGTCGGACAACGGTGTTTGTGTTGTGTGCTTCCTCGACCTAGATGAATTCTGGCCTGCTGTTCGCGGACGTTCCTCTCGCGAATCGGTGGCAGACGGCAAAGCTCTATCGAAGATAAACCCGTCAGGAGTAGAATAATCCCATGATCCCATTATTACAGTCGTTGCGTGTCCCTCGAGAAAAAGATATAATCAATGATTCGCGCTTCTCGTCCCACGCGTTACTCAGTAAGGAGGAAAGTGCCTTGATCAATGGTTTTTCATCCAGTTAGAAAAGAATTGGGGGGGGAGTTTATCAGTACCACTCGATTTACTCCGCTTCAGAAGCCAGTTGTTTGAATCTAATTCCAATTCCATCAGGGAGTCAAGTGACATCTGCCAAAGATTCACAGAGGTTGGCGTCGCAGAAACTATAATAGCGACCAGTCAGCTAAACTGCTCTTAAAGTGTTCAGCTCAACGGTTGAGCAGCCCCTGGCTACCATGATCAATTTTCACACTTATGTCGCATACACTTTCACTAACCAAAGTTCGCTGCTCACTAGTATCGTGCAATAAGTCAAAACAGTCTTTCGTTGTTACCTGAACTAGCTGCCAGTTTCATTTCTTCAGCTACTTTAATCCACTAACTTTCGCGGTTTTTCATAAGGCCGTCGTACTCTATTCGCCTTTTTCGGTCATGGAGTGGACATTTTCGCTCAATTCCATTCAGCGACTTCTGAAAGGCACAATTTCTTTGATAGTAATGAGATCTAGGGCCCCCAGCAAGATCTGATGTTGGAGTTCTAAGCGCGTCTTATAGTTTATCTTCATTAATGGTGGGAACAGTTGAATAAGAGACGTTCTACGACAACCGGGTTTGTGATTTGCGCCCATGCATTAAAACTAACTCACGGTCTTAATCTATATAGGTACACCAGTATGATCAACGGTTTTGAACGGAATCGCGACAACGATAGCGTACTACAATATGATCAACCTAACTTGGATAATCAGTCGCATTGGAGCACCATGTCGTTGTGCAACGCCAACTATGTCGGAAATTCGTACTACAAAGGAATAACCGAATGGTTGCACGAAATTGGAGCAGTCTAACTCCGTTACGTGTACGCTCAAACGCCAAGGTGAAGAGCACACATTTAAACAGGCTTTTGATGCACCAAGTTTCCCAAATTGTGCATCAAAATCACCGGTTAACGCTACAACAGCAGAACCATTGTTCTGGTGAACAAGAATAGTCATTTCTTCGAAGAACTCACAACTGTGCAAGCCGGCGCTACAGTTTGTAGGAGCGGACGTTAAGATAAGAAGCAAGTTGCGCCTAACAGATATCCTTTAGAACATTAATTGATCTCCGCAGTCTTGCGGCGCGCAAACTACTATTCACCGCGATGGCCAGCAGCTTGAGCTGCTTAGCCTCCTGAGTGGCACAGGAAGCATCTTGTTCAGATACCAGGAGCAACTAGTTGGATTAGACTGTTCAAATCCTGAAGTTGCGTTTCACTGATGAAGCAGACATTAATCGTTAATGAGTCTATCATGGGCGTCAAGCACCTGTCGATCAGCGTGCATCAAAGTGCGCACGTCGTGTGAGCCGAGATTCCACTGCTGACGAGAAAATGCAATCCACCAGATGGAAAACCACTTGCGACACTACTTGACAAGCGTGTTATGAGTGGGGGAATTATGGTTAAGCCGAAGGGTTACAAAGACAGTTGGGCCCCGCGGTCCTGATTAATCTGCACAACGATCCATGTAGCATAAAACCATTCATATCCCTGTGCCTGGATTGGCGTAGCATCACTTAAGATCACAAAAGGCAAGGTGTGGAAACGAACGGATGAACAGCAAACTGCCGTCTGACACCGAAGCAACCAATGAGTGCTGAACTTTCGAGACGACAAGCACTAAACTGCTTTGAACAATATCGGTTGAGTTTCAATTGCAACACTCAGTAACCTTGGCCGACTACTTGCATAGGCACAAGGATTTACGAATAATTAGTAAAGATCTGCATGTAAAAATGTGTCATGGGGAAACTGAGGGAGACAGAAAAAAGAACAAAAACTGTGTAGGGTACACCATAGATCTGACAAATTTTGCTTTTACACGGTTCCACATCGTCGGCTGTCCATCGAGATCAAGTGTTCGCCGGTTGCGTGGACATCACCCGCGCGCCCAAATTGAAGCAGAGAGGTGACTTAGGGGACTCATCTTAGCCTCTAACCAAAGATCTAACACACAAATTAATAAGACGATTTAGAGTCATCCTAACCTCGCTTTTTGGATTGGGGTAGACTTCCTGTGTCCAACAGACCGCTCCGATACAGATGTGGTTGAGTAGTGTCGTATATTTCGGACTCTGTTCATGGTTGGTTTGGAACTAGAGTGTCGCCATATCCCTTAAACTGACCACGAAAGATCAGTTGAGTCCACGGAAAGTGTGAGTATTCACCTTTATTCTTGAACCTGACCAGGAAAACTTCCACCGTGACACTTTCTCAGAAGAGATTATATGCGATGCATGGCTATACTGGCACACTGAGAGACATTCAGAGAGGAGTAGCGAGCGAGGAGCCTGAGACATCCAGAGCCGACCATAAAGAGGGGAAATGATCAATGAGTCAAATGAAGCATTCGTTTTGACAGGCAGACAATAAACTTCTCGGAAGATTCCGGTTCCATCATTCGTTTCATATGTTCTTTATCTATTCTTCTTTTATCAGCTTCTGATCGAACTGGGGTTGGAATAATTCTGAGCCCCATGGCTGAAATCGCAAGTTAAAATACGGTCCGATCGAAATTAAGACCTGGGTACTCATGGAAGGTGAACAAAGGTTCCATCAGTAAAGAAAAATGCGATTGCTTGGACATAGATTCATTGACGGAAACTCCGGAAGACCGTTTTATTCCAAATTAAAAGACATGTTCAGTAAGTTAGGCTGATCTGACATGTTGCATCTATCGCGCATTGCGAATACTAGAGCATGTTATTTGTGACCAAACAAGTTACCGCATGATCATGGCTGTCGCTGCTAAAAAGCCAAACACAGGCGTTCTAGCTGAGTCCTGGTAATCAACGATTCCCCGCCAGTACACGTATGGAACGGTAAAGCTGCTAGCATGAATTACAATAATCCACAAGCGGTGAAGCTTCAAACTGGAATCCTGTTCACAAGGGTCTGCCTAAGCAGACTCTAATAACACCGAAATACAAACTAGAATACCCCTGAGGTCCGGTGGATGTCCAATGTGTACGCAAAAGTGTCCCCAGGTCATGAAAAGCTGATCCAAGAGTTAGCTGCAAAATAGGATTCCCACCCAATAACAGCAAATAAAACTGGTCCCTAACGGGGAATTTCCCATATCATACTGATATCATCTAACAGCGACCACGGTGATCAGTACTTCACCCTAAACCATCAGCTCAGTGTAAGTTTAGGATGGAAAATCCCATGCCTCTTTGAAGTAGACACTGTTCGTTTCACCAGTTGGAAAAAGCTGAGTGCTCTGGAGGGATGTGAATCTTTTCTTTTTTGTCTTCGGTCTTCACTGCCCTTGCTAATGAAATCACGGTGTGTGTCATTTTCAGGAAGGGAGCCGCGGCCAACAGAGGGCTTCCAAGTGGAAAGATTGGCCGGCGGTGGGAGGATTTTAATGCATGACCTTCAGGTCTAAACGCCAGGACCTCACCCGCTTGACCATCACCAGTCGTCTCAAAGCTCTGGTTCGTAATTTCATAGTCCCTAGGATTTCTGTATGAGGCATTTAGACGAAACCATTTCGTAGTTGGGAAGAACTGCGAAGTTGACAGTACGAACGCTGCCAATCTACAGTGACCTCTAACACGATGGACGGAACGTTGTCAAGTACCATATGTCTGGCCCTGTGTCAGCTCCTCTCGCACCATCCTTATCTAAGTATATCTGGTGAACAGTTCACTCAAAATCACCAAAGGATAAGAATGGCGAAAAAAGGCTTATCAAACGATATAAAACACCAGGCTGTAACGATATTCTGCATATCCCATGTGAAGCGGCGGGACTGTTTACTAGAGAGCATCACACCTTTTTGCGGAACTTTTATTTACGATGTCCGCAAAATAATTCGGAACCTGGGCGGTTCATCACGTAAGTTTGATTTGATTGGACGTTCGCAACTTGGATCTGAAAAATGGGAAGCCTGACACAAAACACCACACAAATTTGCGTTGGTACTTCTGTCATAAAGTTATCGTATGGACACTATCACGTTGCGTGGACAAAATGACGCAAGCAGACTGACTGGATGATTCTTGAAGTAGTCAACCCCAACGATCGTAGACGAAGTTCAAAGCTTCCTAGACCTGGCTTCATATTACCGATGGTTCATCCCAAACTCTGTGACAATAGCCACAAGGCAAAAAGAACTAGTCAAGGGGGTAAACAGTGAGGGGTGATCAGCAGCACCCCGCAGTTGGTGACCTTCAGAAAAGGTTGTATTTCACATATATACATTTGTACTTCTGGATACCAGCAAACACCTCGATGAATAAACCATGGACACAGATGATCCCGATAAGAACATCATGGTTGTTCCACCTCAGCGCGATCAGGACCGAATGGACCGCATGATTTCTTAGGGTTCTAGATTAACCACTACAAGAAAGTATCGCACAACCCAAAAAGAATTGCTGACACGGGGTTCGTTCATAGAACAACGTCGCCAATACCTCTTAGATGAGCATTTCACTATCACAACTGATCCAAAAAGAATCTCTAGCAGCCTTGAATGCACTGGCTAATCGTCCGGCGAACGATGGATCAACCGATGTTATGTTTGATGATGCGCTTTGATCTCTTCGCCAACCTAGCAACTGATAACTAGCTGAGTCAAGCATCAGCTCATCATTGCAACCAAAGCCGCGACAAGGTTAGACCACATTCACTGATGAGAAAAAGTCAGGATTGGACACCACGACACGGTTAGAGTGAGATGAATCTGATATGCGCACCATAGTTTTGAAGAAGCCGTTGGGGGCCAAATGGTTTGTGTAACGAGTCAGATTACGTTAATTTTTCTTGCTTCGACAGGCATTGAATCACAAACAGATCGATTGCAACTCAAGCACTTGGTACTCCCAGATCAAAAATTGGCACAGCGAACTGGGGAATGACAGTTTGGGGTCACGCGCAATGGGGATGGATTAGCAAAAAGAATCAAAAACCATGTATTTATAAATGCTCCCTTAGGCGGGGCAAAGGCGGGGCAAAGGCGTGATCGAGCACATGACAAAATGGTTGCTTAATGCATCCTAGATTAAATTTTTACTGGAATGTAGCACAAAACCACTAGCTCAAATGTATGCATGAGATTAACTAAACGTGCTAAAGTTAGCTCTAGGACGACCACAGATGGGGAAAGAACAAAGAATTTGGACGGGGAAATAAACTTCGATCGAAAAGATGGTGTTTGTGTTTAAAATAACTGCCAATCATTAATAATCCATCCGGTGATACTAATGAAAACCAACCCGATTTATGGAAGTACAAATTGTTATTCAGTTTACAAAATTTGTTTTCGGCAGATTTGACGAATGCAAGAAATAATGCGAATGTAAATATTTTTTGACCTCGGCACGATTCGAGCCAACGAATGAATTTGGGTAACGTGTCGTTTACCAGCTACAAGGACACGCCAGATAAAGTTTGAACATCTACCTTAAAGACCGTTGAATACTCGCACAAAAAACGAAAGGACATGGCACCGACCAACTTGAACGTTTCGTAATCCGATTGATGAACGAGCATCCATCGGGTGGATAGGTCCGTCAGTTATCAGTGAAAAAAGTCGACTGTTTAGGCGCGTGAAATGCATGATAAGCCGAAGATAGCGTTTCGCGTGAGATTCAAAATGGCATTTCATCATATATAACGAGATGGTTTATCTGGAAGTGGTACAACTGAATTCGGTTCAGTACACTTCTGTTCGGTAATGAAATTTACCCCCTAGTATCCATTTACACCAAGCGGAATCATTCAGCTGAGTAAAACGAATAAAAAAACAGGAACCAAGCATTTTGTGTAACGATCTTGAAGCATGAGTGAAGTAGAAATGGTGTGATCCAGAGCCGCTTGAGCCCACTTTACGAGGAGAACGGGAATCCACAACCATGACCTTGAAACATGGTGGCGCAGAACCACGAGTTGTCAACGAACCAAACAACAGCTAGTTGTCGTCTACTGGGAAAATTGTTGGCATATTTGTGATTCGAAAATCCGACTTTTTCGGATGTCAGACGGTTACTCAACGTGAGAAGAGCCCCTCAAAATACATCCGAACTGAAGGTATTCCGGACTGGACCCAACGATGCCCCATGTGATGTTATCTGATTGCACAGCTGCTTCGAAAACCGTTGATTACGGGAAACGAAACTCGATCTGCCAAAACAATTTCTCTGTATTTCAAACATTTCAAAAGAAAGTTGTGAAAACATGCTGGTAAAAAGTGGTTTTGGATGCACAAGCCGGCATACCAGTAGTATCCCCTCAATTCATCAAGCGCATGGTGAGCAGTTCTTTGAAACTAAACAAATCCCGTTCGATCAAGTTCCTCTTTTATGATAACCACATTTTTCCGTCCTGTCATCTGATCAGTCTAACTCGACCCTAGGCCGCCGCTTACTGAGGCGCACAACGCATACATGGAGGGGATCCATTACTAAATGTGCATGGCACTTCAGTCCTGATTAAAGGCATACTTCGTACACGCAAATATATAACATTAGGCTGTGCATGCCTGTAATAAGTTTCAGCACATATAATGCACTGTTTACAGCAAGATTGTTTTCAGGCATCAATCAGCTATCCAGTTTCACTGTGCCATGATGAAAATTACGTCAGTCGAGAACTTACAGAGGATAGTTCAAGTAACAAAAAGCCTTGGACACGCATTTTTGCATGCACACATGTAAACATATAACATTGATATTGATCTGTTGTATAACTGATGTGTTCGGATATGAACTGTATCATCTGACAGGAGCAGAATTACACGGGGTAATTAATTAGGAAGGAGTAATGAAAAATGATGCTCGTCAGGACCATGATAGCTGTTAGGGGGACTGTGGATCTCAGTCAATGCTGGTTTCAGGTGAAAACCGTGACCAAAAAACCCACGAATGTTCGTTTTGAATGATCGGTTTAACTATCAACGCTTCAGCGTCCATCAAGATGACATTAAAAGCATCCACAACACACCAAAGGTCTGGTAAGCAACTGGTATCAAGATGTAATTATATGAACTGCGATGAGGCCATGATTCCAGGGCACAAAAACTGACTCGCTGATGACCACGTGGTTTCCAGATAGTCTTACTGGGTAAAATTGTTTTTATTCGAGACCAGGGTTGACGAGTTCAGTTTGGTCCAAATAATCAACGCTGTAACTTGTGGAAGTGATGTTACTATGTAGTAAGAAAGCCTGATCAAAATTTGTCCACCATTACTCGGGGTGGTAATTGCGAGCATGCCGTTTAAGCGAATATGAACTGCAGATCACTTCAGCTTTTCGTACTCGCCGGATCACGTGACCAGTCGCGTACGCATAAACGACGAAGTGATCAAAGTCAAACAAGAAGATTACAGTTAGTTATTTAAGCTCATTTTTCGTTTGATTAGCGCAGCTGAATCCAGATTTGAGGAACACTACAAACTGGATGTGGTCAAGTGAACTAAGCGTCTGTCATCAAAAGGGTCAGAGGTTCGAATCCCAAATCTACCAGCTACTTTGGTAATAGACGGCAACTTCGTTGTTGGGATCGTCACTATATCTGGCCTGATGTGATCTCCGAATTTCAAGGTTGTCGCTTTCCCCTCGTTTAGTGGGACCTAGTGGCTACGGAGCATTTTCCTTCCATTCCACTCCTGCTTCAAGCATGTTAAAAAAGAACCAACGGGAATTCCGATCAGTTCTGTTTATTTAAGTGTGCACAGCCTGCCTAAACAACAGGAAACTGTGAGCAGTTCTGCACCATCTACTGTTGCTGCAGTATTACGTAATCACGTCGTCATCCTCGAACTACCACCCTAGAACATTTTGGAAAGCACCACGAGTGTTATTCACTGCAGGCTTGCAGTGTAATATATACTCATCAAAGTGGATGTTGTAAGCAAACAAGCAGATTCACGATTTATATTCAAATAGATTATGTAGTTAGATGTGTGCACCGGTGTCACTGAGGCTCTCCGTGTCGAATTTTACAGCATACTATTCTTTGATAAAAGCAGCATATTCCAGGTCTTGCTCGGAGGACTTTTTCGAGCGAATCGACTTTCACCGACCCATAATTCTGATGTGCATGTCAGTCACATCTGTTGTCGCTTGTAAAGATTTGACTTTGGCAATTCCTCTAGGCCCACCTTATTCGAGATTCCCATAGTCAGATCTAAAGTTTTGACAAATTCAACGCAGAGTGGAGAAAAGTGAAGCTGAGTTCTAAAACAGATGAGTTCCTAAGACGAATCAGAGACATCAGAATCCATTAAAACATTATAAACAACGTATAAGTATGAAACGAAGGAGGGATCGGAACAAGATCACATAAAGGTAATTTATAATGGTAAAAAACTCACCACTGCGTATGTCACGTCCGAGGCGAGCACACACCAATCGAATGGAGTGGTATGATTTGCAACACATATTGTGTTCGGTTTCGGTCGATTCTCTCTGAATTGGTTTAAGAATGCGTAAAAGACAAAAAATGGAATGATTAAATCAGCCGGGAATAATCAGGACCGACTGATTAAAAGCGAATAATGATCCAATCTGACGTCATGGAGCCGTGAACGCTATCTGTTACGATCCTGCTACCGATAAATTGACACAAGTCCAGGTTTTGACCGTTAACTAGCCGCATCCCCTAGCGACCAAAAAACCATTCGAAACAAAGGGAGATTAACAAACGGAGGAAAATTGGAAGGGAGAAACAGCTTGACAAGCACTGAACGAGGCTTTGTATCCTGTCAACAGGCCGAAATATTGGTAGGCACATTTTTCGAACCACGACGCAAAAGTTCAATAAGTTCCGGTTGTCGAAATATAATGGTTAAGGTTTTCACAACGCTCACATTCCATGGCTACCATCACCATCACCACCATGGTATAACGATAACCACAGGCGAGTCCCATTCATTGCTACATTTCTCATTAGGCTGCACGCCGTATTCGAAGGAAAGAACATACAAGATAGATTGAGAGGACATATGAGGCTGAGAATCTTGGTTCTTCTCCAAACAGCACCTACATCAAAAGGCAGTAGACACATGGTGGGTCGATCTACGAGCACGAATACCAATTGTGGCAAACAACATAACCCCCTGAAATTCAGCGCGCGTTCAGGAAACTAGTTTCTAGGTCTCAGGACCGTAAACAAAAACAGTGCCTCCAGAACCTTCGAGGGAATTTTGGAGGCACTGTGACATACAAACAACACAGAGGACTCTCTCTATCTTTCCTCTGTGATGGCCGTTTTACTAAGTCGTATAACAGAAGCCATCACATCACATCCTCTACACCGTATTGAATCTCCGGCGATAAAGTGAATATTTGACCATTTCCAAGGTTGCTTGGGATAACGGAATCTAAAAACGTAATGGGCGCATCACTACACTTTGGATTTTAAAAGGTCCATTCGCTGAATTGACAAAAAACGATGTATGACAAAGGCTTTGTCGAAATTACGAAATCCCCCATCCGTTCAGCACACGTGCAACCAGCTCAGCTTCAGTTTCCACACTCACTAAGGCGTTCTGGCTATGGCTGCTACCTTACAGCACGATCCAAGCAAACAAAACGAAAGATCAAAGCAATAAGCTGAAGAGCCAAACAAGATTCATAATGTAATCACCAAGTGCCTCTTACCATCGATGGGGAGTATCGCGGACTCCAAACATAGTAGTCTATCTGCACCTATGCGAGCCTGTCCACTGCCTACAGATTTCATACTTTGTTCCCTGTCATCGACTGGTCACCTCGAACCATCTTCCAACCACAACCTGCATCGGATAACAGCGCATAACAAGGTAAGCGCGCTGTAGGTATGTCTTAATCACATCAACTTACTCACATTCAGTGCCTCTCTAAAAGATTGAAACTTACAGCCTAGTAAATCGAGCCTAATCCGAGAATTACTCATAATTTTCCCAACAGTATGCGGGAGCTAAGTCGGTTTCCGTCCCGATAAGGGCTATACTGACGAAATTTTCACGTCGCGACAAATCTTAGGACACAGGCACGTGTCTGTGACACATGATTAGTTTTCCTTGATAGAAGGGCGCCGATCGACTCAGTCTATCCCGCAATTCTTTGGCGCTGCCCCTTAGTGAAGAGTGAGCCACGAAAATTAATTTCACTTATACAATTTTTGCATGCAAACGGTCGAAGTCGGGCTCATCGTTAGGGCGACATTTCACTCAAATACACCACGACAAATGGTGCTAGTCAGGGTTACCCTCGTTTGCTTTTTCTTTCCAACTTTGACATTGAGGTCGTTACCGAGATAGTCCTATTCTCGTGACAATAATAGAATTGATATTTACACAGACAGAAAACTGTCTGACTTAGAATATGCGGATGATGTCGTACAACTGAGTGAAGGCCCAAGTAAGTTGTAAGTTTTCTTCGATCGTCTGGACGATAGTGTAGTTATGCTTAGTATGCAATTTGCGTCTTAGAAGTGAAAAATGTTGTTACAGGATAGGACTGGCTCGAGGCACAACACTGCGCTTTCAAGGAAAGAACTGGATACGGTAGATTTTTTACTCTTTTACTCCCTTTATTAATGAAATAACAAATTACATCATTTTTCAGAAAGGGGGCCGCGGCCAAAAGAAGGCTGCCAAGCGGGGTAGTTGACCGGCGGTGAGGGATTCGAACCCGAGACTTTCGCATCCAAACGCCACGACCTTGTCCGCTTTGCCACCGCCAGCCGGTAGTTGTATCTTACCTGGTGTTTGTATATCGTGTGTACAGAAGGCCCGACTGGCATTCGCCGATTTGAGGCATATTTGGTGTCGGCGTGAAATTCACTTATCGATCAAATGCCAGGGAGGAACACCAACCGTGAAGTGGATGCTACTCTACTGCTGCTGAGAGCGGAACATATGAGAAAACTTTCAGTGTCTGAACTTCCTTATCTTTGAATTACTGATAGAATATGATGCGAGAATTTTGACTAAATCTGATGTTAGACATAATGTACTAGGCTCTATGGTTCAATCTTCATATAACTAAATGCGATGGTAGTTGCTCAAAGTTATTGGCTTTCCAGGATTAATGCTCCCATTAGGTCACCATATCAGTTAAGTTAACATGTGATGGTGAAGTTTTGAACTGTGGCACAAGATTCTTAAACTGCATAGCCTGACACTTGAAACATAAAAACATGCTGTATTAAGTCACCTTTCCGTCTCAGACACCGAGGGGCTAAGACATTATCTCCAACAGGCTAGATAAATAAGCCGACCTTCGTTCGTGGCACTGACATCATTCAACTCAGTTATTATATCTCAAGTTGTGCCTGCTGGCAGGTAAACGGCCGGCAAATAAGTTTTTTTCATTTTAACGCTATGGTTGCACATATAATTTGCCGCTGTAAATTATGTCTTCTTTGAAATCAGCACTGCATTCACTTTTCTCATGACGTGCTGCATGCATGAGCGTAGTAGAAAGGGCATGCCTGATAGCCACTATGACATGTGGGGGATCGACAACCGTGACCATGAACGTAGAGCCGCACAGAACCGCATAAGACCTAGTTAGGTCAGGTGCAGTAAGGAGGCGGGCGACAGCGAGTTGCCGTCCAGCATAGACTGTGCAGACAATGATCCATAACACCAGTCATCAGAATAGGATCGTCGCAGGACTGGTTCCGAGAGCTGAATTCACGTGGCTGTTGGAAAGATGATACAGCGCAATGTTCCTGTCAAGTTGATGGGTGCCAATTTATTTCTCTAGACAAGCATGTGAAACGAAATTCTTCCCCACGTTAATTACCTTTACTCTCGATCTCCTGCTAACTTTCGTAGTCACAGCCGACCCTCCTTTTTGTGTACTGAGGCACCAAAGCTTTCAAGAACGAAGTTGAATTTCAACTCCTAATAGATAGCAAAAGTTTAGGGAGTTAGGTATTCCAAACAGTCGTTAGTACTCGTAAATAAATGGTTTACCTGCGTAGCTCCAAAATGATCGTTGCCCCAACATTCCTATCCTACAACATTTCAAGCCACTCCAAAGTGTCACTTCGCAATTAATGCATGGTCAACAGAGACATAAAACTCTCAGTGATAAGAAATTAGTGCGTGAATGTCATGGTGCGGCATGAGAAATTTTTCAGTTGAGACAAACTAGGGACATCGCTTGGCGGTAAACGTGGCCCACTCCTCCTGCAGCTTTAAGGCTGAGAAATCGCAAACGCCCCCACTACTTGGCCATCTTGCTCTGGGTTATCGACCCGTGTTTTTACCACGTACAGTGGAATACGTTATAGGCAAACCCCATGGCAAAGATGACCCCACTTACTTCGATCTTTGGCCATGTCTATAAGGGAAACAAACCAGAGCTCTTTTCGATCCTTACTCACCGAGATGGCCCCACGCGTGGTAGGCAGCAGTTTGTTAGCTTCTTCATTCCTCTGCACCACGTGATTGCTTGATTTCCACGCTTCTTCCAGTCAGGCTCGGGGAGCGCAAACAACGGGCGAACCGGCAAATACTGAGCAGACACAGGACCAAGCCGCCAGACATAGTTTTGCAGTAAGATTCATTCCAGCGCGGGGGCGACCGTGCCAAACACTCGACTGATTACTTCGGTGTTGCTGACCCGTTGCTCCCATAACACATGGGGAATGAACGCTAGCAGCGGGCGTCAGACAGCCAGACGTCGGATGTCCCCAACTCGTGAGGACCATAGTTCATAACCACAAAGGAGTATGAAGCGCATGGTGGTAATTACATATTCGGCTTTTCAAAGAGGTTGGTGTCATGTCCACGCCACCGGTGTTGGGGCTAGAAAAGACAGTTTGGCTTGAGATGCGCATAGACATTCGTTCCTCTACGTCGCCATTTCCAGAAACACGACTTCCCAGATAAACCAATCTATCAGTAGTCTTCAAGCTTTCATTGGCTAAGTAGGGTCCAAGTACAGGCTCTCATCAATCCTGATGGTGAAAACTGCATGTCAATTCGAATCACTTCAGCTGCTAAACGGCTCAGGGGAAGCTGAGCCGCTTGGATGTTAGGATTACGATTTAATCAGGGTATTCGAAGTCCGTAAGTCTGGGTCTTGGTGGGGGTTCCAAATCATCTTTCAAGATCATTGCCATTCGTGAAGTGAAAAAACTGCGAAATAGGACACCTCTGTCAAACTCCGCCGAAGACACCAAAGAGAGGTGAAAGCTTGCCGTAAGCCCTTGCTCCTCCTTACATATCTCAACAAACAATCCCAAGAAGACATCCTGCCAAATGAAACAAAAACCGGTTTCATGTTCAAAAACACGATAACGTCCAATTTTAGGCCAGCGTTTTGATGCGCCAATAGTTGACATCATAATAATCATCATCAGCGTTCCGCGTTAAACAGCAAGGCAAGCCCCACTGACTGCTGCCTTTTCACCAAGGTCACATGTTTCTATAAGAGTGAATATTCAAGGAGAACAAGGAGTGGGCCTACACAGGCGAGGAAAGATAAGATGTTGCCGTAGCCAACACACGGAACACAATGTGTTCAAAAGCACTTATAATCATTCTCATTCGATAGAAAATGACAACACGATCGCCACCGTTCGTGAGTCGTTGTCATATCCTCCAATGTATCCATCCAGCTAGTTGACGGGTCTTTTGAACCTCAAGCAACAGATAATAAATATCTGATCGATGCAGCCTCGACCCAAGGGAAACTTCATCCTCACGGATTTGTTTTGCTCACTGTGTTGTTAAGGTGGGGAGAACAACAGAAGCAGTGACCTTTGACGTGGCCTGAATTAAGCTGATTCCTCTATGATTACCACGGACAGTTCGCGAGCCTTTCTTGAAGACTAAAACAATGACCAATTCCGCCAAATCCCGAGGAACCTTTCATCGCTCCATGCTTTCGAGAAAACACGTTGGCTTTTACAATTTCATATCCTACGTCTCTGAGTAAGGCAAATAGAGAGTTTGTGGCACCTGAGGAGCGTGCGTGAAGTGAACAAGATAAAAAATACGACTCCACGTGAGCACACTTCCTTGCTTCGCTCGATGGTCAACTAGTAGGATTTCCACCCCCATCTCCGACCCTGTTGCGCAAACGTGGGGATCGGTCTTCGAAATATGAACCTCTAGTGGAGGCAATAGACCTTATTGACTCCAACCGACAGTACGCTCATGTGAAACTGTAGGATAGGAGAAAAGAAAATGTTTTTGTTTATCCACTGGCCTCCCGAGGCAATACATCGGTGTCACCTTCCAGGGCGTCCTCGTTGACAGTCTCCGCTGACTCACCTAAAGACCAACTGATAGGACCAGGAGCCGATCGTAGTCCATCGATAGTGAATAGTGACAAAGTACATTTATCCATCCTAGTAAGACTTCGCCATGACGACAGCTTGCACATGCCCTTGAATCAACAACCCATGCAGGATGGCTTATCTGAAGCTGAGAATTCAGTCACGCTTTAAAAATCAATGGATAAAGATAAGACGAGGGAGTCTCTTGGTTCTCTAGGCTGGGTTTTGTTCGAGCTGGAAAATGAATCAGAAAAATTGAACGGCAGAATAATCGGCACCAGCAGATGGGCCCCCAATCAGCTACTCCCTACTGCATGCGGGTGAAATTCTTGGTAGAACCAAAACTTTGGCTGAGAACCCTAATCGTCCTCCTGCCAGGTGGCTGGACTCCCTAGCAATACTCATCCATTATGTCGAATGAATAGTACAAATACAATAAATTCCATATTGCATCGGTCGCCGCATAGTATAATCTGGGCTGCACTGCCTGTTAAGTCGAGCGCAGTGATAAGTATACTGTTGCTTAAGGACCTCGTGTCTGGTGGATCAGAAACTTTCGGGTCAAAGGTTTGGGTTAGGGTGCCCAAAGAAAAACCCGTTCTGCTGAGTGGAAAGCCGTGAAGTATCACTGGCCCAAATGCTTCTAGCACCTTTTGCATAGGGAATCTTATCAAACTTCATTCTTCAGATATGGGGTTGGACGGCGCTGGGCTTAGCAACAACAATCTACTGGAATGTCGCTACCTATCCGCCGCTTGAAGATCCGAACTCCTGGATGCCACACACAATGAGAAGCGCAAATAGATGAGACGTCAACTAGCCAGGAGCCTGATAGGTGACTACGAGTAGTGATGGACTGAGAAATGTAGGAAAACGGAAAAGGTTGCGACTATTGGCTCACGAAGACCAGGTGAAGGGAGGTGACTATGAAATAAGACGGCTCGTCAATGCACTCTCGAGAAAGTCGTCTGGAGGGTTGCGGAGGGCACTGTGAGCACCAGTTTTTTCGGTTCACTTCCACAGTAAGTCTTCCATTTATGCCCGTAGGGAAAGTAATGCCAGTTTTGTGAAAAGGTATAAGGCAGCTGGACCAGATGGACTGTCTCTGTCCTTTATCACGGATGACGCCGAAGTATTAAGACCGAGGATCAAACTGGGCAAGGGAGATTTTTAAGGATTGGAGTGAATCGGTGATCGTACCGATTTATTGGAAAGCTGATATGTCCACGCGTGAAAATCACAGAGGAATTAGTTCGGTAGATGTGGTATCCAAACCGTCCCTGGGCGCTATTCTCCACTGATTATCTAGCACGTGTCAGAATCCAGCCGATTGCCTACCGGACCGAGGTTAGATTGACCAAAAGTTCACTCTTTAACGAACTTTAAAACATAGGCACAACTTTTTCTAAAAGTTAGTGGGCGCTGAGCTTGGAGTTCAGATCACAAACGTTTCATCACCAGCCGAAGTGGTATCACTTCGTAGGCAATAATCTCTGCTGAGTTGCATTTATAGTAATACTGACCTAGACCTTAACCTCAGAATAAGTCAACCTTGAAGGTTGCTATGACTTCGACCCTGAACTAGCAACGCTACTCATTTAAGCAGCGCTACTAATTTTAGCGATGTTACTAACTTTGGCAACATTACTAATTTTAGTAATGTGGCTGTGAGACGGCGCTTAATTGGGAATTATGCTAGATATTGCAATCTTGGAATGTCTCCGTCTGTTTCAAACACCAAAAATTTGACAGCAACAATTTTAAATCTTGCGCTTTAGCAGATTGTGCATTCGGTCCAATTGAATGAGCCTGTCGACGAGTGCTAAGTGTCCAGAAACTCGCTTGAATGTCCTTTGTTCGCTTAGTCTATGATATAAACCGTGTCCAGATTGAATGTCGTTTCTGATCCCCGTAAACGGATATTAGGGAAAGAGGGTCATGTCTTCCAGTGGCAAGTTTGTGTTCATGCATTCGCGCAGCAAGCTTTCTTCCAGTTTGCCCCATGCGGCACTTGCCGCAGTTCTCATATTTGGCCATAGGGGTTCGAGTGATCTTGCAGTCACTTCAGATACCTCTTTTATGTAGGGGAGCAATATTTTCTTGTTGGAATTTGCTCGTTTATTCGCCTTTCTTTCCATTAAGCTTAAGATTATCATTATAAAGTTTCTTGGGTAGCCGATTAGTAGAAACATCATGAAAAGGTAGTTTTCTATTACGCTACAACGTTGAATGGAGCTCGCAAGCAGGATATCTTATGAACTTTGGGATGTATGTTGTGGAACCTTAGTATTTGGTCCATATATGTGGTTTTGCGATACACTGACATCCGCAGAGTCTCTTCAGCGGTTCTTACTAGTACGTTTGGAAAAGGAAGTTTCCTGTCACTTTCCAACTTCGTTATGAAGTGGAACCGGTCAAAAATGTTATTGGTTAATGTCTTTGCTTTTTTGATATCGGAGCGCTCGATAACGAAGAAAATGTCAGCAACATATCGGGTCCAAATCTTGGGTTGCATCTTGCGTAGTGTAGTGTTTTCAAGGGCTTGTATCACAGCTTCTGCAAGAAATCCGGATATCAGTGATCCCACAGGCGTTCCTTTAATCTGCCCATAAATGTTCCCATCAAATTTGATGCATGCTAACAAAAATCCGTTACTTCACAAATTGGCAACGTTTCCAATGGGTTGTCAGAGTGATGCTTTTGAAAACTTCCTTCTGGTATTTGCATCACCAGCATCAAGTATATAGAAGCAAAGAGCACTGTGACGTCGGAGAGCATAAACTCATTCTCTTCAACCTTGATGCCCTTAATCTTGTTCACAAATTGCCGAGTGTTTATTTATAGAGTGGTTTGGTTCTCCAATTAAGGGTTTTCAGATGTAAGATAGTTCTTTGGTCAAAATGTATGTCGAAGATCCTGGCAAGGAAACGATTGGTCTCAGCGGAATACCGCGTCCGTAGAACCGTGAGATGTTAAAGGCATCAGCTCCCATCCTCCAACATTCCTTTTTGGTAGTCCTCCCCATATCTTGCAGTTTCTTCAGGGATTTGTTGACCATGGTTTCCAGTCTCGCTGTTGGATCCATATCCAGTAAACGTTATGTGGTAGTATTGTTTAATAGCTGCTGTTTTCCGAAGATAGATAGCTTTGTCCATAACAACCGCATGGTGATAGTGCCGTCTGTCTTGAGTGCGTCTAATGCGTCACATTCGAAATTAGACAGACCGTTGGATCGTCGAATGTGGCGCATTGCCGGATCTATGAGTTATCTCAACTCATATTTTATCTCTCAAGGAAATCTAGATGATTTAAAGGCATGTCCAAGTTCGGCCAGTTATTCACTCGATGTTGCACTACCCAGAAGGTAATTTATTCCTTTTTGGAGAACATTCACCTCCGTCGACAGCGTCCGAGAAGACGCTTTTTGGCCCATGCCTAATTCTTAGCTCCATCGCTACTCTTTGTGAGTTTTTCCATACTTGGAGGTAAAATATTTCATCTTAGGCATTCAATGGTAGGAGCTTGCTCACAGGTAAACATCTCCAGCCGACCAGCAGTTTTGAGCGTTGCACGTTCGCAGGTATTTTCAAGGATTTTAAATATTCGTGTGTTTTGTAGCTTACGTTGGGAGTTTTCGGAATTTTGAGAGCGCTGAGCCTGGCGTTTAGATCGTTAGGGTTTAATCTCCAGCTAAGGTGATATCATCAGCGCGTAGGGATACACTTCAAAGATCCAAGATCTCTGTCTTCCTTGGTGTCTGCCAAAGTCGGCCGTTCAATTCCGGGGTGCTGCCTTTACCTGAAGGGTTTGCCAGGAAATTTACTTCACTTTTCCAATCTCTGTAGTCAACTAACCGAGTTCATGCTTACGGCGGTTTTTCACCTGAGTTCACCACGACAGATGTTCTATAAGGTTGCTATTCTTCCCTTCCAAATCCGCAAATGAGAGAACAGAAAGTGTCCTCTTTTCAAGTGAGAATAGTGGCAGTGATATATATTCAGGGAGAAAACTCACTCGAAATACGCTACGACGTCGTATCTCTCAGCGAAGACTAGGATAAGTTGCAAGTTTTTTTTCTATCCTCCCAACGCTAAAGAATCATTATTATCATAATCCTTCAGCGTTAAACGGTAAGGCAAGCCTCACTGACCACTGCCTTTTCCCTAAGGTCACATGTTTCTATAAGAAGAGTGGATATTCAAGGAGAACAAGAAACGGACCTACAAAGACGGGAATAGATCAGATGCTGCTGCAGCCAACACACGGAGCACAGTCAAACTGTACAAACGCACTCTTTCAATAATTCTGATTCGATAGAAAATGAAAACACGATCTCCAATGTTCAGAGCTCACTGCCATATCCTTCAGTGCCTCCAGCCAGCTAGTTGACGGATCCTTCGGACCCCAACCAAGAAGACGTGAGAGTCGTACTTTACCTACATTCGCTGTGCATTTTTCCATTCCGCATTGTCATCATCTGCTGACATCCACATGCCTTCTTCCACTCCATTGGAAGAACGCTAAATAGAGCACGGTATGACAGACGGGCGTTCGTCATATGTTTGAAATTTCATTTGCATCTTAAAAACGTGAAATGTTGCGCCAGGACTACATCAGCTCGAAGTCGAAACTTGTTCTTACAGAAGGCCAAATTGAAGCAGACAGATCTAGATACTTGGGCAGTCGCATCTCCCCAGACGGAGAGACTTCGGAGGGGGTCTTCGCACGCACAAAATGTTCGACTGCCATCCACCAATTTGAGGCACCCGTGGTGCCGGTACCACATCTGGTAATCGACCAAAGATCGAGTATACATAGCAGTAATGAGCCGTGTTGTGATACCGCTCAGAAACACGGCCATTGATGACAAATGTGCAAACACTTGTATTTGAACTCTGTTGTCTTCGTAGTACTGGAAGAATATGGTGGGATAATTTTGGAACCAACTCATAGCTTAGAGGTAAGGTATTGGGCTATATGGTTCCATCGTTAGAGGAAGAACTGGATGCTATTAGATTAAAGTAGTTGGGGCGTTTTACGCATGACTTCGGGACGCCTGTCCAGTTGTCCGTTCTTCGAGGCAGGTAATATTCGGTAACCGCAATATTGCAATCGCTTACTTTAGCGGCTTCGATCAGACTTTTCAGTTCCAATTCAATCTTATGATGTTTAACCAAACAAGGAGGGTCGAATGGCCTCTGGTTGGTCAACAAGTCAGTCTTTTATTTCTCTAGTCAAGTGATTTTTACAATTCTATCTTAATCAAAGCTCACTGGCTGACAGCTTCCAGTCTTTCGGGTTCCCTATCTCATCATTAGTCTCCATTTTGAGTAACGCCTCCGCTCGCTTCTCAATAGGTCATGAGAATAATACTATTATTTTGCTCAAAACTTGGGAGAATGGCTGATTCCGATGGCTTTCAGGCGATCAGGATATTGTACCATGCTTCATTCACCTGATCTTAACGGATACCTCAGTCAGAACCGTTTTTTACATAAGCTTGCCTGTTCAATGAGCAGAAACAAAATGGTCTTTAGTTTCTAGCATCGGCTCGTAGTGTCATCTCATAACTAGTAGCTGGAAGATGAACGGAAATGGTGGAACCCTGAAAAATCATTCTTCTTAGCTATCAGCCGATGTACTGCAACTATTGGACGATTAAGACGTATCACTCAAGTCGATGGGGATTCAATTAAACCATTCTCGTCGTCAGCTGTTGTTTGTGCACATCCCAGTCCCTCTCCTCTTTCTCTCTCTCTCTCTCTCTCTCACTGACTTCAGTTCCTAGCCCCATCTCTTAGCGTCTCCAACCAACCACAATTCGCATCTCCTGGATCCCATTAAAGAAGGCCGGGAGTACCAACCGAGGCTAAGACCGAAGTTAACTTATTCATACCCCACCGCAAGTCATAGCCTGAGCATCGCGTCGTTTCTTCCAGCCTTGCCGACACGTGCAAAAAGAGCACGAAAAGGTAGACGACGGGCAGGCATACACATACGAATGAAAGTAACTTCGACAATGTTGGGATTAGGCTAATACTCCTGTGGTTAATGCTATCACTCCACAAATCCTATTAGGACATGAGGACAACGGTCGACTCCCCCACGAGGAGGCGACTCCTTTGGAGTACCCGACGTTCGGGAAAAAACTTGAATTTCTCTGACCAGTCCTATTCCTCCATCTTTTAATAAAGCTGGGTAAAGCCCATCGAAACCGGGGCTTTGTGATATCCTAAGGCTCGGATTTCCCTGAGGATCACCCTATCACGAGGTGGATCTGTTGTACCTGGCCACCGAACGCTTAACGGAATAACTGAGGAGGGCGCTAAAGCTGAGGGTCAACTAAATTGCGCCTGAAAGTAACCCTGTACAAAACGGCGCTGCAGGTTGTGGATAGGCAAACCGTCAGCTTTATGGACCATTTATCTCACACTTAATGCTTTCTTACAAGTAGCCCGGATGAAGTGAGACAGCTTGAGGGAATTCCCCAGAGTGGAAGCACGTTCCATCTCCGAAGCCTGCTGAGACCATCAGATTTCGTGACCCCTACACAAGGTTCCAGTGAGTTCACGTCTCGTTACCAGCTGTGCTTTATTATACTCGCTATCAGCCGCAATTGACCGGAGTGATTCAAGAAGGCGCAGACTTAGCAGAAATCCAGGGTGTCAACGCAGCGGGTCAGGCCACAACTCATCAAGGAAGCAGAATTCAAGGCATTCTTGATAGGCGATCAGTGCTCATTGGTATTTTGAGGTGGGGGCCCTTCAAAGCAAGTTATATCTCGATGATGAAAATTGAATGAATCAAGGGGTTCCAAATACCGTTATCCTAAATATGTTGTACAGTACACGTTTTCAATTCAGTTGAAACGCCATTTAACAGAAACCGTTGAAAACCGGGCGGCGAATTTCAGTCACTGAAGTCATATGCGATAGGAATGGAGATGTTCTCCAAGGTAGACAACAAAGGCTGGACCGCTGGGCTGAGCCCTCGAAGATCAGCTTAGCTGGCCATATGCTAACGCATTCAGGTCGACGTCTAGAGCTGCAAATCCTTGGGAGGTATCCGTAGACCCCCCCCCCCCAACGAAAGTGGAAGTGGAATCGAATATTCGAATTCTGAACCAAAGAAAAGCAGCCGGTTTCCACGAACTTCCCCCAGTTCTTTTAAAACTGGGTGGAGAAGCACTGAAGTAAATTACCTCCTTGCTTGGTAATATTTGAAGCAAGAAGCGTATTCCGTCATCGTGGAGTAAATCACTGATTGCACCCATTTTCAAGAAAGGCACACGGAGTGACTGTAGCAATCATCGGGATATTAGTTTAACTCCGATAGTGACTAAGGTGTTAGCGTCGATAATTCTGCGACGTTTGACACCAATTGGCGAGAGCGACGTGCGCGAACAGCAGCCGGATTTCGTCCAGGTCGAGGTTGCATAGACCAAGTGTTCACTCACCGACAGTTACTGGAATCACCGCCGCCCTACGATCGTAGTCTTTCTCAACTTGAAAGGCACGTTCAACTTAGTGGATCGGAGAGCACTATTCAACGCTTCCGACGGAAGGGTATACCAAAAGAGTTCGTAAACCTGTTGCAAGCATTGTACTCGTATACCTATGATAGCGTGAGAGCATATGGTGAACTATCAAGTTCATTCGAAACGACTAGTGGCGTTCGACAGAGACGTCCCATCTGCCCATTCCTGTTCAACTTCTTCATGGACGACGTGATGGAAGATGCTTTAGGAGGTCTCCGGGATGGAGGAGTCGGATTGAGAAATGGAGGAAAGCTGTGTGACCTAGATTACGCAGAGGACGTTGTGCCTGTTCGAATCCGCGGACCATGGACAACGCGTACTAGATCGATTCTCGAGATCTGCTGCTGGGTCTGGCATGTGCTTCGCACCTTCAAAGTGTAAAGTGCTATTACAGGAGTGGACCGCAGCAGTGCCGAACTTGGTACTTGATAGAGACGAAATAAAGACTGTGAACCATTTCACCTACCTTGGTAGCTGCGTGTCCAACGATGGCAGCTCGGAAATGAAGATAAACACACGTATATCAAAGGCGCGAGCAGCTTACGATGGCCTGAAGCACTTGTAACGCCGGCCTGATATTTCACTGAAGTTGAAAGGCCGTGTGTACTGTGCCGCAGTGCGCTCGGTTCTGTTGTACGGTTGCGAGACATGGAATATGCGTATGTGATATATTCATCGCTTGGAGGTTTTCGACTACCGATGTCCACGTAGCATGGCTAGGACTGCATGGGGTGACCGGGTGAGTGATGTGGAGGTCAGAAATCTAACACCGGTTGCCGGAACTCAGCATATAAAACTTAGTAGACTACGCTGGCTGGGTCACGTGTTGCACATGGCGAACATTAGTCCACCATAACGTGTCCTGTTTTGGGTCCCTCCCAAGGAATGAAAAAAGCCACATGGAGGTCAGCAGATGATATGGCAACGTCGAAAGAGAAAACGCACGGCAAACCTAGGTAAAGTAGGTATCTCACGTCTTCGTGGTTGAGATTCGAAAGACTCGTCAAGTAGCTCGCTGGAAACAACGAAGGATATGGCAGTGAACCGTGATCAGTGGCGATCGTGTTGTCACTTTTTTCCGCATGGGAATGGTTTAAAGAGTACTTTAGAACAGTCAGACTATGTTTCGCGTGTTAGCTGCAGCGACAGCAGATCTTTTCCCACATTTGAAGGTCCATTCCTTGTCATCCTTGAATATTCACTCTTCTTATAGAAACAAGTGACCTAGAGGAAAAGGCAGCGACCAGTGAGGCTTGCATTGCTAAGTAACGCTGAACGATTACGATGACTTCCAAACAACTTCGCCAAGGCTGGCCAACAGGCGTGTTTGGCTTTGACAGTGGACTCACTTTCCATTGATGTCTGCTGTGTCAGTGAAACACGAATTCAGGATTCGAGTAGAGTAATTCAGCTAACTGCGCCAAACGTCTCGTGAAGAAATTTTCTTCGCAATTCAGGAGACGAAGCAGCTCAAGCTGTGGGTCAACGTGGTGTAGGAATAGTCTTGAGTGCGAAGGCTGAAGCAGCCCTTCTAGACTGGGTCCCAGTCAACAGTCGCTTGTGTGCCATGAGACTGCAGGGATCAGTCGGCGTCCGAAAAGATAGTAGTGTCAAGTGTAGTTTATTCGTTATCTCGGCATACGCTCCAACAGACTGCAGTATTGACACGGAGAAAGACGAGTGGTTTACGATGACCTCGTCACCCATGTTAGGAAGAGCAAAGGCTCTGACATCGTAGTTGTGGCAGGTGACTTTAATGCACAAGTTAGGAAGCTGAGTTCATCGGAGTCCTGTTTGGGTGGGCGATGCGCCTTGCCTGCTCAGCGAACACATAGTGGAGAAAGACTTCTCCAATGCTGTGCAGACGACCGTTTATTCCTATCTAGTACGAATTCCCGACACAGTTCGCGTCGCATAACGACATGGCGCTCTAACTCGACAGGTACTCTGAGTCAGTTCGACTATGTCGCAGTTAGCTACCGTTGGCGTGGTTCTATCCAGAACTGTAGACCATACTGGACAACGTACGTCAAATCGGACCATGCGTTAGTTTTAATGCCATTTTTGCTGCATCTCCACGGCCATCGACGCAGGCCACAAACCCGATTGGCTGTCGAACGTCTGCCTGATTCGGCTGTTCGCAACAGCTATGAACAGAAACTATCCGAGGAACTAAGAACTCCGACGAGCAACAATGTAGACGAGCAGTGGGATCAAATCAAGCAGGCTATGCATTTTGGTAGCAGATTTGGCCTGTAGTCCTAGATCTAGCGTTCATCAAAGGCACTAAATCCCGCAAGGGTCGCTGGGTCTGATGGAGCAAAAACATCAACTCTCTATCTGCCTTAGGGTGAATAAGATGCGTCGACAGTCGCAACGTCAGTTGACGATAAGCCTTAAGAATGATCGCGAAAATTGGTGGATTGAGGTAGTCGAAGGGATGGGATTAGCGGGCGCTTCAGGTAACAGTCAAAGGCTGTTTAAGCGTATACGCGATAGCGGTGGGCGGCGAACTTCGGTTAGTGAAGTCGTGTGAGATAGGAATGGAGAGCTCTAAAGTATCTTGGTCGACGTCTGGAGCTGTGAATTCTTGGAAGGTGTCACTTGATTCCCAACGGAAGTGGAAGTGCAGTCGAATATTAGATTTCTGAAGAGGGAAAAAGCAGCCGGTCCTGACGACCTTCCTCTAGTTCCTTTCAAA